>NNCF01130567.1:291137-543338 GCA_002313205.1 Laupala kohalensis | reverse complement strand
GGAATTGTCACGTTGACAATCTTAATTCCCAATTAAGCAAATTGTGTTACGCATTCCGAAACTTAGTTAACGAAGTTAGTCCACGTATTTTCCGTTGCGTATATTTTGCAAACGTTTACTCCCATTTACGAGACGGCATTACCTTCTGGGGTAATTCCGGTCAGAGTATTCAAACTTTCAGAATTCAGAAGAGAATAGTTCGGACAATTTGTAAATCTCACCCCCGAAACTCTTGTAAACCTTTATTCAAGGAATTAAATATCTTAACACTTCCCTGCATTTATATTTATGAAACGGTCGTGTTTGTTAAGACCGAATTACTGAAGTGCCACCCTTGCTTTATACGAAGCAGTCTCGTTCACGAACACAATACACGCAATAGTAATAATATTCATCGCCCTAGAGTGTCAACCACTCTTTGACAAAAAGGACCTTATCATTCGGGAATCGTTCTATATAATTCCCTGCCCAAGAATATGAAAGATATTATGAAATTGAATATCTTCAAATCCGCGGCTAAAAACCAACTCCTGCACCAGTGCTACTACTGTTACGAACCAAACGTTCGTAAGAACAGGATATATAGACGTTCGTTGATATAGAAGTTCTATGAAGATATAAACGTTCTGTGCATACCTCTATATAAGGGGCAGCATTCGGCACTCGCTGACAGCTTTCTGCTTCAGCTTCCAGTATCCGGCTCGTCTTCTACAAGCACGTCGTAGTGCTCGTCAGCGCATTTATGCGCACGCAGTCAGAATACTACACTGCTGCACGATAGTTTGCTATTATGCAAACATTATATTCTGAGTTGCAATGCTGCAATACGTCTTCATCGTGGCAGACTTTCAAGTTGCTACGCAAATAACCGTGTGGTTTATATCGACGCCCAAATACTGAAAATATCAAAGCTCACGACATTTTCTGTTTCAGTGATCTTCGGCAATCTACAAGTTCCAGCCATCACGTGTTGCTTTTCTACTGCCAGTCTATGGAGTCATCTTCGCATCAGCCTTCATGTTCCAAGACCATGGAAAAATTGTAATTATGGCTCAATCCAAGGATCATGTACAAGTATGTAACCATCATATCGCAAAATTCACTGTATATTCATGTTCATTAAGACAAATCATTGTCAAACTATGCCATTATTTATTTGGCTGATTATTTACATTATTACTTATATAACTTATCAAATGAAGCGTACACAGTCTTTCATGTTCATTGCTTTATTTACTGTGTACGAAGAAATTCATTTTGTTTAGTTGGGGGGAACGTCGAAGACTTGACGTTTATTCGGGTTTTCTCTTTTTTTATTATTTAGCATGTGCCCGTTGTGGACATGCCTCACTTTTGCTTAAAAACCACTTGGTCATTCTGTTTAAAACTTTCGGGGGATTTTTTTGGGAATATGTACTTATTCTTGCAAGAAAGAAAAATCAGTAACTCTGTATATGTAGCATTTAAGGAAACAATTTATGTATGTTATATGTGAATAAATGTGTTCGTTACTTGAACTTGCAATGAGTTTAAAAATATCCACTGTTCAGTATCTATATGCTTAGTGAAATACCTAAGTCCCCACTTCTCCTATGTTATATGGACTCTCCGTCGGTAACAACTACACTGTAAAAGAATTTATTGATTTTAATAAAAGTTAAATCCGTCTTGTACTTTATCACGCCATTGCTGTAGTACTTTTAAAGTAATTTATAACAATTTCAAAAACTATTTTCTTGCATGATTGTGTTGTCTTATGGCTCATATTAATTTAGTTTTATGTGTACTTTAACTTTGGCACGGTTGTGTACATAAATTCTGTAGCCCCATCCTGACCCGGGTTTTTCTCCGGTTTTCCTTCGGGTAGAGGCGAATTTCTTATACAGGTTCTCTAGGCTTTGTCTAGGGACGTGTTTATTGTAACAATAAATCGTGAATTTAGTGTTTTTTTCAACTCTTATGATTTTTAAACACTATACTCAGAATAATCTATAGTTCGATAATAACTTGTACATGTAATTTTTTGCGTTAAATTACAAACATATTGACATTCTATTTGTATTATAACTCGCAGCTAACTTTTTATCTTATCTAGGAACTTTTGCTGAAATTTTTGAATCCGCCTCTGCCTTAGGGCCCTTGATCGGAATTGATGGAATGGTCCCTTGCTTGCATCCGGAGAGTAAATTAGATTATTGTCCTCCACGTGATCACATGCAGTTTGTACTGTTTTTGACAATAAATTTATTATTATTATTAATAATAATCTGGGGGAGTTGCTAGTCTCCTACCAGTCGCCTCCGTAGGTAGTGGATGACGGAACGCTCGCTAGAAATAGAGAGTACCAGGGAAATAGAATACCTGGGGCGAACCAAAACTACCACCTGCACCTGGGGTCCCCTTGTGCAGAGATATCGGCACCTAAAACTAGAAGTCATGCCTCGGACACACCAGCCATTGAGGCTGCAGCTGGTGTGAGTAGGGGACAGCCTCCTTTGGAACCAGGATTAGGAGGTCATCCCCATCAAATGAACCATCAGAAGCTCAGCGAAATGAGACACAGAACGGCCACATTACATCCCAAAAGGCTGAAGCTGAGTAACGTGCTTCCCAGGACAATAGTAATGGATACACCTCAGCAGAACCACGTGGGAGAATCAAATTGAGCAACGACATGAATGAATTCATTGTCAGAAATTATTTCCGGGTTATGAAAGAAAACAAGTGGTTACGCCGAAGCACTTAGAACTTGTTTCACCCAGAACTACCCTAACCTTACCCACATAACAACTCAAAACATCATAGATAGGAAAAACTACATTCTCAATGAAAGAAGACAGCGAAGACCAGTGCCACAAACTATAATAGATCAGATCAAACACTAAGTTGACCGACAATATGCAGAAGCCACATCTAAAGCAAGCCAAGAAGAAAGGACTCAGATGAGTTCAATAAATGAATTAGAAGGAATACCAATTACACATCAAATTAGCAGAGAAGAAGAGCTAGAAGACGGTGCTAACAAAGATATCACTGCAATCAGAGAAAGGTTAGAAGAAAATCTCATAAAATACAACCACAATGAAAGTGACACACTACCTGCAATCCCTAAACTGTTCAGAATCAAAAAAGCTCATCAAACTAACAACATTAATGAATGAAAGTGTCCTACCAGACTATACAAACCAAATAGAAGAACTCAAAGACTTGCAACATGTGACATATATTGCAGCATTAACAACCAGCGAGATGTGTATAGAGAAATCCATAGCAAACATCAATCGGGGAAACATTCAAATCCCCGAATGACCCAAGTGGATGATAAGACTTGAAACTAAAATAGAAACCATTAGGCGAGATCTAGGTAGGATGAATCAATGCTTAAGAGGCAACAGGGGAAAAAGATTAATGAAAAACATAGAGATATACAAAATTAGATATAAATATCACACTAATTATGATTCACTAAATCGAACTATGGAAGAGCACATCGACACCGCCAAACGAAGATTGAATGTATATGCAAAACTGTTAAAGAAGTATAAAATCATTTTGGCAAGGAATAAGGAAAACACACTGTTTAATAAAAACGAAAAAGGATTTTATAAAAACGTACTGACTAAATGCGCAATAGAAGGAGCACCACAAACCACAGGAAATGTTGAACAATCCTGGTCAGATATATGGTCAACAAGGACCACTAATAACCCAAATACGTCATGCCTACATGTAGTAGAAAAGAATGCAGAAAAACTGACAGATGGAAAACCCAGTTTTATCGGCGAATGAACTTGGAGAAATAATCTGTAAGACCCACAACTGGAAATATCCCGGACCGGATAGAATACAAAACTACTGGATAAAAAAGTTCACGACACTACACTCAGTATTACTTAAAATAATCAATTCCATAATACAACACCCAGAAATATTACCAGAAGAATTATGTACAGAAAACACCTACCTCAAACCCAAAGACAGTGATACAGAGAATCCAGCCAAATACAGACCAATCACATGTCTCAACAACTACTACAAACTCATCACAGCTAGCATTTGCGAGAATATACGACAACACTGCGCAAATAACAACAAAATACGCATCAACAGAGAAATATTTCAAGGGGATTCAATCAGTGGATTACTTTTTTTGCTTAGCTTTAAACCCTTTGTCCATTATCCTCAAACTACAAGGGAAGAGTTTTGGATTCAATATCAAGAACAGAAATGTCGAATGCTGTGTCACACATTTAATGTACATGGATGTCATCAAAATTTACGCAAGAAATGCAGAAAATCTGAAAAAGGTCTTGAAAACTATAAAACAATTTAGCAATGACATCAGAATGGAATTTGGTACAGATAAATTACAAAAGCTTATTCGTGGAAAAGTTAAAGAGACAACATCGTACACTTCAGTAAAAGATCAAGATATAGAACTACTAGAACCTAATGAACTGTACATATACTTGGGTGCAATGCAAACAAATAGAATAGAACACACAATAGTCAAAGTACACATCACTAAAGAATTTATAAGAAGGATGGAAATAACAACAAAAACTCATTTAAATTCACATAACCTGACGAAAGCAATAATCTCATTAGTCATACTCATACCATCCTACTCATTTGGGGTAGTAAAATGGTCAACTACATATCTAGAAAATTTAGAGAGGAAAATCAAAACCACGACGACATTCAACAACAAACACCATCCTAATCAGCATTAGAACGAATGTTCATCCCACGTAACCAGGGCGGAAGAGGCATCATACCAATCAGTGACCTCCATGAAAGACAAAAGTACATCCTCAATAAGTTTTTCCGGAACATAGCGTGTACCTCATCACTACACCAAGCAATTACAACCAATGATAAAAACTATACACCCTGTCGCCTGAATAAGCCTCTACCCCAACAAATACAAAAAAATAGTATGACAACCTGGCAAGATAAACCAATGCACGGGAACTACCCCAAGCAACTGACCAACAGCAAAATAAATTAAATACTCAGTTAATGAACGGAAAATTATTCCCAGAAACAGAAGGCAATACGGAGTCACACCAACTAGAAACTGCAGGAAAATAATCCTGAAAGAAACCGGAATCACGGATTCATGTCGCCGATGTAACCAAACCAAAGAAACTCTCGAGCATATCACTGGTGGTTCCACACAGTTGGCCCAAAATGATTACAAAACTAGACACGACAACGGGAAAAATACCAACAACTAGCCTTTGAAGTAAAAAACTCTGGAATGTTCAAGAAGTGACCATAGTGTTTATCATTTTATCTAACCTAGGACTAGTACCCCAATCTCTGGTTCATTCCATTAAAAAACTCAAAATCATCACCAATATAATAAGAAGATTGTAAAACAGCGTCCTTCTGTCCCCAGCCCACATTATCAGAAAGTTCTTGGACCTGAAATATATTCTTCCTCCCAGCAGAACTTGATTTAATAATCCACTGATGAGAGAAAAACCAACACAAGTTGAGAGAACTAAATGAACTGAATAATAATAATAATAATAATAATAATAATAATAATAATGCATCTATATTTAGAGGTGAAATTAAGGCACGAGCTTCGAATCAGGAAAGTTGCAAAGTTGTAGAACTATTTTATCAATCACAATACCGTACGTAGACATTTACACATCATGGGTATCAGTCAGGAAGCATTGAGTAGGAGATTTCTGTGCATGTCTTATGTTTGTGCAAAGCTTTTGCTCAAATTACTTAGGTTCATTTTTCCCGAACCTAGAGGATATCAGGAATGTTAAGATCCACTCCTTTGTGTCCTTTAGCGAGACTCTTGTGTCGGAGTAAGCCTATCTGCATTAGGGTTTAAAGGGTCTTTGAGACCTACGTGCGAGGCTCTGTTAATAACCAACTCCACGCAATTCTTAATCTAATGTAAGGCATGAATCTTCTCTTACACAAAACTTCATTAATTATACAGATTTTTTTTAAAAAAGGGTAAGTGGTGCGATAAAGAATTTTTGAAGGGAAAAATGGTCAAAATTCACGAAAAACATAGTTTTGAAAAAAAAAAATTGAAATACAAGAAGCCTGTTAGGAGTAGTGCAACTATCCAATCTTAACGTTAATCATCTCTATATTTCACATCAATTATTTCGTGAAATGGTTTGAAGAAATATGCCGAGTCAAAATGTTGACTTTGAAATTGTCGAGATAGAGATATTTTAAAACAGACAATTGCAAAATTAATCGAAATGATGATTATGTACTTTTATTAGATTTGAGACGTTTGAAACATAAAAAATTGTTTCGTAAAAATTAACACACAAAATGTTCTGCATATTATTTAAATGATAAAAAAGAATGCAATCGATGGTCAGAGTTAACGTTTACCCTTTATTAATTTGACGTCAAAGTCAATGAAATGCTGAGTTAATGTACAAAATGATTCAATGATTTTCAATGCTTTGATTTTACAATTAAATACGAAGTACTTTTATATCAAGCAAGGGATTTTTACATTTATTTTCTTTTTTATACCATTTTCCTTTCCTTTTGAGAGGAAGAATGAAGGTGCACAGGAGCGGTCAATGGGAATTAAGCTACTTCACAATCTCGAAGTTCGAGATGGGGCTATATAGGTCAAGTACACAACCGTGCCAAGGTTGGAAACAGAGCGAAACAATAGTTTGATTCCTATTAATAATAATAATAATAATATAAATACAAATGAGCAAGTATTTAGAAGTTTGTGATAACGATTATCAATGAGACCTGCTTCAATGACGTGAAGTTTTAACCGTATTAATTATGATACTTATTACTTCAATTCTTTAAGCTAAAAGTATATTGTGCCAAATAACTATATTTTGCAAAAAAACTTTCTTCCAGGCATGTAGTCAGAGACAGGAGGGGAGATCCCCCACCTCGAAATTTACAATAAATTGTAGAGAAAGTACTTTATTCCTTCAAAATATTGTTAATTTATAATTTGTTAATTGATAACGTCATATAAACTATTGAACAATAAAAATATTAAGAACACCATTTCAGTTATTTATAAAGTTTGAGAAAGAAGTCTAGGTCCTACCCGAAATAAATTTGTAGATTTTGTCGCAAATGAAGCAACAGAAACAATGATTGCAGTTTTCTAATTAAGAATTAATAAGCTATTTAAAGTAATAATGTAGCACTGTACATTGGCTTGGGATGCAAGTTAAACAGAATAATTTTATAGAGACATGGCCCATTACTTCTGGGAGAATGCAAGAACTGTCCGTCGGTTATTATCAATATTTGTTCTATCATGAAGGTGGACAAATTCATTTGCAGTACTACATGGATGAGTAATTTAATTTTCAGCTTCAAAAATAACTCAGTTTCGTTAATATGAATTTAATTGTAAATATGTTGCGATATTTAGTTTGATTTGCATTGCCTATAACACAAGAGACCGATGATGAGATTCATCCCAACAGTCAGTCATTCGTGGCACGAAGAGGTCCGTTATTGATACCTCTGTCGTAAGACCTAAAAGGTCTACTGGTACATTATAAAATACTTGTATATAATTCGACGGAACAATTTTGCGTACTTGTTTCTTAATTGGATCGCTCTCATTGTCAGCAATCCCCGAAGACTTGGAGCAATCCGAATTGGCGGAGCGCTCATTTATTCATTTTGAGCACTTACTGCGTATTAGCCACTGAACAGATATTGAAATAATGAATTTTATTCCAACTCTTTTTGACATACAAGAGACAGATGAAATTCCTTAGAATAAGAAGTAACCACAATTTTCAGTATCGTGGTTAGTTGGAGAACAATTATTTGTTTTTTATCATGACACATGAGTCCAGTCCATCACTGCACTAACAGAGTGATCTCGCTGCTTGTCACCTATTTCCTCTGTCACCATAATAACGTAAACTGAAATATCTTACAATCAACTCGCTCAGGAGATACCCTTTGTAAGTATCGAAGTACCGCATTGGTGGAAAGATTGCGCTAATTTACATTTAATTTAGCACCTGACTACCACGCCTTGAACGATGTCAGGTCAATCTGCAAGTTGTGCTCTTAATTCCTAGACGCTCGTTCAGATCACGCGCGTTGTCCCGTGCAATGAAGCCCCTAGCCAATTTAACCACCGCCGCCAAAACTCATCAAACGCATTGTGGGTCAATGTGTAAAAAGTGACCCTCTCTCCCTTCATGTGGAAAAAAAGTAGTTTTTAGAAATGCCCAACAGCGAGGCGTTCGCAAAATGTGGAGGTCTCTTTGGCTCCTCCGATTTGTCTCGCTCCTAGTCTAACTCTGGCATCCTCCCACCGTTACTCCTTTGTTCGCGGTTACAAGCAGCGCTCCCGCCCCCGCCGCAAACAACAGCATGTCGCAAGCGCTCACTCAGACGTATCCCCGTTGGGATCTGCTGCGACCCAGTAACGGTAGCACCCGAGAGATCACCGTAGATACGATCGGTTTGCCTCCGGCTTCACGTCCGCCGCTCGGAGACTCTCTCCTCAAGATTTTTACTTGCTGATTATTCGCGGCATAAGCCAAGCATTGAAATCATAAAAAGAATCGACATCTCTTCACATCTTGGAATTTCTCCCCAGACGAAACTCTTACTAGAATATCACAATGATGCCAGGAGCCGTATGAGGATGTGACCCCTTGACCCCTGCCTACGTCACTCAAGAGCTTAATCATTTACCAAAACATAACTTCAGAATTGTATTTTTCGAGGTATAAAATCGTCTGGAGGACAGCTGATCTGATGTTTTGAAGCGTTGGATAAAATTGTACATAGCCACTCTACATTACGATGTGTTGTGTAATTCACCTTGCCAGATGAACCTGTCGCGCGGAACCAGGAGAACGGCTCCTCTTTTGATTCCAGATTTAGCCCTGCTAGTCTCACGTGTTTATAGAGATCAAAAGAGTTTTCTATTTCTAGCAAGTTCGTAGAAGTCGCATTAACGACTTGTATGCATACATCAAGAAGACATATTCTTAGCCTTCTTTTATGTCTTACTCTCCTATCTGAAAACTGTGTTAATATATATTTTTAATATTTTTTTTTACCGCAATCGGGCAGATCTTACCCGGTGGCAATACATAAGGAAATACAATACAAAAACTACATATCACAGAGCACCGAAATAAAAAATTGTTAAATAAATCATTAAACTATATGATTTAATTAATATTAAAGTATTACATATAAAAACATTTTACCTTGAAACATCTAAATAATTGATAAAAAAAACTCTCTTCTCTGTTTTTCATTTGATTTATAGTTACCCATTTGTGGATTTCATCAAGGTCTCGTTGTAATGTTATCCTGTCTTCCGGATTGTTTATTGTTCGATTAATTATACAGTCATCCGCGAATAATCTAATATTTGAACTTATTTTCTCAGGCAGGACGTTGAAAAATGCTATAAATAGTAAAGGTCCGAGAGTGCTGCCTTGTGCCACTCCTGATGTGACAACTACCTTTTCCGATAATATTTCCGAAACCCTAACCCTTTGCTTCCGATTATGTAGAAATTCACGGATCCACTCTACCACCCTTCTATCTATGCCAGTATTTGATATTTTCTGAATTAATAAATTTGCCTTCTCAATAGGAAGCCCAACAAAAATTCAGGAAGAAGATTTATTTAAGCTTCCGAAGATGACTCTCAATCGAGATTTATTTTGTCACCGATTACTTCTTGAAGAAACTCGATTGTGTCACTACTTTTACCACTTCTTTAGTTTTGTCACTAAATAATTTTCGTTCACTCGTCAGTTTTTCGACATGTCGAAATGGCCGTAAGTCCACTACATTCAAGATCCTTACATGCAATGTCTTCTTATAATCAAACTCGCGGCGTGAATTTTTAGCGATGGTGCTCAGGTTTGCTTTCAAACGGGTCGGTAACCTTTTCACACTTGCAGGACACATAGTCAAACCTTCAGTACCTCTCGGGCCGCATAGATATCCAACATAATATTTTAGAATTGTTGAAAAACAAATAAATTATATTTTAACTCCATTAATCCCCATAAGAAAGGCTGGGGATGCTCTGGTATAAAAAATATATAAAAAACACGAAATCAAAAAGTAATCAGTAATTTCAAACGAATGATAATCGGTCAAATTGCACATTGCAACATCTAATACGGAAATAATTTAGTAAAATCATTAAAACTCAATGATAGTTTTTTTTCAGTGTATCATTAACGAAACCTACTCTTAAATATTCACTTACCGAGTCTTATAAAGTGTTCAAAATGGTTCAGAAAACACTTTAACTCATGGCAGAATTAATTAAATACATCAACTTATATTCAGCAACAAATTCAAGTTCACTCTTAATAAAGAAAGAAAGAACAAGACTACGTCTATAAGATGTATATCATAACATAATATGCCACCTAGACTGTTACCTTTTGTCACAGACCAATAACATGCTCATTCATATTAAAATATCGATATTCAAAATTACTAATGAGTTATCCCATTGTTTCGGAAACCGCACCCATTAGTGAAGTAGGCAATTTCGATCCACCACGCCCAATAAAATGCCTGTCAGATGGCATCTCTGGAGGTGTTATGCAGCTTAAATGGTGACAATGAAGTGCTGAAACCATTACAGCGCCAACGATAGGCAATTCAGAGTGATTTCTTCGGAGTTCGATGTATTCTTCCCGGCGTCAGTAGAATCATTTACATTTTAGTTGACGTGCACACCTTATGCGTAAAATATATTCAAACTTCGCAACAGTCCTCTCCCTCGTGTCAAATAATCTGGTTTAAAATATTAGCTTCATGCTTCATTAAGTGGATAAACATTATTCTCAGAACACCTTTATCTATCTCTGAGTTAAAATAATGTCTGTAATTCTATCATTATAAAGATTCGGAAAACCAAAAAGTATTTCTATTGTACATAACTTGTATCAAAATTATGAAATAAAATATTTGTAAAAGTTAAGATAGTAGCAATTAAATGGAAAACATTTCAACTTGCAAAAATATTTGGTGTTAATTGGTTGATGTGTTAATTACATTTAATAGAAACCAATAACTATGATAAACGGCTATTTCAAGACATGTTATCAAAATGTCTCGCCACAAACAAGAGTTATTTAACCTCAAGAAGGGATACTAATGTGATCTCCTTTACGATTAATTTCGTGAAATGAATATTTATCTGCTCTCGTGAATTTCTCTTGTAACGAATATTTTTATTTAACCACTCGAATACAGTTCTCTACAAATATGGACGCAACAGAAGTTCATGATTTGAACCCAATCTTGACATGATGGTTCATGATGATTTGAACCCAAGATTTTGATTGAACGCTAACTGGTGATTTTCTTGTTAAGACACTTCTTCGACATTTACACGGAAAGAATGAAAAAAAATATCACGAAACAGTCAAACACCTCTCCTTGTCTTCATCCCGATCATCTTTATTTGTAGAAGTTACTGACAAATGTCATCCGATTCAATTTTTAGTCGTGTTCGAATTTCCTGAGACTTCCTCCCAGGGTCGAAAAGAAAGGATCCGCTTTAGGTTCTATTCCTTTTAGTCCTCGGCCTCTTACCACCTCATTAAAGCAAATGCGCGCATATAGATGGCATCTTGGAGACAGAACTCTTGTAGAAGGGATGTTTGTGGTTGGGATTGAATATGACAAAAAGTAAAATAGTGATTTTTAAGACGCATAAAGCGGATTCATGGTGAACTTCTCGCGTGAAAACAAAGCAAAAATGTTAGTGGCTTTATAGAAGTAAAAGTATGGATGTAGCTTGTTTCTTCTTGGGAGTGGATATTACAACCGACGACCGCATTCGCATAGAACAGGGCAGTAACATCACTTTGTGAAGCGATTCCATGTGTGGGTATACTCGTGAAGCATACGGATCGAAACGACGCACTTAGCTCTAATTGCATAGCAGAGCATGGAATGGTATAGTTGCATTTGACACATTTGGCATTTCTATATTGTCAGTGATACATCTTCAAGTATCCTGGAACAAATACTCCGAGATATGAAGCAACGATTCGCTTGGACTTCGTGTAAACTCAAACGGAATGAAAAACGTTTAGAATAAATGTCATCTCGATGCGCCAACTCATATTTATTGCGACAAATTAGTAATTGCGACAACTCTCATTTATTTGAAACTAAGTACATCAACGCTTTCTATGCAACCAATATAACATGGATATTTGAGGCATGTAAATGAGACACAAAAACCTGACAAAACCACAACTGATTATGCAAAATTACAAAAATAAATCATCCTAGGTTATTTGTTTTTTGTTGTAACTACTGGTGCTTTAAATTTTTTTAAATTTAAGGTGTTCTGTTGAAACCATTGTAAGTGCTAGAAAATTAAAATATTCAAATATGGAGAATGTTAGAAACATCACGTGATTTCCAAAAATGCTCCAAGTACCACGGATATTGATAAATGCATGAAGGCTTATATCACGGATATTGCCTACAACAGTGTATATGCCACACCTAATAACTATAATTTTGACTAAAGTTAGACATATTATTGGGAAAATAGTCCAAAAACGTATGATAATATCGATTTTCCCGACTGTAATTGCGTAATACATGTTAGCCTCAGAGTTAGAGACGATGTACATATCCTTCGGCCGTCATAACAATTGGACTATCAACAGAAGGCACTTACAACTATATCATAGCACTGGCGTTACCAAGAAAAACGTTTCTCATGAAAAAAATAAATTTTTCATTAAAACCTTATTTATTAACATACTTCAATTGAGTATGCGTAAAAAATTTGTTTCAAGTGCAACATTGCTATGCCATTTGCCGTTAAAGCGACAAATCCCAGGGCCATACTACTAATGTCCTGGGCAAATCCATGTGCAAGGGAGAGCAGACTACTAGCGGAGTGGAATAATATAATGTAAAACAGATTACACAGTACTGGCTTCAACAAAACTTGTTAGCATTTTTTAAAGAATTAAAACTACACTATATTCAAAGTAATTACCGAACTGTGGGGTACATGGTGTTAAAGTTAAATAATTTTTGGAATTACTGGATTCTTAGTTGGGTTAGTTTCGAGATAATCTATTTTCCTGGGGTCCACCTTTAAATATTTTTAACACGATACGACGCCTTAACAAATGTCAGCGCTAGAGAAGACTTCAGGGTGGGACTGATGTAGCGATCTTGAATCAGGGATGAGTCGCGTTGCAGTTCCTTCTTTCCAGCTCTCTTATGACGGTAGCGTGCACAACATTCTTATGAATAAAACACGAAATCTTCCAAATAATACAGAAGCACTGCTTTGTAATGAGAATATTCGTATTTGCTTTGTAATAAGAATATTCCGCGACCATTTGGTGTTACTTGGTTGTGCGCCTGTTCCATGGCACGATGAGTGACATGAACCTTGCAAGAGATGAGATGATACTAAAGAAATTGGTTCGTGTGCATAACATCATTATAAAAAATTGAGACGATTTTATTAATGAATGAGATCTAGATATACAATGATAAACAAACATTATCAAAAATGTTATCCAATTTTGAAGTAGTACTACAGCTGTATAAATCTCATAATGTGCCCCGTAAATCATTACTCGTTTAATGTTGACAAAACTATTTTTCATATTAATAGACAGATTGGCAAAGTCGTTTTGCCGGAATCACATAGGACCACCTCCCCCGTTCTCTTCTCTCAAACACGTCCATTGTCCTTGGACCAGGGTGAGCATGAAGAGACATGACAGCGTGCGTAGGAAGGGCGAAGACCCATGGAATGGATGAGTAGGGATTGGACGACAGCCATAAAAATCGGCGGGGAAGTAGATCAGACGAAGCACGTTGGGTGCAGGGCAAGCGGGATCGCATGGATTGGCGAATATTTTCAACACGGTGTCTCGCGGATCCTCGGGACGTCGGTGCGAGGCCTCTATCGTTGTTCGTAGGTGGAAATTCGAGCATAAAGCTTTGAGTCTTAAAACGAATATCTCAATTCTCAATTCCCCTGATAAAGCGCATTGCACAACTTATATATCGTGTCTTACTCTGTATTTGTATCATTTTCTCTCCTCATAGTGACATTTCCAGATATGTGATTCTGGTTTCTATTAATGTGCTCTATTCCCCCTCCAATTTTTTACGTGACGTTTTGATTCTGTAAATTCAATACATCGTTATTATATCATCGTAAACATTGTAACTCCGAACAGGGTAGCGAAATTATTCATGAATACATGAGTATGTATTTGGAGTCGAAAATAGGGAAGCACGACCGGAAAAGTAATCTGTAACACATTCACAAAGGATACGGTCTTCTCACCATTGTACCAAAATATGGGTAAATATGCACCAAATCTGAAGTCACAATTATTTTTGACTTCTTTGAATGACGATAACGATCGTTTTCATAATCCTTGAACATAGAGACAAATGTATCGCGGTAGGGTCCTTATGCTGTTCTCATAGCTGGGAAAATAGAAAAGATAATGAAATGACCATGTTTCGCTTTTAAAGACATTCAATTGGAAGATTGTTTCAATACGACCCAATAGGAACACCTGCAAACAAAGTGAATGAAACATCTCATTTCCCCATAATTAATTATTTCACGATTCTAACAAGGTGATTATGCGAAATATATAACTATAAGTTCATTTTTACCCCATTTAAGAGCTTATGAAAGATGAAGTATTGAGGACCGGCAGGTAGCACAATGATACGTTCAACGTCTATCTCTTATATCTAATATATTTGTCATCTTTTATCGTTTTGACAAAATCGTAAGAAAAACAAGTTGCATCACAAGTTCTAGTTTACTAACTTCCTACATACGAAGGAAAACTTCAGAAAATTTCTTGACAGTATGGAAAGAAAGAATGTAACTAAGTGAGCCGTTTTAAAGCTTTCTGTACGAAATTATGGAAAATGTGTTTAATAAACTTTTAAAGAGGTATGAAAATGACTAGTTTGTAGGTTAAATCTATGTATGTATGAATGATATCGTGTCAAAATTGCTTCTGTATTAGAGGACTTAGAACAGTATGCACTGCTCAAGGACACTGCGTGAAGTTTCGTTCTACTCGAACATCGCCTGTCCTCAAACTGCCTCCCAAGGACGGGAATGATGACAAGGGTGAAGTGCAAATGCGATGATGAGTGAATGATATGCTGGAACAAAAGGCGGGAGAAACGGGAATACCCCGAGAAAACCTTCGCGAACTCACTTTTTCCGCAACTGCAAATTCTACTTGGATCCACCGGGATTTGAATTAGCGTCTCCAGAGGTAGAAGGCGACTGCATTACGCCACGGGTCGCTACAGCTAAACCGATCATAAAGCCAAAAGAAAAGGAGATACTTCTGCGTGACACCACTTCTCCGTAGTCTTCAAATAGTCGAGGTCACCTTACGAGATTGGTGTTGCAGTCACGATTGTGGAGCAGCGAACAAGTTGTCACTTCGCGAAAGACGGGAAACGCTGGTTTGTCGCATTTACGTCACTCGCAAAAGGAGCTCTCCTCTCACTTTCTCTGCATCCGATTCATATCTTGACCAAAGTCTCGAATAGAGGGAGAGTTCTGTTACGCAGCATTCACAGCTTTGTTGAAAATAAATTAGTTACATGCGTCGAACAAATTAGTTAATACGCCGTACTCGGGAAGTAACCATAAATTTCATTCTATTTCTTTTCCCGTGAACACTTGTATTTAATGTTTCCGTGTCCATGGAGGAACATACATTATTTTTGTTACTTTTAAAGTCTTTGAACGATAGACAGGTTTCAGAGTTGTTTATGAGAGTGAAACAAGTTTAATATCTAGAATGCACTGTACGTGATCAGATAAAAGTTTATTTCTTCAAATAAAAAGAAGATACCGGTACCATGACACACGAAATCGCAACTGTAATTTTTATTATCCCTGGTTTTGATTAGTACTGCTCTCCACCTAACCATTTACTTCGGAACAAACGAACAAACGAAATCTCCTTCACTAAGCCGTGTAATTTCTGCAAAATATTCAAATAGAATCAGGTCTCTCAAACAAGCAAAAAAAAATTAATTTATCAACACAGATTTCTTCCATGAAATTCCTCGCAGTCATGTAAACAAGTTCTGTTTATATTCTCATCATCCTCACTTCTGGGGAAATTCATCAATACGCCCATTTTTTTGAAGAGCAAACAAACATTTAACAAATGTGTTAATATATTTTCAGAGCCTGATTTTTCCTTCGTAGAAATTGCATATACGGAGACAGATTAGAGATCCGACAAGGCAAACTAAAAAACTCGATATTTAATCCTAAAATCTCAGAAGCATTTACGTGAAAAAATTACCATATATATCGGAGCAAAATGATCCACTTTATTGATGACTCTAAGAAGAGGAAGAGAAAAAAGGCAATAGCAGTGCAACTCATTGCCTATTAATTTATGTATCGGAGCGATCGCAAGCATCTCGCCGCCGCGCGATCGCCGTGAATACGACACGTCGCGGGTGAATAATGAAAGCGTCGGCGACGTTCGTGATCGAAAGCGTCGGAGCAGACCTTTTGTATGATTGGCCCTCTCTTATGACTTCGTTAGAGATTATGGAACGCGGCTTCGAACGACCTTTTATCGACAGGTGCTATGTGGTTCAAGACGGAAATCGAGGAAGGATTGGAACCGACGTGATTTTATTGCTACAAGACATTACTCTCAAAGCACAGGGAAAAGTTTTGGATCTTGATAAGGTGATTCTAACATTACCGTTTTCACAATTCTTCTTACAGAACAAGAATAACATTGGGGATAAAGAGGCTGAATGTGCTAAGACCACGTGGTGGAATTGAAACTTCTTCGGCTACGTTATTATCACTTAGAAAACATGTTCTCACCTACATAAATTCATGAATGATTTAATTACGGTCAGTTACAAATAATCTTCCAGAAAAATTGGAAATATATACCTTTATTGTTTAAAATGTTTATTAGTAATTCAATTTTACAACAAATTCCAGAATTATACTTCATTAAATGGAACACCCAACTCCGTCCTGTTATGGTTCTGCTTGTTTATTGGTGATTTACTCAGCTTTACATTGTATTCCATGTATTTTATTTGTGTATTGATTTACGGCTTTTTTTGTTTCTCTAGTGGGTGGTTACATTTCATGTGTTGGCGAAGCTACCTCACGAGGATATACGCCAGCTATTTTTTTTTCAATTTATTTATTTATTTCAGGTCTTACATCGAGGTTCAGGTCATGAGGTCTGTCCTTCAACCTATCCGTTTCTCGGGTGGGGGGAAGGAGAGATGTTGGGCAATCGGGGAACTTATGTTGCGAAATCGACATTTGTCAGTCCAGAAATCAATTGCATGTTTATGAATCATGGAGTGTAATTTATTCTTATACTACTATTTATTGTGACCGATTTGACACTTAAAATCCTAAGTTCGTATATCACTGGATTCAGACTAAAGCGATGCACTCGTTTTAGGAAGTAATGTATGAGAAAAATATCAGCACAAAAAATATAATAATTTAATTTGTATTAAAATACTAATAGGTAAATTTAGACAGTGATTCCAAATAATACATTAATTAAGATTCCAAATAATAGATAGGTATAGAAACGTCATTAAGATTTTACATTTTCAAAGCCAATCTATGTTAGTACTGATACAAAATGTGTATATAGAAAAAAGTGCGCATATGTCCTTTTCTTACATGTATCGAGAATTACAACACAGGACACGCTAGGTATTTGTCCCCCCCCCCCGTAACTCTAACATGGTCAGTGATTACGTACATTTTTAAGCCTGCACTACACTTTTATAATGGATGAATACATATTTTGATTATAACAAAAACAAAACACGAAGGAAACAGTGAACTCACAAGTTCGGGTGGGGCTCGTAGAAGGGAATGAGGATGGGCGAGACCGGCCATGGAATAAACGACGGCGCGTCAATATTAGGATAATTTTCTCATTTAATTTTTCTAATCATATGTTCCCCTTACAAAAATTCAATGATGTAACTTTTTTCAGAAAATTTGTCCTAGTTTTCTAATATTCCATCAAAGATTTTGTAACATTTGCCGAAAACAATTTATTTCGAAAGAACTATGCGAAAGTTGAAATTTTTCGTAATTTTTATTAAAAAAAAAGGTTTCCGAGTCAAAAGTTTTGTTGGCGAATCTCAGATTTGAGTTCAGCACCCCAACAAACACTAAGGAACGAGAAAAGGTCTCTCCGTCAAAACTTTCCTCCTAGGCCCCCGTTTTTAACCCAGATTCCTCTACTTTTTCAGATATACTCGGCGCGAGCAGAGTATTTCCGGAAAGAGTTGCTCTGACATGTTGCCGCNCCCCCCCCCCCCGCCGAAATTTTCCAATTTGATCCTCTGCTGATTCAGAAGGTAGCGGCAAATTGATACATATCTTAACTGACTTGTGAAGGTAACTCTATTTCATGAGTGTTTCTTTAACGACCTTTTCGACCCGTACTTGCACATACCTATACATTCAAAATTATTCACGGAAAGTTTACCTGATTTTAATCACCCTTCTAATGTAATTTTTGTCTACTAATTTAATAGAGTTAATGTCAATTCTGCCGATTTCAAATGTTTTGCGTGAATGTTTGCAATTTATATGTAGCCGTGTGACATTGAGAGCCAATGCACAACTTGCAGAAATTTGTTTCAAGTTGACCACTGGATACTGACGAAAAAAGAATCCTATTAATGCCCCAAAAGATTGCTTATGTTCCTCACATCTTGTTACACGATTTCCCTGAAAGGATGAAAACCAACTTGTTTAGATCATTCCTACTATATCACCCATTCTTCATCCACAAAGCCTGTCTTTCTTGCTAGCATCATCCGTTATCTGTGGCAACCTCACCCTACGATTGCACTTTGCACTGGGCTATTGTCTCCGCTCGCGGTGGGGTGAGGAGGGAGCGCGTAATTCAGCCGATGCGTTCAAAACGGTCGGAGATAGCAAGTCTTCCGCATTGTCTACACGCCCCCATGTACGGTAAATGCCAATAAAGAGCAGAAAGGAAAATTAAAAATCCTATCGTACTGGGAGAACTGGCCTTTACAAATCTTAAACTTATTGAAGGGAAATAACGATGAGGAATTGTGATAGCTGTGGCAAGAATGCGATCTCATCACTTTCTCGAGAAAGGTTGGGAAGGTTAAAAGGCTCTGGTTATCGCACACGACGATGGGTTCTAATTGGGGCGGAGATACTGAAAATGACGCTAAACGCTTCAGTGGTTTAAGTTTAGAGTATAATATTTAGCATATATTTTGGAGCAAACTAATTATATATGTCGTTACTATCAAATTAATTTTCTATTTCGTTCATGGTGAATACGAAAGGTGGGTTAACACTGCTTCGTTTCCTGTCCACATAAGTCGGAACTTCGCGAAATGGCCGCTAGGCACCACTAGGTGTCGAAAGACCGGATTCAGTACGCTACTCGTCGGGATAAAAATCAGTGTAGTAAGAATATGCTTAGCGATGAAAGAAATCAAATTGATTTAAACGTTATACCCTTATATTGTACAGATGGGTCTGGTGTTGGTATTTCGTCATTCCATTACTCTTCATTGAGGCATACTGCCCTTTCGGTCGCATAACAGCAATCTATAGTGCTACAATAACAAAGTTACAATAATAAATTATAAAAAGAAAGAAATTACAACTTAAATACGGCGATAAATACAATTTGATCAGATTTTTGTTTCACTTTAGTTGAAAATGAAAAAAAAAGAAAGAAAAATAGAAATGTTGAGAAAGAAGAAGAAAAGTTGGTAATATTATTAAATAATTTTAAACTAAAAAAAACTTTATACTAAATCAAACGACCCTATTTTTAACGATTTATTTTATTCTATTTACTTTATTACACATAATTGCTTCGTTATATTCATTGTAACTTTAATAATCATGTTTGTTTGGAAAATAAGTAATGCATTTAAATAGTGACGTATTGTTGACCATTGTTGTACTTAGCTGATATTGTTGTTCTTGTGTATCACAACTGACGTAAGCCCTTTGCTCTTACGTTGTCAATTTGCCTGATGATGATCCACAACAAGGATTGAAACGTCGTGTATGTAATTTTGTTTTTTTTAATGCAAATATATGTCTGTTCATAGAAAATAGGGTCGTTTGATTTGGTATTAATTATACATGCTGACAGAAAATATGACTAATTAAAAAAATTATTGTCAAAAAGGCAGTTGCAAACTACGTATGACTACGTTGAGGATACAATGAAGTTAAAATAATGCTCACCACAAAATGACAAGAAAGGAATTAAAAATAACAAATTGAAAACAATTCATTTTATATAATTGACAAAAAAAACTTGACCAGAAGGAAATGTAATATTATTAAATACATTTTAAATCAGTAAACTGTACAGTTAAAATCTGTTAATGTGAATGTTTTCTAATTTTAATCTTTTCCAGTAATTATTCTCTATTTCTAAAATTTGGAAATCATTGACTGTGTGGAATGTGTGGTGATTTTCAATGAGATATGTGGCGAAATGAGAATGTCCGGTGAAGAGTTTGAAAGTGTGAATGTGTTCTTGTAGTCTTTTATGAAAACTGGGTCCCGTTTCGCCCACGTACCTCGCGTTGCATTCGGCGCACGTGAGCGCGTACACTCCACATAATTGGGAAAGAGGTGTGTTTTTTTTCAAGGTCTTCGGTGCATGAAATGAAGTATACAGACAGTGTTGTTTAAATAAATTTGCTATTTTAAGAGAAATGTTTCCTATGTAAGGTATGGTAATGCGAGGGGTCATGGTATCTTCATGAAAAGGGGAAAGTGTTGTGATTTATTTTTTTCTTCTTAATGACTGTATCTATCAAACACGAATCATAACAACTGTTTAATGCAATTTGCTGAACAGTAGAAATTTCAAAGAAGATTTACAATTTACAAAAAAAATTTAAATGATAATCCAAATGTCCTTTTTACCAATGCAGATAAAGATGCCATCACTGTTGCCCTGGACAGACATAAAATCACATATTTATTACATGATGGCAATAACTTCAGCAAGGTTGACATAAATCCAATTTTGAAAAATCTTACTAAGATTGAAATATATTTTTAATAGATTGTAACGACATGAACACATTAGTAAGCAAACCCATCAATAAACTTTATACCATTACTGGCACGTTATTTCAAGCATATGGAGTCCCTAAAATTCCTAAAAAATATTGTCCTTTTAGATTCATTCTATCATACATTAATACACCTACTTATATGTTTTCCAAATTTCTCCTTCAATGTCTCAAACCCTTACTGGATGGACCCAGCTATTCCGTTGAAAATAGCTAACAACTCGTTAAGAAAATTCTTGATTTACAGGCCCTGCAAGAGCATCCTTGCCTAGATGATGTTTCCTTGTTCAACCTAATATCCATTAGTGTAATAACCCCGTGTATCTTAACTAGGTTGAAAAATATGAACAACCACAATACCATTCACAACATTCCACAACATGAAAATGAAATTGCCCTTATCTTCATTTTTCATTCCTCCCACTTTACATCTAATGACAATATTTTTCACACAAAAAAGGTGTATCTACGGGAGGTTGTCTTTCACCACTGATAGCTGAACTGGTTATGAGAGATTCAGATTCCGCTTGCCTAAGTATTATTGAATTTAAACCTTATTTTTACTTTAGATATGTAGATGATATTTTATGTTTTATTCCTA
Source organism: Laupala kohalensis (assembly GCA_002313205.1). Classification (NCBI taxonomy): domain Eukaryota; kingdom Metazoa; phylum Arthropoda; class Insecta; order Orthoptera; family Trigonidiidae; genus Laupala; species Laupala kohalensis. The sequence continues at coordinate 521,569 of NNCF01130567.1, read as the reverse complement.
ATAACAAATTAGATCAAATGCTACATGTTTGTAATAATAACTACCCTACCTTTAGATTTACAGTAGAAAAAGAGAACAATCATTCTATTAATTTTCTGGAACTTGACATAAATTATTCGAATGGGAATTTTAAAACTAATGAGTATCATAAGCCCACTAACTCAGGAAGAATACGTAATTATTTTTCACGTCATCCTATTTCTCAGAAAAATAGGTATGATTTGTTCTGTCACTAATAAGGTTAGCAAATCCTGTATATCATGTAGAATAGAAATTAACATAATTCTTACAGTCAATTATTATCCCACCTCACTCATCAATAAATACATTAATGTGCGGGTCAATTTTCTTTAATATGGTACTCAGTCCAAAAAGTTAGATAGCATAAGTCAACCCTGCATAATACTTCCTTACCACTCCATGATCTCCCCCCACCCCGACTAAAACCTTATTTTAATAACTTAAATTATAAGGTAGTCTACAAAGTTCAGAATACATTTAACCATATTATCAAGTCAAACGAAAATAAAAGTAATGTATCACAACACAAAAATGTGGTTTACAAAATTCAATGTCAAGATTGTAAAAAAATGTCATATCGGACAGGCAAAAAAGAAACGGATTAAAGAATATAAAAGTAATATTAAGACATGGAAACCTAATAGTATATCGGTACATAGTATCACCACTAACTGTAATATGGATTGGGATAATGTTAAAATCTTAGATATTGAATTATGTTATTTTAAAAGAATTGCGCCAGAATGTTGCATATTATGCCTCATAATCATACGTTGAATGAACAAAATGATACTAATACTTTACCACAGATTTATGACACCATGATTCTAAATAATATCTTTTCACTCTGTGTGTATTTTACAATGTCAGCTCTTTAGGCATCTGCATACATGTATATATATATATATATATATATATATATATATATATATATATATGTGTGTGTGTGTGTGTGTGTGTGTTTATTGTTCCTTGACCATGTAAGATATCTCATCGCCTTTCCGTGGCAGCCAGTAATGTCTTTCACCTGATGAAGTCTCACTCTTCAGACGAAACGTTGTGTTTTTACGTATACTCGTATGTTTTAAATATTGTGTATAATGTTAAAGTTTTTAGAGTTTTAAATCTTTGACAAGTCAGAGAAGTGAAGAATAAATTATCTGCAATTGAAGGTCGTTCTACTTACAACAATCGTGATATCTATACAATGACTTTTAAAAACAGTGTTCTCACGCTTTATAAGTAGTGGATTTTCTTCCAGAAAAATTGGAAAATTGATGTTTCAATCATTGATACATCAAATCCTACCTGATATTAAACTTTGTTTTACGTCATTCTTTTTGAGAATTTAGAAATTCCCCCAAATTTTCTTCCGTGGGGCGTTTTCTAACCCCCACTCCTTTTTCTGACCAATCACTGATGTACAATGAGTGTATACTAGGTCCTTAGGACTCTAGCACATTTCTTCAGTAGACCGTGAAGTTCCGACATGTGTGGACACATCTCCCAATGCTAAAGGTACAGGAGATAAAACATCATAACTTCAAATACATTTAATTTTTGTTTCAAATCGAATAGTAGCCAATTTATGATCAATTTTTCGTGCACTCGAAAACCATTGGTATAAATCAGGGGAGTCGCATTTCCGTGAGCTTGTTCAATTTTACCCACTGGAAGCGGGTGGCTGTATTTTCATCATATACATTTCAAAATATACGGTCATATACACTACAATGTTAAAAAAAACGAACTATAAAATAATTGATTGCTCTTCTAGAATGTTTTAGAGGGTGAAAAATGATTTCAATTTCACATAAAACGAAGAAAATAGGATACAATTTACAGGTCGCACAAGTCGAAAATGTACATTAAAAATATCATTTTGTAATAATTGTTTTAAAATGTTATAACTTTCTTAAAATGCATCAAAATTTCATGATTTTTTTTGAAATTTTAGTAAAAATACCTATTTTTGATTTACTACACTGAATTTCACTTGAGAAATGTATTCGTTAACTCGCACTCATGAAATGTAACATACCTTGAATTATTTTTCAGGAAAGTGAAATTCAAGGTCAATTTTTCTCAGGATACCTCAACAATTCTCTCAGATGAAAGTTCCGTTACCACTTTTTAAAGAATGAATATTTATAATATTTATCACGATGATCGATGATATCTGTATAACATTTCAGGCTAACGTGTACATTTATGTTCTATTGAAAATTTAAAATAACATTAATAGCAGTAAGATACACTTCTTTGATCCTTCTCTTTTACTTTTAACTTTATCTCTTTTACTTATAGTTTTACCTACACCAAAATAACAATTTAGAGTCAACTTTAACAAATTGAAAATTTAAAAAAATAATAATTTATAATAATTTATTTAAGTTTTCTTGATGCACTACTCGTTAAAATAAATCCAGAACATATTCAAGTTTTCATTTATCTATGTATCATTTCTATTCATGAAAACATTTTATTTCAAATTATTATTTTATTTTAAACACTTAAAATTATGTTCAGGTGCAGGAACTAGAACTTGCCGTCTATTAGAACAAAAAACTTGATAACGATTAAATGTATTATCCAAGCCGTCTTCACATTCATGAGCTTCTGAAGATGTATTCGAAAGAAGTCTTGCACTAATGACTACAGATATAGATATTGGGTTATTTAAAAGATTTCAGAAATTCTGTCCAAACATTGATACATCAAAATTTGAAGCGGGGTTTGATGATGAAATCATACCTGTGGCACTGAATTATGAAAAATAGGTAATTGTATCATTTGTGTTGCAGCAGATACTGGTAATATGATTTAAAAAGATTTCATAAAGAATATGACGAAAATTATTTGAAACCTTTTGGTTGTTGGTTGGTTGTTTTTATATATTCTCTTCACGAACAGATTACACAGAATTTGTAAAACTATTATATTTCTGGGAGGACAACCAACTGAAAATTATTATTTACGACCTTCGAGTGCAATGCACCACGCTAGGTGGATGGCAGAAGTTTTATATTTTCTAAAAAAATAAATATTTAAAATTCAGTTTAATCTTACAAAAATATATGTTTGCGGGATGTATATATTTTCATTGTCAAATGTTATATTAGATCGTGGGTCACTACTACGAATGCTATTTGCNTTTTTTTTTTTTTTTTTTTTGCAAAAATGGATAAATTACAAAAAAGAAAACGGGCTGTTAAGCTCAGCAGCCCTTGCAAAGTTAACAAACCATGTATGGTATTTCTCCGAAGAAGCTGTTGGCTTAGCATTTTTTAATTCAAATGTGGCACACTATACTAAAAGAAGAATGGTTCAACCCTTTAAAAGATAATAGTAATGAATTATTATAAATCAGACGGTTAGCTAGAACTTTGAAAAAATCTTTACGCGATTCTAAATTGAAACTGATTTTCTAGAAGAAGATTCCTTATAGTATGTATCTCGTTTCGCCCAGCTAAGGACTGCGAATGAGGAGTGCCAGTAAGACTCAGTTTTTAAGTGTGATTCCTCACTAGACGCATCGCGAATTTTACCAAGATCGGAGGAACAGCGTCTCGATAGAATCCAGATTGCAGTATCCGAGTATTACAACTGCAGTGGTTAGTCGCAGGGGGTGAACATTTCGTACATCACTGCTACTTAAACTGAGACATGGAAATGAAAAGCTACAAATTTTATCTTGAACTGAACCCGGGATGACTTGGTGACGAGAGATCACGCCTGACAGCGTAGCCACGGAAGGGACAGAAGATTCCTTATTGTGGGAAATGAATACACACTTTCAAAGAGCTAAAACCCGCTTGTCCTATTTAAAAGTTGTTAATGAAACCGCTGAAAGGGGTATGGCTCTGGGAACAAGATTAAACTCTCTAATATCAGATGATGAGGAACAGAAACAATACTTGTTCAAAGTAGTTAAAATGCACCGTCGATTGCATCCAACTGTTACCAAATCTACATTGTAATATATTTTTATATTTCCGCTTATTAAAATCCATTATCTAATCAGAAAAAAATCAGTAATAAACTTCGTTCATATTGTGAATGACGTAGAATTCTTTTTATTTAATATTAGTAGAGCAGAAATGTACGCGGAAGGTAAAACAGCGATTTTTAGTCATAAATTATAGTTAAGGCCTAAATATTTACTTCTTAAAGAGTGATCTTGACAACCAAACTTTCAACTGTGAAAATAGTAAAGATATCCTGAAAAAAGTGACCTTAAAATTCACTTTCCTGGACAAAAATGCATGTCATATTTTATAGCTGCAATTTAACGAATACTTTTCTCAAGTAAAATTCAGTGTAATAAATCAAAAAAGGTATCATTTTTATCAAATTGTAAGAAAAAAATCATGAAATTTTGATGTATTTTTAGAAAGTTGCGTCATTTTAACCATTTAATTCAAAGTTATTTTTTAAAAATGCATATTTTCGTCATACGCGACCTGTAAATTTTATCAAATTTTCTTCGTTTTATATGAAATCGAAACCATTCGTCACCCTCTAAACCATACTAGAAGAGTAATCAATTATTTTATACTTCGTTTTTTTAAAAATAGTCAAACATACACTATGCTGTCAATTGTGAAACACTTCGAGCTATTGAGAGGGGAGGCATAATAAACTATCCTTTATGCAAAAAAAAAAAATTGTTCAGGTGGAAATTTCAAAAGCATTAAAAAATTACTTTCGTAAACATGATTATAAATTAAATGGTAACGTATAACAAAAATTATTTGTTGGGTTATTGTAACATCACACCTCAAACCCTGATGCGATGTTATTTTTTATTTGGTAGAAGCGGGATCCACATAAATACTCAAATCCTTATGGTAGTTTTTGTCGCTGCCACCAGCTCGGTTTCCCGAGCAACCAAACACACGTGTAATAACAATAAATAATGATTTATTAAAAATTAACTAGAAACCTGAATTTACAACAGAGACAAACTCCCAAAATCATTAATACATCTAATAATCTGTTATTACACAAATAATGCTGTCAGAGAGCATTATTTACACTTGGTTAAATATAGTTGAAGACAACTAAATTGTAAAAACCCTCAGGTTATCTGATCCTTCGAAAATATAAGTTGTTTTCCCCAACAACTAACTGATACTAGTTACGACCCTCGCAACTAGTAATGACTTCATTAAGACTACCGCAGCAGCCTAACGAACATCTGATCTCCGCGACCTAGTCTTAGCTCAGTCACATCTCAGTGCTGACGGATCTCTACATTCCCTCGTAAAGAATCGACTAGGATCTTCACTCCTCCCAATATATAGTAGAAGAAGTCACTTGATTAGCAAATAACCACGCCTTCGCCATCACACCTTGCAAACACTCAGTTTGGGTCACCCCTTTGGCTTCTAGGAACGCAGAGTGCGCCGCAGAGGACGAACCGTCATGAGCGTCACCGAAGCGCTTGCAGGCACCTTTGTCGTTGTTCTATATTCGGCACGTACTTCATTCATTACTTCGTAGAATTCTTCTTTTCTTCAGGTACACCTAAATTCCAGTGAACATCGCTGGGTCAACCTCTCAGGCCGCATTCCTTAAAAGTGAAAGGTGTCCTTTCAAACAATACCTCAATAATTGAAGCGGATTAGGGTGGATCCCAAGCTCGTCGCACGTCCGTCTTAGCGCCAACCGGCCACTTATTGTAAGATTCTTAAATGCATCCGGCTTGAAAAATGCAAAGAAATATTAATATTTCACAAATTGATGGCATGTCCTGGCGCCGACGTTACAGTTATATTCACTAACACTTATGCGGTAAGTACCAAGATGGAAAAGCAGGCCTAAATACATGAACACTATCACCACAAGAAAGGTACGAAAAATAATAGAAAGCAAAGCACTAAGAGATCATTACTGTGCCGATAGTTTTCATTCTTCCACTAAGGGATTGTGGGCATTTCTCTCCTGTGCTTAGTCTCAGGCGGCGTAGCTCACTCTTGTATTAAATGAAAATAATATTTATCGTTCAACACACATGTGTACAGCGCTTTACAAGAAATATGATTTACAACTTTAATATTGTTTCACGTCATCATATTTTGCATCAATGCTGTCTCTAGCCTCACGTGCCTCCCCCTCCACGAACAGTAAACAATTATAAATAAGAAACAAGTATCATGCACCACACATGCAGTTACTTCTGAAGAGCTTATTCATATTCGTTTTCATGCCTCTCAAAACTCCAACGGTTTGCTACACAGTGAAACTTCTCTAAAATGGACACACACCTTTAAATTTGTCCGCTAGTGAATAGTGTCCGCTATAGTAAAAGGTCTGTTAATGGAAGTTTCTCTGTACATGAATTCTTCAACTAGGAAGGAAGAGTCTACATCACATAACGAAAAAAAAAAAAAAAAAAGATTCACATCTCCCCCCCAGTATCGCACCAGTAACGATAAAATTTACCCCCCACCAATAATTACGTAACGCTAGCCTACTTCCCTACCCGTTAAGAAACGTTTTTGTTGTTTTTAAGAATTGAGTAGGTATGCAGCGCGCATGCGGAAAGCTAATAGATATCTACACAAAACCAATCACTGCTTTACGTGTTGTTCTGAAGTAAATTAATATATGTGAGGCAACCCTTTTAGAAAACTTCTCAACAATTCAAAAACCAGAACTGTTGAGTTCTAGCTGACAAATTTTTGTAAAGTAGTAGCAGGGCCCATCATCGGTGATTCGAGAACCATTTTCTTATAACTTTGTTATTTCATATTTAGAAATGTTCTTTAATCAGCGTAATTTTTCGAAATCAATTAAATAAAATTAAAAATAAAACCATTTATTAGAGTGGGAAAAAATTGTCCCAAAACCAAAATTTATTACCTCTCAATATTACATTGTCCTGTTCATTTGTTTTTTAAATTTTATTTCATTTTATTGACTCGTTTCGCTCGCTGGTGTTTTCCTTTAAATGACAATGTTAAATTAATATTTCCTTTATACAAATATAATCTAAAATATTTAATAATTAAAATTTAGCAATAAACAATAAAATTCAAAAACTCACATTTCAGGATCCTTACCTAAAATAATCTAGATTATTTGGATTTGATAGCGGACCGCTTTTGGCAAATCTAATTCAAAATATTCCAGAATGAGACGCAAATATGTTGATTGCCGTGCCACGTTGATTTCTTGATGATCCCTGCATTCCGCAGTATTCCAAAATATTCCACGGGACGTACTCACGTTCAGGGCGTGAAATATAGCAAATATTTTTTGAGTGATCAAACGATGGCTCTCGTTAGTAGGGGAGCCACAGATAAGAGATGGGAATTCCTCCTCTTTCTACATTTCTTTATGCGTGAAGTGGATTGATTTTAATACATCCTAATACCTTGACTGTGTTTAGAAGAAGGTTATTTGGTACAAATGAATGTAAGGGGAAAGAACATCTGTGAGACGGAAGAAATTTAAAAATATTTGTTGTTACATAAAATACAGTTTTAAATTTCTATTCACTGATCTATGCACTACTTTCCTTACAGACGAATTCTACTAGCAAAAAGAAACGTTGCTGTTGCTGTTGGAATTCTCATATTCTTATTTTCAGTAAAAGCGACTTACTCCAGATTTTTTAACATTTATATCATAATTCAGTCAGATTCGTTGATTTATTACACATTATTGTTTCTAACTCAAAAAAAGATCTTTTAAAACACGTAAGAATTGTGAATATATCATTTCCACTGTTTCTTTCGTTACATTGATAAGATTCTATTGCACTACCATGTCATTCATCGCTAGAGCGTTTCTTATAAACTTGTATCAATTTTGCGTCTTCCTTGACCTACTTCTTCCAACCTTTTAAGTTTTCAATTAGCTTGAAGAATATCGGAAAAAATATCACTATTTTCATTACAATTCTGGAATGATGCGGCTTCTTCAGAAAGGAAGTGCAGTTATTTATCTTTTAACTTCGCTTAAATACTTCTTTGTTACGAATGCAGTTCTCTTATCGCTTCCATACAAACATTTACTCACGAAATACATAATATGAAATAATCCAAGAACTCGCTTATTGAATGAAACGTCCACCACATTCAAAGGTGAGACAGAATATCAACAAGAAAAACCCTGAAGAAGATATTAATTTTAACTTATATACGGAACAGACAATAATAATAGTAATAGCAATGATAATAGTGAAAAGTAGAGCAAACTTTCGTTCTGAAATAGAACCCGACTCAGTGTATCTTGTCGGGCTCAGTACCTGGACGGATTAAAGAACCAGAAAACGAGAGATTTGCATTAATTGAATGAAATACAAACTCCGCCTCTGTTGCGTGGAGTACATTGTCATACGAATAAATTCTCTGGATCATTTTGATACGTTTTCCGGTTTTGTCGCTGCGTGACTTTGTTTAATACTGAAAAGAATTCTCGTTCCTAAACAAAACAATGTTTAAGGTACGCTAGTCTAATAATGTTATCTAAATAAATGAGTTGAAGTTGGTGTTTCATTTAATAATAATAGTAATAATAATAATAATAATAATAATAATAATAATAATAATAATAACTAATACTTCCTCTTGCGTGAGGAATGAAGAATTAAAAAAACAAAAAAACACTCGACCGAGATAAACGTCTTGCAAACAGTGATAGTGCAATCATCGCGCAAATTACGTGTTACAGACTAAGCAAAGAATATTTGTCAAAAACACATAAAACTAGCAATTGTGTGGACAATTCGGCGATACCTTCTCAGTATATTAGAACATGACACAGAATGCATCATATACGAATAAATGTGTTATCTCAAATAACTTTTATAATTTACGGTCTGTCAACTGTTGTCCCAAAAACAAAGGATATCCTTCAAAGAAAGAGGACAAAGTCTACGAGTATCTTGTGGTACAATAAAAATATTGGGTCATACAATCGATATACTCTCTACAATAATAGTTGGGGATTTGTTTTCCTTATTTCCTTCCAGATATCATCCTACAAATTAATTCTTAAGTAATCCACATCTGCAGCTTCTAAGCAATACGATTACTTTCATTTCCTATCATTCTGCGCATTAGTACTTACTCTGTTCTACTCCTTTTTTTAACTACTTTTCCCTCTTTACAATTCTTGTTGTTGCGTCATTTACAAATAAGCGTGTCTACTATCTGATTTTAAACATCTCAGATACTTCCCAGTTCCATAACATATTGATTAAAGAGTTCAAATTTTCTTCTGTCTCAATATTTTCCCCACCCTCCTTATTAACTATATCCTTTACCCTTTAATTATTTAAGAATCTGCTTTCTTGAGCGTATACAGGACAAAACATGTTTCAGAGCTTCTTTTTCGTTTCCACAAAAAACTCTCTTCGCTTTCATTTTTCCCAATCCTGACGTTTCCATGGCCAGTAGAAATTCTTTTAAGACATTCTTTGGAATTTTTTTCTGTTTTTTTACATACTTTAATTCCTTTATGTATTTATGCGTTCTCCGACCATTTCTTCATTTATCTCAACGAACCTGTCAAGTCTTTGAAAGTTCTCCTCCTCCACCTCCTTCTCCTTCTCCTTCTTCCTCTTTTCCTTCTTCCTCTTCCTCTTTTTCTTCTTCCTCTTCCTCTTTTCCTTCTTCCTCTTCCTCTTTTCCTTCTTCTTCCGCTTCTTCTTCTTCTACTTCTTCTTCTTCCATATTTGGTATATTTTTTAATTTGTTCTCCGTCATTGCCAACAGTCTTTGTACCGTAGCACCGTAACATTGAGATGTAAATAATCCAGCGTCCATGATTTATGTCTTTATTCGGAAGGGTCGTCGTCGAAGGGTGCATCGGTTTTCGGCACCCCTGAGACTGACCATGGGTGGGTCTCCCTCGAGAAACGCGCTCGAAGCACGAGGCTACTCAGCATTCATTATTTTCCGCAGAAATTTATGGCAATTCTAATTGTGCGAACGAACACGTCGTCGCTCGCAGAGGACGCGGGCGTATACATATAAGTCGGCGGTCATTATGGATTTCCTTGTTGGCAAGTACACCGGGTCGCACTCTGATTGTCTTGTGATAAATGAACGTCCGGTTGGAGTAACGGCTACTGACGCACACTCTCGCGGCGCGTTGCAATTTCGACGGAAACTGAAATGAAACCGCGACCGGCGACGATAGACTCAACCATTCTGTGCAAGAAATTATTTATTGGTGAGAATGTTGACATACATTTGTTAGCAACCCGGAATATATTTCATACCTTGAGATGAATGTCACTCGCAGTAAAAGGTTGTATAGATTATTTTTCAGAGGTAGTATCTTATACGTTACATTTAATTAAGTCTATCGCTAATAAGAACAATGACTTGGAACACTTATATACACACACACATTTGTATATATACATACATACATACATATATATACACACATACACAAATTAATTTAGTACAATTTTTCATTAACCTTTCTAGAACTAAAGGAAAGCAGTATGATAATACTTTAATTATATTTTTCATATATAATAGTATTAAAAGAATAGTTTCTTGATATTTGAAATGTGGTAATGAAGTTTCGGAAAGAAAATAAGGAAGCAACGTAATTCAACGTATTCTTGAAATAGATTGTTGTAGTAATGGATTTATGAAGTGATTTTATCATATTTCTCATTGCCTTGGAGATTAATGTTCGTGCAAATTTTATGAATATACAAAAGAAATCACAGAAATTTATCAATTGTATTCGAAACACTTGATTAATATCATAAAACTTTTATTAATTTTATCTCGCTCCAGATATAGAGATAACTAATTTTATTAGTACTCGTTGTTATGTAATTCCATTCATACGAAAATACAAATAGGGTGTATCATAAATCATTAAAAATATATCTCCGTGTATCACATATTAAAGGATAGAGAGATAACAATCATATCGACACATTATGGTTCGAATATTTACTAATCCTACGCGCCATTAAACGTTGGAAACAGACCTTCGCAAGTATTACTAAAATATCACAAAACCCGTCTGTTCTTTCCTAAATGCGACGCCAAACCGAGGTCAAGTAAAATGAGTACCACAGGTATACATATACTAGATTGTCAGTCTCAATGCTGGCCGCTGTGATAAATTGAATCCACAGAATTGCGCTGCTCGCCATCTTACCTCATCAAACCAGTTGTAAACAGTGTGTAGTGAACTCACTCGTTTTAGTTGTAATATGTCTTTTAAAGAAATGTGATGAGGTAAGATGGCGACTGATGGTTTCACTTGGATCCGAGCGTGTCCGGGTTTTGGTGAGTACCATAGAAAGGTATGGAAAATTGTCCAGAAAGAAAGATTACATATGACGTGAATGAGGAGAAAGGATGACACGCACTTCACAGTCATATCTCCTCCACAATTCGGCGAAAAAACACTGTGAAACTTCTATACAACTGACACTCATGGAACCTTAAAATTAGCCCGCTATTGAGAAGTGTTCGTTAAGGGAAGTTTCACTGTGCTATCAATGTCGGCACATCATTATTGACCACAGAGCTATCATTAGTCAATCATCCTTGAAACGGTGGAGGTAGTCATGACTGCACATATTTATTTCACTTATGAATCCAATTTACAGGTACACAGAAAACAAGGTGAAATGCCCAAAATGGTATCTTCTTAATCGTTTAGTCGATTTCGACTCTTCGTGACCCCATTATCTAAACCACGCCATATACTGCACCATCTCTCGAAGACTCTCCAGTCTGGAATCCATTACTTCTGTGATGTCACCCACCGCATCTTTTGCCGCTCTCTTCTCCTTGTACCTTCGATCTTCCCCAGTATTAAGGTCTTTTCCAGTGTATCAAAATGTTGTAGGATTTCGTAAAATGTTCCATTGTCGTACAAGTAATTAACGTTCCTACTTTCCGTTTTTCATTCTCATGTTCGTAGTTTAAAGAACTGAAATGGAGAGGGGGAATTCATTTGCGAGATTCTGATAACCTTCGTTTTTATTACTTCTTTGGGAGACTCAAAATAAGAGGATATTGAAGGAACCTTGACTAGCTTGTAAAAAAACTGATGACGTCTCTCACGTCAGATACAGCTTCAACCTTTGTTTTGACAATATATTATTATTATTAAACATGGCCATGAAGTTATCTCATTTCGTACCGTAATGGGATTAAAGCAAATTACTGCTATTTTACTAATACCATACTACAATATTTGGCGTCCATTATAGAAGACAATGATCAAACAATAACTTCCACAATTTTCCATGATGGAGTAATTTCAGCAAGAAATTCGAAGTAACGAAAATGTAATTCCTTACAATTACAAAATGCGCTTTCCCCTCATGCAAGTATACGTTAAGGAAAAGTTCGTTATAAACTCAGATACTCTATCTTTCAAAACACGTTTGTTTTAAGTAAATTAAAAACATATAAATCTATAAAACAAGACGCTATGAAATATCAAAGATTTAATCAATTCTCATTCAAATTAAAAATTGACATCAATTGCTTGCTTCCGGAGAGTTAATTAGTTTATTATCCTCAACGTGGTCATACGCAGTTTGTAACTAGTGTTTTGATAATAATAAATAATAAATTTATTGTCAAAAAAGCAGTACAAACTGCGTATGACCACGTGGAGGACAATAAACTAATTTATTCTCCGGAAGCAAGAAAGAGACCATTCCATCAATGCCAATCAAGGGCCCTAAGGCAGAGACGGATTCAAAAATTTCTGCAAAAATTCGTAGATAAGATAAAAAGTTAGCTGCGAGTTATAATACTAATAGAATGTCAATATGTTTGTAATTTAACACAAAAAAAATATTTTACGTGTACAAACTATTAATTATTAATAATAAAGTTTATTATTATTCATTACATTACGTTACAGGTAATAGTGACTTATCATACCGTTGTGAAAAGTAACTTAAAAAAAAAAAATTAACAAGCACTATGGGATAACTGGTGCGTCATCAGTGTAGATAGCACATAAATTAATTAAATTTTAGTAATATTATTTTTCATAAATTGATCATATTATTGAAAATTTATTCTACCTTGGTAATCATGGCCAATACAATAAGTCTGAACAACGTTGGGACGAGAAAAAGTATTGCTAGAAATAACCGGATATCATATGATATATTCCCCAGATTCCAAGATCATGAGATAAGATCACAAGATCTCAAGGACAGAGCTTCATCCACAACACTATATTGATCACTTAAACTTGGTTTATACGATAGAGTTGTGGGGATAGTGGAGTTGCGAGTAGAAAGCCGTCTTATCCATTATACCGACAATGGGCGTAAGCCATTTGCACACATTAGAGTGATGTGGCATCGATTGTCGCACTCTTAGAGGCAAATTGAAGCGTATTACACTGTACCAAAGGAGAAACTAACTTATATACGCGCGTTTATAATAAATGAAATGAGAAATTCGTTTAGAAAGCGGTGAATTTCACTTATTTGTGTGTTGTAAGAGTCACAGAAATCGAAAGAATGTGTTTTTACAAGTTTTTTCTCATGTTTCTGTCACCTTAATTTACTTCAAATCCACTGTCAACCATATCCAGTGTCTAACTCCACAAATCTACATGCTTCTTGTAACGACAATTTCACATTTTACTGAATGGACATAATACATAAAGCAATGAATCCTATGCTTCGTACTCTAATAATAATAATAAATTTATTGTCAAAAAACAGTACAAACTGCGTATGACCACGTGGAGGAAAAAAAACTAATTTACTCTCCGGAAGCAAGCAAGGGACCATCCCATCAATTCCGATCAAGGGCCCTAAGGCCCTAATATACTAAGGAGTAGTGAACAATGGTAGAGTTCACAAGCGAGTGAAAAGATTGACGGACGAGGGACGGGATAGTAGAACTACTTTCCAACAGTTTCTGTTGGTGTTCTGTTTTGTCTTCCAGCCTGCACTTTGGAGTGCTCTTCTGGTTGGTTTTCAATTTTTCATGGTGGGACGTGGACTCTGAGAAGCACGTTTTTCGGGAAGGGTTCGTCGCTTCAAGCGACGACTTCTTCGCGACCCTGGTTGCCAGACCCGGCAGAGTGTGTGCCAGGTGTTTTGCCATTTACAATTTTTGCACAGTTGGTAACCAAAAGCAAGTTCTACTAAATTACAATACAATTTGAAAATTATACACTAACAATTGCCTATTGTTTGTAAAAAAAACAGATGAAAAAGGAAAGAATGTTTACATTTACTTGGTTCCAAGAATTTCAGCCGAGCGATGTTTGAGTAAGCGGGAGTTTGAGATTTGAAACCTGAGCATGTAAATTATTATTCGCAAGGGGGGGGGGGGGGTAGTTTTAGAATATCAATTGGGTAGAAAATTCGGAAGGAGGGTGGGTCTCTGACTGGGTGATGACTGTATTTTTGAAATAGTTGTGATGCTGAAGGGTGATTGAAAGCATTTTCTATGTTTTTCTGGGCTAAAGCGTGGATTTTCAGAATGATTGGGGTAAGTTGCGATTTCTGTCTTAGCTCCCTGCTTGTTGTGCCCCGCGGTGGCTTCAAGGCAAGTCTTAATACCCGATTTTCTGGTATTTGTAAGCGGTACAGGTTTTCAAACCTTGTGGTGGCCCTGGATTCGCAAGTGTATGTGCCGACACTTTTGATGATGATTTTGTAGAGAGTTAGTTTAATTTTCAAGTGGATATTGGGGTTGGCCAGGAGTGCTGTATTCATCTTATTTCTAGTTTCTTTTGAGTCGGTATTCCATGTCATTCTTTGGTCTAGATGAAGGCCTAAATATTTCACGGAGCGGCTCCACGGAATTTGTTGTCCTTTTACTGTCAGTTCTTGTAAGTCTTGTGATTTGTTGCTGTGACTGTATAGTCCAGAGAAGGCGATGGCTTGGCATTTAGAAGAGTTCAGAGTGAGACCGTTCTTGAAGCACCAGTTTTCAAATTAATTGATTCCTTCTTGGAGGATTTTGATGGTCTTGGGCGGACGATTAGCCTTCACCGAGAATGCGACATCGTCCGCCTAGAGGTACTGGGTGACACGTGGGTGGGTTTGGGATATCGGCGAAGAAGATATACAATTGTTTGGGTGACCACACGCTGTCTTGGGGTACACCTGTTAGAATGGGACGTGGGGAGGAGTAGGAGGATTGGTATCAGACTTGAAATGTACGATTTGAAAGATAACTTTGTAATAATTTGTGAAAGACAGGGGGGACCAGTGGCTGGGTTTTCTGGAGAAAAATTGTGTGGTGGACATTGTCGAGAGCGCAGGAGTAGTCGAAAAATATTTTCCAACATGTCACTGGTAACTCTACGCTACTGGTTACTATCCACTCTACTCGCTATTCTACTGTACTGAGTGTTTAAACAAGCACAGTAGCTGTAATCTACAAAGTACTCGCCTCGTTACTCTAACCGTGTAAACTTGGCTTTAGGCAACGAAGAATTTTTTTAAGTTACGAGTTCATAACCATTTAGTGTAAAATTCTGAGATGAAATTAAACTCTCTCAGAGTGGAGGGCTGAAAACTGCAACAAATTTTATAATGAAATAATTAAAATAGTTTAGGTATAAACTCCTAGGGACTGACATAAAGCTCAACTATAGAATGCAAGTTACAAAACAGTTCGCGTAATACTAATTACCAGGTCCACCTTGGTAAATCTTAATCAATACTTCAATGGCTGACCACATACATCTCTTCCTGGGTATATTTTACCCAAAAAATATCACCAGAATGGCAAGGAGCATCACTCAATATTTTCCTAAAATAAATCATGGACTAATGATAAATAAGTATCAGATCTTCGTCACAACTTTGACCCGAATTAGGTGAAAGTTTACCAATAAATTTCTTTCAGTGCACAGTGTTAACATGCACATTAGTTTTGCTGATAATGACTGTTAAATGTCGGGGGAAATCGGTAGAGTAGTTTATACAGAACAGGCATTTAACAAAATTACTTCATCTTCAGTAAGCTGTTGATTGTTCGTCGAGCTTCGCTGAGAACCGATGTGACCGCTTCACACGCCTAGATGTTTATTATCATTATTTTTTTGCTTGTTCCTGTATACTGCTCACCGTTGGTATTCGTGACAGCTTAGTAGGAACCTTAGAAGGGGGCGGAGCGGCTGCCAGAGGCTACAGGAGCCCCGAAGCAGCACTTGAACGATGCGGGAATTGAATTATTTTTTGACACAATTCTGTTTCCTTCTTAATACAAAAATATATCATAAAATTTCCCATTAATTCTTTTTTAACCTATTTTTTTATGTAAAAAAATTTTTATTCATCCCTATACGTAATATACCTTCGAAAGAAGTTTGATGCAAAGCAGTATAAAAAATTAACAGTTTCGCTAAGATAATTTGAAATGTTTTTAAGTGAATCTACGAGACATTGTTGCATAATAAACTCTTTCATTGCCTCGTAATACAAGAGTTATATAAAAACTTGGCGTGGGTAAGTGCGTTAGGTGTTTTGAAAGAAAAACGAAACTTTTTTCTTCAATCTTAAGAGAGTATTTGGGTTCCATCAGAAAATTTTTGGGAGCATATTGATGCAAAATTGATTTTGTACCTGGATGAGTGGGATATACTTTTGCACGTAAAAAAAGACACTTTTGTTCTTTACCTTTCTCCAAAGACGTTTTACAAGAGACTTCACATAGTCATTATAAAAGAAGCTTTCTAATACGACTAATTTGGTTGCTAAAGGAAATTATGAATAAAAAGCAGTGCAAATTGCGCATGACCACGTGGAGAACAATAAACTACTCTCCGGAAGCAAGCAACGTACCATCTCAATAATCCCGATCACGGGTCCCAAGGCAGGGACGAATTTAACATGTCTGCTCCAAAAGGTTAAATCGTGACAGGCTGTTAAATGTCGAAAGAAGTTTGATTTACTGATAATGAACAAAAATAGCTAACTGGTTGTTAAAATGTATTCAGAATACTAAAAAAAAGTTTCTTTCAATCGAATATAAATGAACAGTTATTTAAAAAATACGTACAATTATCAAATATTTACCTTACTCTGAAAATATAGCTCGTTTCGAAGAGTGTCGCGCTTCGCCCACTGCGGAGGGACGTGAGCTGCCGCGCGAGGCGCGATCTCATTCCGCGCGCCGCCAGGGGTCGTGGGGTCACGGGAACATGGCGCGGCGGCGACGTTTCCAAATAGCGCGGACGTTGAAGGTCCGACGCCTGCACACGACGAGAAAAAAAGTATTTTTCTAAGACACTTCTCTTATTCATTTTCTTTCCACAGTTTCATTTTGTCGTGAAACATTTATTTCGCAAAGGAACGTGTACTCTAACGTTACCTCGAAAATGGTTCAAACATTGTCTCCCAGACAGCGCTTCTCGTATCTTCCTGTCACCAAAGAACATTGGACAACCTCATGTAAGCAAACTTGATTTGTTAGTTTGCCGTATTTCTATCGTTCGGTAAGTTGCTACAGATACTATGTAACAAACCATTTGTCTCAGAACGTCACAATTTTTGTTTATTTTGTGTCTCTTCGTGTGTTATCATATTTACTTCTATCATGTAAGATTAATAATCGTACATATATCATTTCCACAGATAGCAAGATTTTCAAGACAGCAATTTGATTCGTTTAATCTATTTAAATAATTTATATTTTTTAATTGGAAGTGTCTAGTATTCTCACAGGTTCAGATAGTACAGCATATTTTTATCCTCTGACACACAATGAGAAGTTGGTTTTCAGTCGCGCCTATTTCATTTTTTAATTCACAAAACCCGTGTTATGAAACATAACGGTCTAGTGGCCCCCGTTCAGTTCACACTATTTTTGGTGGATTCGTCAGTTACGTTTATAAAAATATTTACTTCATTTTTGCATAGCTGTGTGGTATTGAGCAAGCACAAGAACATATCTAACTCGAATATTAGATATTTAACAGAAGTATTTCTGATTTTTTAAGATATGATCGTTTTTACGTAATCACTGATCCCAGGATATGAACACATGACTCCCCACGGAGTTTTTTTTTGTGGGGCTTTACGGCTCGTCGACATCAAAGGTCATTGGAGCCCTAAAAACTTGTACACGTAGGGGAAATGCAGTTACGCACTAGGGAGGGCCAACATGACTCTTCCCGCGTGTGGGACTCGCCGAATGACACAACCATACCCACTAAAAACCCTCCTGATTTACAATATACAAAAAAACATATCTCAAAACATACTTCAAATTGAGGACAAAAAATGAGGGGGGACAAAGAATGAGGGGTAGGACAAAAAATGAGAAGGGGGGACAAAAATGAGGAAAATGAAATATACTCTAGCCCTAATAGCGTCGGGATCGAAAAGAACAAGAGGTGGCCAAGGAAGGTCAGGAAAGAGAAAGGAAGGAGCCTCGTACAAGTAAGTGGAAGTAATGCCAGACTCAGCTCGGTGCCCCGTGTTTGCCAAACACGTACTTGCTAGATGTAAGTCCCCTGGGGGGATGGAGTTTGTAAATATTTGTAATTTCTCACCAAATGCAAAAAAGACTTATGCTTGACAGCAAGTAAATTGTTCAAATCCTGATAAAGCAGTTTCCAATGCACTTTCCAAGTTAATGGCGTACACAATCTTCAGTCATCCTCCTCAACCTCAAATCCTGATCATACCGCTATCACCTAAAGACAAAAATTACTATATCCATCTGCTGTCGAGAAGAAAAATTTGTTTAGAAAATGAATAAATATAAGAAAACAGTTTAGTAGGAGAACCACATCTCTTTCACGTAAAATTATTTTTACCTCTCATTTGCGTAGCGAGAATTATAATTTTTCAGTTTTTTTGAAGTTTGTTATCTACTGAATTTTAATGTGGTTCCTTTGAAGTGTCTTACAAAAAATTCTCTCACACTACACTGATATTGAAATTATCATAATAAAATAATATATTTAATTTTTCGTTCTTGCATACAAGGATGTACATATTTTTACACACCGTAGTCACTGCATGTATGTACACATAAAATATAACTTCCAAGGCAAAAATTGTTTGGAGAACATACTAATGATCTTACTGAAATCACACTCACCTACACGTTTTAAAAATGCTTACGGAAAAGTGTATACAATTATTCTTTAAAATACGTACTTTCACAAACACAAACGCATTCATAGTTTCAAGCTTACTAATCAAATGTGAATTAACACTGTTAAGTGAAGTTACACACGAAATATTAAAACAGTATTTTTCTCAGACTGAAAAAGTAGTATACCATATAGACTATGAGTCTCGATGAAACATCTGGAACAGGAGTTCAAATTTCTTTATATTTATCTTGAATCTGAACCTAAGGCATGATGTAACGATTTTTTTCTATTTCTTTCGTCATCAAATGGGACTTTTTCATAGTTCTGGGGAGTGTTACAGTCCATGCGTATCATGCAATGAAAAGTTAATAACACCGCTGTGACGGCTCTTGGTAATTTCACACGCTCGTCCAATTCTCTCGTCAGCAAACCCGTTTAAGTGTACAGTGTAATTAATTACCACCAAACATTTCAAATTAATTTAATTATACGATATATCACGAATGGTTTCATACAGTTATCTTGATATTTAAAAGTTGTGACTACCCGCCAAATAAAACAAATAAAAGAAATTGAATTTTCGAAAGGGGGAAACGTAAAATCTTCAGCATCTGAAAACAAACAAACGAACAATACATATCGTTGGAGGAAACACTGAAGAAAGTTTATAATGTTCTTTGGTTCCGAAATATTAGCCGAATTGTTCAAAACAGAATTATGATTAGAGCATTGTACATGTGTTGTGTAGATTCTCGGCGAACATATCACCAACTGTCTCTCATTTTCTTGGTATTCACCAATGACCACTTATTGTGATTTATTGTTGGCCAACCTGTTTGAATGTTCAACTTCTTCGTTTGGTTTATCATGCATGGTTTGTTTCACTACTGTTTTGAAAATTGGATACGAAAAACGTGTTTAATGTCAATGGGTATTCAAGAACTGGGGGGAGGACAAGCCTCATTTATTTAGGGTGACGTAACTAGAATAGTTTTAAGATTTTATGTCTACTCGGAGTAGTTTTAAGGTTTCATGTCCTCGTCCTTCATTCACTTCCCAATATTTATTGTATCAATAAACTACATAGTCCTCGTATAGGTACAGGTTGAGTGACCATAAGCACAAGACATATGGTTGGGACGGATTTCGAAGAAATATAAATAACGAAATACCTTGACTCTCGTCAAAAATATTTCGCATAAAAGCTTGCAGGCGCAAATAATTGTACCAATGACCAATATATAGAATACATAATTTTAATGCGCAGAAAAATACACGTTATGGGGAAGTTTTATTATGTTTTTTTTTTACTTCAACCGTGGAATGTATATTTAATTCTAGTGAACGTTCAAAAATTGAACAAATAGGAGAAATGAGGCGAGACATATACTACGTATAAATACATCTCTCATATTTAGGTGAAGTTTGAAATAAGTACAAACATTTACTTTAATAAAATATTTTTTTCAATTCATGTCACAAAATTGTAAATTATGTAAGTCAAAATAAAAAATACTGTCCGTACAATTTATTCAGTCTACGAAGAGTATTTTCACTAGGTTTTCGTCAAATCGTACTCAGAGTTATGGAAACTGTCGATGCCAGTAAAGCTGGCGAAAGCACGCTTTTAATAAATAACTGATACACGCACAATTGAACCGGTTTTTAAGAGGCACATGCCAATAAGTCGTAATATGCCGCAAAAAAAAATTAACATAGTAGTAAAAGTAAATGTGTAAAATTATTAATTTTCTAAAATTATCAATGTAGTTTAACCGCTTTCACAAAATGATTTAGCGTCAGTGCAATAAATAAAGAGTTTATTTCCAACTTAAAATACTGAAACCATGCCCTTTATAAAACCATGTTTTCGAGAACGAAAGTGTACACTCTGATGAAAATAATTATTACATAAATAAATTCAAAGTTAAAATGTAATAAAACACAAATTAATTTAGATTAATTAGATTGGTTTTTTTTGATCGAATTAATTTCTCAGAATTGAGGTCGTTCCCGATTCATATGGTTTCTGAAAATAGAAAAAACTGTTTCCTCGAGTTTATGAAAAAGACTTCATCTAGCAAAGAGTTTTGCGTTTTCCATCATTCCCGACACGTCTCGTCGACAAGACTATTCACTATTGCAGATGCGAAATAAGTGATTGCATGGTAAACATTGTGTGCGCATTTTGAAGCCTGGTTTTCCCTAAACTATTCATTTTTGTGCTTGGAGTGCGAGGGGTTAAGATAAAAGTCACAAACAATAAATAAATGAAACATTGATTATTCCGTGTGGAGCAAATTAATACATCTGAGTGGAAGTATGCTGCCTTTTGCGAATGAAATTTTTAAAGTTCGCATATTTTGGTGTATTTGATGTGGTGCAAGAGATAGATGTCTAACTCAGATTATTAAATACAATTCCTTTTACACTTCAGTCGATCAAAGATATTATCGTATGTAATCTGAAAGTAAAAAAAAGACCCGTCGAATACAAGAAATACTCCCATATTGTTGGAACATTCTCCACCCGATTGAATTTGGATGCTTCCAAATGTCATGGGTCCTTGTTAATCCATTTCATCCACACGATGGCGGGTGTGCCCAGTTCGCATTGGACATTGGCGCGTTTCGTTCCCATTGAACTAGAAAAGGTCGACCGCGTAAGGTCGTATCCTTCACCGTCGCCTCGTCTTGGGACAATGCATCGCGATGTCCGCATTCCTCGCGCACAACCTCCCCCCCCCCTTCCCAGGCTTCACCACGAACGATCATCTATCTCGTGTTCTCACATGTCAGACTCGACACACGATGGCTTCCAAGCGTTGCTCTCGAGAGCATTTCCATGTTTTGTCAATAAGCGTCCATATTTCCACCCCTTGGACTAATGCTCGCTTCTCCACTTTTGAGTATGAGATGTGTCACTTCGAGACTCAGAGGTAGCAGTGCGGGAGATGCTTAGTGGCAAAGTATTTTGCATATCTTCGCCAAGGACAAAGGATAGTGCTTCAGACAGACGCCTGCAATCTATATTTTTCAACCTCTCACATCCCTTCCACACATCAAAAACCTACAGCGTACATCTCTCAAAACGAAATCCCACTAATCTACGTCCAACTATCAATTTTTGTTACGTTAGGAAGAACTATATTTCAGTTATCTGAAAGATACTGCAAAATAGAGTCGGAGTAGATCTTCGAAAATGCGCGAAGATAGGATCTTTTGTACGATGAACAGGGTGTTGAATGTAGAGCCATACTGAAGCAAATTAAAGGTGTATCATTTAAGAATTCATTCACTAGTTTCCGTATAGTTAAATTTTATAGAAGTAAACAAATTCTTGAATACCAGTAAACCTGAAGAATGATTGAATATGCCAAGTTTCTCAGACATACCATGTCTCTAGGAATACAAATAAATACTATTCATTATGAAATAGATTAGGAAACGGGAGTAAAAATTCTTCAATAAAAATTATAACACAGTTTTTTAAGCTTATTATAATGTTAAATGTATTACTTGTTCTATTGACTTGATTCGTATCTTTCTATAAACATGTTTCAAGACTACTTTAGTTGTGCAGTTAAAAATACAATATAACGTAAATGTAAGGTCTTAATAATTTAATTCCCAGAGGCCAAATACGAAGCTGACAAAAATAGACGACGTGACGTACGTCACCAACGTACATGTTAGAAAAATAATTTGTTACGATTGTCAGAGATAAGATATTTATCTTAGTAGCTCAAATGTACTTGTACATCTCCCACATAACTTTCTAAAACGTCACATAATACAATAAATTTATTGAAAAACATCAATTATAAAATGATTCACATTGACTCTTAAATTTTCTTGAATTTGTTTGTGTATTCATCTATCGCATGATTAATCGAACATTCTTTTTGATTGTTCACAATAAAAAATATTCAACATTTCTTTAGGTCTTTGCAAATTACTTCAAATAAACATACATATCACTAATAAACCCATCTCGTTTTCCTTATTTCACATATATTTTTGATGCACACTTGTATATTTATTACTCCCATTTAATTTTTTTTAATGCTTCAGAAATTGTTCATTGACAGACAACATATTATTCGAACATGCAAGATTTGGACGTCATGAGTGAACTATGAGAACTGTTAATTTGTTTCCATCAAATATGAAATTGATCATAAGTTGATTATGTTTATTCAACTTAAAAACGAAATACGATTTCACAATGCAGAGGATCCACTGATTTGTCCTCACCCGGCATTACCCAGAATTTGAAAAGAAACTTAAAATAATAATTACTGGACACTCAAATTTTTTAAACAATTCACAAATAAAACAAAAATAAGAAATAAATATTTTTTACGTTGTTATAAAAACATCCAAAAATTACATCAACATTCAAAGAAAAATTGGAACTGAAAACTGATATACTTTACCTTACTGTGGCTATTAAACACCTGTCAACAGATCTGGATTTTGCCCAGCGTTGCCCGAGGTTCTTATGTAATATTCTAAATTCATACGTTAGTTTCCATATTTATTTTCCTTCATGGTAAAAAATTCACTTTTCTTCATTACAAAAATTAAATACCACTAAGAGAACCTACAAAAATCACAGAGTTTTCAGTATTGCATGCTAGTATGTACGTAATTACGAATTGTTTTAAAATCCAAGCACAGTCATCATTCACATTACACAGAAACAAACAAAGCTTATAGTTATGAATTCTCAATTCTTTGGTTTGCATTTTACTTTTAGGTTACGTACTTGAAAAAAATGATATAGCCATTACATAATTTGCTTCTACAATTCGTCTACGCAGATTAGTGGATAGTCCGCCTCACGTAACGCAATCGAACTCTGGCGGACACATAAGTAAGCTTCAAAGTCAACTATCGTGCGAGTGAATATTCACACCTACTGATTAGCAGCCAATTTTAGTTATTCTTCTGCTGTTGTAATTCATCAATATTAACCATACTTTGCATATTGATTTCGATTACCCTTCAAAGACGTGTCCTTTAAAATTTCAAATAATTTCACCGATTATTTTTTTCTGATTTCCATGCAAATTCCAAATAATTCACCTTTAATAGTATAGATAATATTTGTTCGGTCCATTTGGTGCTCTCTTCCACCTTGCTACATTTTTAAAGGGAATTGTATTGGAAAGGAAAGACGTGTTGTCGAGAGCTCTGGAGATACCGAACAATTATCGTCGGGTTGAGGAGAGGGAAACCCGAGTTCTGCCATGTCCGGAACCGAAACCGCGCTCTTCTGGTCAGCAGTGAATACACTTCCACTGTCGAAATGTATCTTTTCTGAACACACACGAAAATAAAAACGCGAGCGTAGCGAACACCACAATAAAGTTATAATTTCTCATCGTTAGCAACGCAGAAGTACGAATTTCTGCGACAGTGTTTTAGCAGTGATCGATGGATCGGAATACAAATTACTCCAATCCCAGCATACTAAATACTCGAATTTTCCACTGACATGTAAATAAATAAATACATTTATTCCTAAAAGCAGTTATAAACTGAGTATGGCCACGTGGAGGACAATGAAATAATTTACTCTCCGGAAGCAAACAAGTGACAATTTCAGCACGCTCCTTAGATAAGAATAAAAAATTAGCTACGTGTTATGATATCAATCAAACACCAAAAAATTGTATTTAACACAAAAATTAATTCACAAGTACCTATAATTATCGAACTATAGATTAGTCGGAAAATACTGTTTATAAATAGTAAATATTAAAATAACACTAAATTCGAGATCAGAGAAGAGCCCTTGAAAAAAGCCTGGAGAGCCTGCATAAACAATCCGCCTTCTACCCGAAGGAAAAGCGGAGAAAGGATAAATTTGTTTTGTAAGGGTAATTTATCTTGATATGTTTTGTTACAATTAAGCCCACCGTTTTTTTTCTTGGTGAAACATACGTGCGACAGGAAAATCCAAAGCGCTTCTGAAATGCATGTAAGACCCCAGCTTTTCCAGTCGGGAAATCCGTGAAGCTGACCCTCATCTCGCGGAAGTTTCTCTGAACCGAAAACGCTCACTCTCGTGGCAACGTGGTCGCTGAGTTCTGGCGTTCGGCATCGGCATGCGGCTGCCTACCCCCGCGAATATTGATGGTGTATCGGTTTTCCGGCAGGCGCTATCGACCAGCTTGTCCTCCGCGCCGAATCGATGACAGTCTAATTAAGACGCGGCCGCTTGTGGAAGGCTGGGTTTCGCAACGTGGTGCATGCTTCATTTGCATGCGACCAAATTACAGAGTGATCCATGAGATTGAAAAATCATAAGGTTGATCCGTCTACATTGGCCCTCCCCTCCTAAGAGTTAACTTGTGCAAATTAAGATAGAACAAGTCAGAATATAATAAAATATAATAGCTGTGAGTGAGTAAAGCAGTGAAGTGAACTCTGACCTATTGCGGCATGACGTGATATACGATCGTAAATCATTCACATTAGAATTCAACTTCAACAGAAATAATTGATTCGCTGTCTTACAGATTTGCATAACAAACGCGAAATGCATTGCAGGAGCAAAGAGTAAGAAATCACTTTTGACGTTATATTGAACCGGATGTATAAAATTATATACATTTTCATCAAAGTTGTAGGTAAACACTATGTTAATTTATTACTTAGGGACGACACTAGCTTATTCGGGCAAATATTTCAGCAATTGAATTGACACAGAAACCTACTTTCTGTGAGAAATCCAGAGAAAGTGCTCGCGGTGTTCCGATGCTTAAACAATATAAAACTAGCGAGACACGGCTCTCGAGATTTCTCTATTACTTTTTTTCTTTCAAAAGTAGTATTTTTTAAAATCAACAACATCACTTTTCAAAATCAAACAAGAAAACATTGAAAAATAGAACATAGGAAAAAATTGCCTAACAATTTTTATTACCTGATGATGATATTACATAATACCTTTTAATGTCATTTGTATTTTATTTCATTATCTCTCCCCTTCCCCATTTGGGGACTTCTCTGGGAAAGATGGCTGGTGGGTTGCCCCACACCCAGACGCTCTTCGGGTCTTTACCCCTTCGACAACAATGTGTCTTATGTGCAATCCAATGCTTTCTTATGGAGCAATCGTGGGGTGATTTTCGCGGGGTGAGATTATCTTTAACGCGATTTGGTGAACCGGGTATAAGCAAAATTGTGATTAAGCACACATTTGAGTCAAGGGCTAACCGCTAAAATATTTTTTATTATAGTTTGAGGATATTTAAACCTTTAAGATGCTACCACAAAGTGAAAGGCTTGCTGTTTTTCTCAATGGATTTCCTCCATTATTACGAATCCTCTGCATTCGAAACAATGGGTTTGACATGAATCCACGTTTCACGACTACATTTCAGTAACTATATTTGTGCCAAATTATGTAAGAACTTGTGTCATGGAATCCATTCGTGGTATTAACTCGTCCTTGTATACGATTTTCTATGAAAAATCCCTGACCGATGACAACTTAAAAGCTCTGTTCAAAGCTATGACTACATTTTTGACCTTCCAGAGGAATTTCTATTGCTTTGACAACTACAATTTTTGGGGGGACACGCAATGTTATCGTAATTTTCTAAATTAATGAATCTGTAATACACGAAAAATTATATTGTAAGAACAATTTTTTAAATTTATTTTATATTGTTAACGTTTCGAAGCTTTGTCGTGTAATTCCGGTGTCGATCAATTCACAGATAATATCAGAAAGTTAATGAATTTGAAAGGCACGACATGAAAATTGCTTTGAGTTAAATATGTAATATCAGCTTTCATTAAATCATAAAGATTATAACAACAGTTTTCAGATATTAGTTCAGTTTTCGGAATTAATTATTCTAATTACGGTACGGTAGATTAGAGAAAACAAGAGAAAATTATTCCAAAGATTTAATTGCTTTTGAATTTTTTATCATTTAGTACGACATTGTCTATTGCAACATAGAGAAATATAATGACCCATGGCGAATAAAAATATCTAAGTGGAATTTCAAATCACGACCACGCCAGATGTCGATGGCAATGTAGTGCTGCGCCCCAAACATTTCGAGAATCCCTAATCATATTGTAGAAAGAGTACATTCAGTGGGGTACAAAGAAAGGGATAGCATATTTGGTGACTAACGTATTTTTCGGTGCATTAAAAATATTTATTTTAAGATTGGAAAGATTACCATTAAATCTAGGAAATTGCTTCCAACCCGTTAATTAAGAAAAAATCAAATTTGTTGTATTTTCGAGAGTCGCGCAAGGAGTTTTTTCGAGTTACGCAAGGAGCATGAACGCTGCTTGAGGTAGTATGAGTGAGCCAGGCGATAGTCAAGCACATAAGCATGTAGGGAACTATCAGTAATATTATCCGCTATAATTATTTATTATTATTTATTTACTACCTAAATAACACATGAGATTAACTTACAGGCGCCTACATATAATGTTCCCACAGTGACAGACGAGCTGTCAGAGCGTGGGTAGGTAGAATAAAAAAAAGGAAAAAAGATTTTTGTCTTTCCACAATTATAATCAATGTGGCTTAAACCTAACAAAATTTCTACCATATATATCTCAATAATATAACACAGGTATAAGCAAACTGAATATAAGTAAAAAACAACAAAAATATCTCTTGATATTTATATACAATTAGAAGGTTGGGAAAAAAGTAAAAAAAATCAAAAAGATTATTACTTATTATTTAGTAAGAATCTTAGTGACATTAATAGTTAAAAACTAAGTTTTTATAGTTTTCTTGACAGTGTCTTCAGTACTACCAATTTTTTTTCATTTTATTGGGCGTAGTATAAAAGGGTTTAAGAGCAACATATTTACAACTTCTCTTAATGATCACCTTTTTAACTTTAGGAATCGAAAGGAGCTTCTTTCTTGTATTACTTTTATTATTTATAAATAGTTATCTTATTTCAAAATATTGATATATCAAAGAGTTATATACAAAATTTTCTTCAATTCCAAGTCCTTTGAAGTTATGACTTTTAAGTCTCTATTCCATTTATAAGAAAATAGTATTTCTATAAGTAATTAATGAATTATAGTGTATTAAAAATTGAAAATCATTAATTATATCGACATTGTTCACATCTACAATCATAATTAAATTGAATTATTTAATCTACCTTTCTTATAGACAATTATTTATTTCTAGTATCACAATAATATCCCTAATTTTAAGTAGATATTTTTTCCAAGAAAACATTTGGTTGGTAAGAACCACAGGGAAACAACATTATAATCTTGTAATTAAGGGGAAAGATGTAATCGACGACATGTCTTCGCAAAATATCTTTTACAAACTTGTTTGTAAATATTGTCTCTTTTGCTATTTCGGACAGACAAAACGTAAATTACGGACGCAAATAATAAAACATCAATGTAATATAAACACACTACAACATAATGTTATTTCATTACAACATAATGTTATTTCATTACACCTTTTAAATTTGGATCATTAAATAGATTGGGAAAATGTTTTAATTTTAGATCGCGAGCCAAATTATTATAAACGTATAATGTCAGAAATTTTACATATCAAGTTTACGAATAACACATTAAATTTACAAACTGACACAGAAAACTTATCCAAAATTTATAGTTCTTTACAATGATTTTTCTGCTTGGAAGGTTTGTGTTTTCAAATTATTTATTTTTTCTATGTTATTGTTTTATTTGTATATGTAGTTAATTTGTTTTTATACTTGTAACTAAGATAAAGCAAACAAATTTGTTGATATGTCCACACACTAACGTACGCCTGTCGATGGCAGCATATACTGCTGAAACGTTTTGATTCTACAAATAAATAATTGTCTACAAAAAATGTCGATTTAATCATTCAATTTCATTAATTATATCGTATAAATTGAAACAATATACTTGAAAAATGGTCTCGATTTTCACCTGAGTTCACTAGTGGAAGAACATGTGGAAGATTTCGTTCATTAACTGGATTAATTGTCCGGAAAGTGAAGGCAAGTATATTTTTTATCCACAGTAAATTTGTGACACGTGAGAGTTTTTTTTACATCGATTCCATTATAAATTACGTGTGAATTTATTTTAAAACCGTCCCTTTACAAGTTTTATGCATAAGAATCGCACAACTTCGAGATGGTTTCATTGAAATATTAACCCCGTAAGGTCCAAATTTTATTGGATGAGTTGATAGACAATAGTTCATACTTTCATTAAAGAAATTAAGGTCATTCAAAACAGTCACCAGGTCACCGAATGCTCGTTCTTTGTCGTCGTCGTTCATAACAGAGGTTGCGTGGGACGTGCTCGGACGCTCATTTCCGACCTTCCTAACATGTCGCAAGTGCGAACTGACTTAAGGTCCCAAAGGGCATATATATTTCTGCGGAAACGTAAGGAGATAGAGCTATGAAAAATCCCGACATTTTATAGAGGAAATTAGCGAACGCGGCCTCCATAAACAGAACCCCGTTGTCTATGACAGCGTCACACCGATGCGTTGTGACTCGGGACGCGTTGAAGGAATATTAAGATTATCTATCGAATCATTCATTGTATCGACAGGGTGAAACTTGTTTTTGCAGGAAGATACTTCAGTATCGTTGGCTTACGCAAGTATGCAGTTGTTTAACAAATTACGACACAATAACATTTCCAGACAATGGTGAAGGTATATGGGCGTTTCTTGTTAGGGGTTTAAAGAAAAGGATATAACAATAAAGTATCTTGGAAGTAACAATTTACAACAATAAAACTTAAAGAATATTAGTGTTATGTTCATAAAATATATCCACTATGTCCGGTACTCACGTGCTGAATATTTGTAGTGTCAATAAGTAAATTTCATAGACAACCATTTCTTGTTAAATGGTAATTCCTAGTAGCAGGTACTACGAAATTGTTCTGTGCTGAAAACGACCTACATTTTATTGCGCAGGGAAATGTCATATTTGAATGCGCTGGTGCTACAAAATGGTCAAACATTATTTAGAAGCTACTGAATTTAAATTAAATACATTCTTTTACAACAAAATAAAATATAAAAATCATCTATTTGGTTTATTCACGAATATGAAATAAATACTGATACGATTATTTGATACTAAATTGATAAATAAATACTGATACCCTTTATTTGTATTTCGACAAAGAAGGATTAGGATTGTTCGAATGCTTCATCTCACAAATGTCTCACTATTTTGTCTTCAGCATTAATTATGTATCGTCAACATTGTCCACTTACCTAGCCCTGATAAAGCCTAAAATTAACATAGCAACTTGGCATGTTGGGAAGCAATTAATCTTACTCTCCTGACCTACACATAAGTGTCGAAAAGCAAGAATCATCTTCCTCTAAAACGGAAGGTAAATATGGTAAAAAAAGGTGAAAAAACGGGTCACGGTGTAAATACCCTGGTGGGGAGGGAGGTGCTGCAGAATGACAGTGAGGGCTATAAACTGTCCCATCTGTTGCTGGAAGATAACAGCGAGCAGTTGGAAACCATACTTCATCCTTTATGGACGCAGTGCCAGTTTGTGTGTGAAATTGAACTTGCAGAGAACTCGAAAGTTTTGTGAGGTATGTAAAATTGATTTTTTTTCGTGTACTAATGGTTAGTTAAAAACAATTTCACACTGATATCCGTAAAGCAGAGATCCTAAGCTACATGTAGAAGTTTTTGTTTTGCTGAAATCATAAACAGTTTACTTGTGACAGTAACATTTTTGTTTAGGCAAGGTTAGTGAAAATACGTGTCACCCGCAATGGTGCAAATACGGACCCATTCAAAGAGGAGCCCGTATTTACACCACCTTTCTTTTTGTTTATTTTTGTGGGTAGGGATAAGGGTAGAGGTGGAAAGACCAAAGGCCTCGAGAAAAAATATGCTCAAACATAGGAACCTTTGACTAATCATCGGACTCGTCAGATTCCCGCGACCTTCCACTTCAAGACACCGATGATGAACTGGATACCGATGATGGTGATACACCAATCTCGGGAGATGCTACTTGCATGTTTTGCGAACTCGAGTTCTCACAGGAAGTCTCACGGAGAAGTGTGGGTGATGAGTGTAGTGTGCGAAGAGTGGGCACACGTTGATTGTACCGGGACTGAAAAAGCAGTTAACAACTGCGACTTTTGTAAATATTGTAAAGACGGGTATTTAAATAATTACTTTCTTAAAATTTTGATTTTTCGCGGTGAGGATTTGATTGCTGAATAAAGTACGTTGCTTATTTGAATGTTTTGTATTTTACCAATTTTTAAACCATTTTTATGAGGTTTTCTGAATTTTAAAGGGGAAGTCGTTGTTTGCATCCATTCTTTTTGGAGGGCCATTTTACAAGCTTTTTAAAAATCTTCATTCTTAAGCACCAAAAGTTGATTTTAATCGTAGTTTTGCTTCTTATCATTAGTAAACATGTTCTAGTTGTAAGTTAAACAAAATACTCCTGGATTTTGAAAAAAAAACAACCATAAATTTAGAAACGAATGGGAGGTTCGTATTTCCACCTTCTTCAAAATAAGAAAGGATATTATAAGAGAGAGAATTAAAAATTTAACACACGTTAATGGAATCAGTTTGGAATTGTCTTTACCTCTATGGCAGTGCAATAAGAGTTCCTTGTGATCTTTTAGTAGTTACTTACGTATATGAACTACTAGTAGAATGCCGGCAGCTTTGCTCGCATGAATTCTGTAATATATCTCCAATTTAATTTTTTCTCATACCTTCATTGGTATCCACTGAGAACGTTATACGTTAATGTTGCAGGTTATATTAATATTGATGTGTACCCTCAACCCCTTATTTGCACTGACATAATTAAAAAGAAAATATTTTTAGAAAACACCATTTTCCCATTTCGCACGCTTACAGGAGACTTTTCGTAACTTTCCTTTTTAGCGGACATATTTGATAATTTTTTGTGTCACATTCTTCCCAACACCCACCTCCAGGGGCGTCAAGCACCTCATGTGGACTGAATGTTACATAATGTCATTGGTAATACGATTATTCACCTTAGAATACACAATAACCATGGACTCGATACTAATATCAGTCTTTTTACTTTATTTTTACGTCTCGTCCGTCCCAGCTCTAAGAATACTGTGCTCTTATGTGATCTCATTTTGAACAACGGCATTCGGTGCTTAAACAACTCGTCAATCCTAAAACTATGTATCCGAAGCATTTTTTAAATATATCTCAATGCTAATTTTCAATTATTTGTATCCATAACCCCTTTGCCCCCCCACCATCAAAGGGGTGCAAATGGTGTGCTCGTTTTATGAGGACTTGAGTTCAGACTTACACGACATCGGGATTTCACTATAAACTCAGTGACGCAGAAAATTATTGACTCGTCACTGGTATGTAATGTTCAATATTTTTTCTTGGCATCCCCTTCCCTAGCGGTGCTGGAGTTTATACGGACTGATTGTGAACTTTGACGTCTTCTAGAATGTCACTACTAATTTCAGTAAGGGTTGTAATGACCTAAAAGTTGGCGAGTCCTAAAACCCCAATTTTAAAAAAATTCCAATTTCAGTGGCCCCGAAAACTACGATCTCAATACTAATATCGGCCACAACGAAGTCGTTAATATTAAACTTTTAATGAGAAATATTACTGTGTATTTAAAAGACAGAGATTAAAGTTCTCTATAATAGAAGCAACCGGGTCAAGATAATGTGTGGCAAGATGATGAATGATGTGTTTAAATAAATGGATAGGATACAGGGTCACCAAGTTTACTACAGTTGAATATCTATCGAAAGATGCCGGCACGTAAAGTATTAATCGTAGGAAGGGATAACATGCTGTCATAAAGACGGGTAGACATTTTTGCCGAGGAGGAGGCAATTTAAAACGCAGTGTCAATAAAGTAAAATTATTTGCAGTAAAATTTAATACTCATGACGAGTAAAAATTATGAAAAAAAAATGTATCGTTTTATTTTAATTGTTGAAACTAAAGTAATTGGAAAACTGGGAACTTTTCAGGGATCCTGCAACCAAAAACATAACTTTTATACATGTAAGGAAGCTTATAAAAAATTAAGTTCTTTCAATTTTGATACTCTTTTTAAAACTAATTATTTTCAAATAATTTCATTAACGTTTAATAAATAGAATCCAATGGAATTATTAAATCGACCTTTCTTGTAGGCAATTACTTATTTCTAGAATCACAACGTTTCAGCAGTATATTGCTGTCATCGTCAGGCAAACGTTAATGTGTGGACATATCAACAAATTTGTTTGCTTTATCTTGGTTACAAGTATAAAAACAAATTAACTACATATACAAATAAAACAATAACATAGAAAAAATAAATAATTTGAAAACACAAACCTTCCAAGCAGAAAAATCATTGTAAAAAGCTATAAATTTTGGATAAGTTTTCTGTGTCAGTTTGTGAATTTAATGTGTTATTTGTAAACTTTATACGTAATATTTCTGACATACGAAATAAATAATTGTCTACAGAAAGTTCGATTTAATAATTCAATTTAATTATGATTGTGGACGTAAATAATGTCAAATTGTGGACGCAAATAGAAACCATTTCTTAGAAAAAATACTCATGACGAGTGCCCTCATAATTCGAGTGTCCAAGTACAAAGAGTAGATTTTATTTATTTTATTTATCTTGAACTGTCGCGTTCCCCGTATTCCTATCACAATGACGGATTTCAAGAATTCTCTGAGCATGTATACCTTACGTACGTTTAATGACAGAAGAAGTATTTTACTCCGAATCTATGTAGTATTAATATACTAGAAGTAGTGAACTAGTTAACTAGTATCTAGTAGTGGTGAACAGTACTAGTTATTTATGCAGTAAAGGAACAATGTAAATAACATATTTTTAAACATTTTATTATCTTCTACCAGCATCATTTTTAATGGGTCAAAACATCAAAGTTATTCTTCAGGAAATAAATCGTGGAGATAATAAACCACTTGCAATGTGTGAAATAAATAGCAAGAGGCCATCATGCAGAGCCAGTACTAAATGCTGCGAATAACCAGTCAATCAGCTGTCACGCGGTGATGTGTGGCGTGTCAGAGACCGGTCTCTGTGTCTCGACGCCTTCGCATCCCACGAAATGTCTCAGCGCTTGACAAATTTATGGAGATCTCATATCTCGCTGTTATGAAAGGGAGGTTGGATTACTCGAGTTTCATTCGTTCAGTACT
The DNA here is from genome assembly GCA_002313205.1 of Laupala kohalensis. Lineage (NCBI taxonomy): Eukaryota > Metazoa > Arthropoda > Insecta > Orthoptera > Trigonidiidae > Laupala > Laupala kohalensis. The sequence goes on along the minus strand of NNCF01130567.1, from coordinate 487,263 downwards.
CGTAAACTGCGTCGAGGCGTTGGAAAATTGATGTTGATAGTTCCTTCAAGGGGGATTTTATAGCATTTTCCATCGCAATTTTTCGCTCGATAATAGTTTGTTTTGAAACTGGACAGTGAAGGAGTTGTAGAGTTAAGAGAAAACCAGTAATACGAGAAATATTTATTGTTATATCGTTCAATAATTTGCAGTCTGGTGAAATGTCCCGATACTTTAACCACTTCGTAACATCAAAGCAGGTTCCGATATAGAGGACGGATGTATCCTTCGATGACATGATTTGAGAACATTTGAGTAAATTCGTTATTTTGACATTTCAGACAACACAAGTAACAAGTTCAGTTTCTTTGAAATCTCAGCAACAGATTTATAAGCGACGTATGATGTAGACTGATGCTTGATGCACTTTTCATTAATAAAAATGAAAGGATTCAATTGTCTTTTTGGAACGAAACAATCTGAAAGTGTTCTTGAGACTAGTTTGATATTCATAGTGAAACGAAGAAAAATATCTTTCTATAGAAGAGTTTTCAAAACTTGATCACCTAACGGACTTCTCTCACAGATCTCGAACCACGGATATCTCGTACCATAACCGATCCCAGCTCGGCCATATTGGGTTCGGTTTACACCCGCTTTAATTGAAGTCGGTTCCTTGCGTTCCTCGGCTATCCAACACCTTTCCTTCTCAAATTTTTCACCCTTATCCAGTGGGTAAGCAGAAAAGCGGGTCGGATTGAACCACGTCGCAATATAGGTCAGTCATGATATAAAAATAACAAATATTTTTAAATATTTAAACGAGTTTAACTACTGAATTTGTAAGTAATACCAAAAGACTTTTGGGTACGTGGGGTGGGGAAATGTGGCTGGAAAGATCTCCCCCTCCCCCCTCCCCGATCTTCCGTAGTATTATGGAATGGTGAATGCAAACCATTTTACAAGACTGGATTTACAACAAAATAAACTGGCTTAAAGCATAATAACTTTTTCATCCTTCTAACGGACATTACATTTAAGCTCTTAGATGCTCACGGAAATTGGATTTATAAATTTGTAACACATAAATAATAGTAATTATACAGACATTTTTGTGATAGCACCCTTTCTTGACAAGTGTATCATCTGTGAAATACACCCTCTTTGAACGAGTTGAGTGACTCATCTCTATTGTCGACTATCACTGGAAAATTTCCTCCCATGCCATAAGCTTATTCAAATTTCTTGCCACGAAGATTAAAAAAAACAGAAGAAATTATTGGTCATCGTATAATCTGATATATCAATTACAAGTTCCTTTGCTGACTATATTCAAATCATGATTCTGTCCTGTTCAATTTGAACGAGTACAGCAATTCCATCATTCCTTACGACACGGATGAATAATCGATGGCTGGTTGAGTTATGACGTCATACAATCGATTGGACTAATCGAACATGTAGCCGCGAGCACGAAGACGAAAGATATATAAACCACATGGGCTTATTCTTTCGGACTTACTACCTTCGCTCCACAACCTAGAGAGAGGACACACCTATGATCTCGTCTCTTCTATCGTGGTTCGACTTCATCACTTGTATCGTGGGTCGACATACAAGGATATTTTCCCCTGTTCAACCCTTCACTACGTGGATCCTTGCTTTCGAACACTTCACTTCGCTACTCGTCGCTGCCGTTGTGGATCGGCCACAAACCGACATTTTCTACAGATCAAGCCTTCACTACAAGCTACAGACGTTATCCACGAGTATGTCGGTTTTCGAACCTTGGGTTTTCGCATCAGCACCGATCCCACTCCACTTTCTACATCTGCTACAACAGAGCTAACTTCCAGGATCACCTCTTCTCATCTCATCATGCTCTCTTGGAAACCAGTATTGTATCATTATTCTTCATTACTTGCTTAGCACATGTCATTAAACTATTTTGTTCTTGATAACAATCTATATTTCTCTTCGTCCTTATCCTTCATCAATTTCTATTTTCAAGTAATTTTCCCTGTGCAGGTAAGACTCAATTATCTGTACAAATGTTGTTCTTGTTAGTAATCAACATTCATTTTTGGCCCTATCCTTTCTTCATACTTTATATTTCCTTACTATCATTTCTAGTGCAGGCAAATTCAAATTGTCTGTTCAGTATGTACCTTGAGTAATGCATCGGGATAATATTAGAATTTACTAAAAAATTGGTTAAATAAAATTGAAATATTTCTCAACGCTACAAAAACAAATATGCACTGGGAAGATTTTAATCATCGTTCAGTTGAGATTTTTTCTCAAAATATCTGTCACGTCCTTCGGAAGAAAATCGTATAAAAGGATTCCGTAATAACGTGTTCCATTTTGAGAAAGTATTTGCAACTCCAGTGTGGTTACTATTATTTATTTATTTAGAAAGTATCCGAACAGTGCCGGATTCGCAACAAAAATTCGGTTCAGAATCCTTACCTCGGAGGGAATCACAATTTAAAATAATTCTAGTAATCGATATCTTCAATCGAATTCCTTCATCTTGGTGTAACCACAAATTAGATTATTAGTTGCTTATTACGTAAATTAAGTAATTCATAATTAAAATTATTAAAGTATTTCAAATAAGCCGATTATCATTGTTGTACTAAGAATGGTAGATTTCAGAATGTGAACCATAAATAATAATTTTAAAAACTGAATCAAATTAAATTAAATAATATATTTATGTGTTTTCAATCTAGTAAAAGTGTTAAAGCGGTGTCATTAATGTAACATGTGATTCAAGCTACACCGATAATGTAACATACCCTTAGTAATAAACTAATCTAGCGGCACCTGATCGTCATTTTGATTCGTATCGAGTCGGACATTGTGGTAGTGAAGAACAGTTTCTTAGTTAAGGGGGTGACATATTAGCAACGTCGCATTAACAAGATACTTCTTGACAACTGACCCACACAAGCTGAGCCATATTCATCAGCATTCCCCGACTGAGCGTTGACTCCGTAGGATGATATTTATTAACTGATAGATCGCAACATGTGGTCAAGCACCTCGCATATCACACACGACTTATTTGATCCTGCTTGAAGTTCATTCCCGGAACTACTGTGCACAGAAAATCATACAACTAACACTTTTTAAAAACATTGACTTCCTATAAGAAATACGCTTAGTTTAGTACAACCAAGAAAATAATTGAAAACAATAGACTAGGATACCTTACTACGAGCTTTTTAGAACTCCTATAGTGTTGGAAAAAGGATCTTGGAAGGAACGTGAAGGAATAGGTATGCATGTAGAGGTAAGTTGTGTGAGATCAATTTGATTTATTTTTGTTCTTTAATATAACTAGAATGTGTGTTATTCGTGTTATTTTATTGGTTTTGGTAACGTGTATAAGGAATTATACTATTTTACTAAAGGTGATTCTGTACATCATCAACATATCATCGATTCTATTCCTGCTTTTCACTGCCTGTAGCCCTAAAGGAAACCAAGTAAATATGGTCGAAACCTTGACAAAGTAATAACTATGCATGTTAAATGACCTCATCTCTAAATCCAAAAGAATTGAAGGTTCCATGGTAAAATAAACATCGCCGCATTCATGAGCATCACAAAAGGAAACGAATTTCATAATTCGAGTTTTTAAGTACTTGTATCCTATAAGATTTGATAACTTCAGAAATCTCTTTGCAAAAATCTTTAAAGACAAGGAAATAAGATGTTTTTTCCCTGTGGTTTCTAAAAAGCAGAGGTTTTACGAAGTAAACTGACTGCTCCCCCCACCCATCAGACACTGCGTGATGTGCAATAGATACCTAGTTTTAAGCGTTGATTTAAATCCCCCTTCTTTATACAAATTACTATGATTGACTATAGGAATGATTGAAGTTGAAATAACTGTCAAGAAGTTAGGAAGTAGTTTAATATATCGCACCAAAAACATTCCTGAAAAAACAGTCAAGTACTAGTCGAAAACGCAAGCACGCTAACCGTCAAAATGCATCAAGATGCAGAGATAGAGTGGCCAAATTAAAATTAATTATGGCACTAGACAGAATAATGTTTCTGAACAAAAAAAGCACTTTCTTGTGTTTTATACTTAAAATGTTACCTCATTCTATATTTTTAATGTCATTTTATATCTATACTTTACTGCTTTGAATTGGAAATGTTCCCACGAATTTCTTTGGTATTGTTAAAAAGCTTTTTTAATTAAAAAAACGCAACGTTTCGTCAAAAGGTTTGTGACTTCATCAGGTAATTCAACTAGTTATTGGTGGATTTCATTTCTTTCTACTTCTGTACTTGTATCTTTCCACAGTATCATCGCACTTTTTGTATATCCTAACCTACGTTCTTTTATTTTGGTTACGAAGGCCTATCTGCAACATACCCGATTGTATGGGCAAAAGAACTATTTTCTTTATTTTTCTCTTAAAAGTGTTCTTAAACCTATACTATACAAAATTTCAGCTTCTCCGAGTTACTGTACTGAGTAATACGCTTATGGTGACAGGTCAGTCAGTGATGAATTTTCTGGAAATTACTTCTAATATAGTTCTAAATTAATCAATCAATACAATAATGAAATAGTTATTCAAAGTAATTTGAATTTGTTATAAACTATATATGTTCGCAAATATAAATTGTCTTGACATTTCTGAGACATTATTCTGAGTATCAAGAATTACTATGTCTCCTAAGTCATACAATATTAAACAAGTTTATAAATATTTGTGCAAATATATTAAATATGATATAAGTTACGTGAATAAATTATGTAAAACTATTTTCATTACAACAATAAATTAACATAATATCAAATAATATCAAAACTAAATCGATAAGTAAAATTATAGATAACATATCGATTTTTTTCGCATAATCCCCTTGTTGATAGTTGTATTATTCGCAATTTAATTGTCCATTCCTGCCGTCTATTTGTCTCCAGAATAAAGTAACGAAGACTATATCGGCAGAGAATTTGAGATGTAGTGTAAAAGGTAGAACGGACTTGGAAGATCTAGAATCTAAAAAAATACTAACAATCACAACATTAGTTCCCATATAATCTTATTTTTCATTTTCATATTTTCATATCGTCACTGAAAAAATAACACCGCCTAAGTGACATTTTTTCGTAAATTGTGGTTTTGTATCTCCATGAAAACACATGCATTTAGAATGTCCTCACGACAAAGCTCGTCGAAAATCTAACAGAATAAGCTTATGTGGTCTATTTCCACTAAACATTACAACTTCACTAAATATAACTAAATGTAACTAAGTTCATTATCCCCCTCGTAGTCATACGCAGTTTACAATTGCTTTTTCTTTTTACAATAAAGTATATTTATTAATTTATTCATAATGATAAAATCGCCGATGATCACTACGGTTTTTCAGCTTTCCTGGAAAGTTTTCTTTTTGTCACATAGTTCTTAAGCGACAATATACATGTTTCATTTATTATACTCGGCCCCCCAGGGGACTTCCTTTCTCTTTCCTGACCTTCCTCGGTCACCTCTTGTTCTTTTCGATCCCGACGCTATTAGGGCTAGGGTACCTTTCATTTTCCGCTTTTTTTGGATATATGTTTTGATGTATTGTAATTCAGGAGGGTTTTTAGTGGGTATGGTTGAGTCATTCGGAGAGTCTCACACGCGGGGAGAGTCATGTTGGCTCTCCTTAGTGCGCAACTGCATTTTCGCTACCTGTACAGAATTTTAGGGCTCTAATGACCTAGATGTCGACGAGCCGTAAAGCCGCACAAAAACAAGTATATTCGGCGAGGTATTGCTTGTGAATGAAGTCTGATAATGGGAAAAAATCGCCAAAATTTGTGTGTCTGAATAAAAAACTAGATAGTCCATAACAAACTAATATTTTGTGATAATTAAAAAATTAGATGACTTGTTTAGTAAAATTGAAATTGTTCAATAAATGTAACAGATTATGTCATTAATTATTCTTCTCGTAGTTCGCACATACGTACCGCCCAAAGAATATCGTAAAAGTAGGCGATGTATTGCGATAGGTCTTAAGGTAGTTCTGCCGGGAGAAGGTAATACGTCAGTGTAACGTCGGCGCCAAGACATTCTATCAATTTGTAAAATATTAATATTTCTTTGCATTTCCCAAGCCGGATGCTGGTAAGAAGTTTACAGAAAGTGGCAGGTCGACGTTAAGACGGAAGTGCGACGAACTTGGGACCCACCCTAAGCCTCTTCAGTTATTGAGGTATTGTTTGAACGTACACCTTTCACTGCTAAGGAAGGTACAATTGATTTCGGAGAATGCGGCCTGCGGCGTTGACCCATGCGCGGTCCACTGGAATTTAGGTGTACCTAAAGAAAAGAAGAATTTTACGAAGTAATGAGTGAAGTACTTCGCCGGAAATAGAACAAAGACACTCTCAAACGGGTGCGCTAAGCTGGGACCGAAGGCGGCTCGTCTTCGGGGCGCAGACTGCGTTCTTAGAATTAAAAGGGGTGGATAAGAATAATACTTGCAAGGTGTGGTGGCGAAGGCATGGTTATTTGCGGATCACGTGACATCTGCTACTGTATATATTGGGAGGAGTGAAGATCCTCAGGGACTTTTGACTCTTTACGCGGGGAAGTAGAGATCCGCCGGCACGGGAGAAGTGACCGGACTAACACTTGGTCGCGAAGGCCAGATGTTCGTTAGGCTGCTGCGGTAGTCTTAATGAAGTCATTACTAGTTGCGAGTGTCGCAACTTGTATCAGTTAGTTGTTGGGGGAAACAACTTATAATTTTGAAGGTTCAGATAACCTGAGGGTTTTTACTATTTAGTTGTCTTCAACTAAATTTAACCAAGTGTAATTAATGCTTTCCGATAGCATTACTTGTGTAATAACAGATTATTAGATGTATTAATGATTTTGGGAGTTTGTCTCTGTTGTAAATTGAGATTTCTAGTTAATTTGTATTAAATCATTATTTATTGTTATTACACGTGTGTTTGATTGCTCGGGAAACCGAGCTGGTGGCAGCGGCGGAAACTACCATAGGGATTGTGGTATTTATGTGGATCCCGCTTCTCCAAAAAATACAAACATCGCATCAGGGCTTGAGATGTGATGTTACAGTCAGGATTTTAAATAAGTTTATTATATCCCACGTCATACGCAGTTTGAAACGGATTTTTTTGACAATAAAGTTTATATATTTATTAATTTATTTATAAAGAAAGGAATATTAACTGAGAGCTCGTTTGACTTCGTTCGTAAGCAGCATGACCTGTCGTTATACTGTACGCCTATGATTTAGATGACAATGGAGGATACGATGAAACCCGCGAACAAATATTTAAAAATTTCTTCAGAATGTCCGGTGACGTATGTAAAAGTATTTTAAAAATTAATATAGGGTTTTAACTATAGTTTTAAAAAATGTATTAATTTGAAAGATTCGGAATATAACTCATTTAATCCATCTTTTGTATTATTCCGTCTTATATTATTCCATCTTTTTATACAACTTATAGACGTTTGAAAATTCAATTCTCTGTGATGAGAACTTCATTAACGACCTACAACATTTCCCAAAATGCGTTTTAGTCCCTCGAATTCAAGATGAATGATGTAAGGCAGCGCTGTCCAACTTATCAACGTATCTTAGTCCGCAGATCATTTTCTATACACTTTCGTTCTATCGAACCGGCACAGGATGGGGTTTGGCACAATGTTGCCCGACAAATAAAACTAATGGATCATATTTATTTATATGTAACGAGGTTTATATTATTTCAAATCGGAAAAATTAAATAGTATATTTCTTTAATTTAAACCGTTTTTAATATTTAGTACTATAATAAAATATTTTCATGTTGCAACGTACGACAGTCTACTTCCGAACCAATTGTCTATTTTCGCTTAACGGACATGTCACATCAATTATTTATTCGACATAGATTTATAACACTAAGTTATGACCCGCCCCCCCCATACACACGTTTGATGAAAAATTTAAGTGTAAAATGCATTTTATTTCGTTGCCGTTAAAATGTTTTGCGGGGCAGCCAATTGTTCAGCGCTGATGTAAGGTGAAGTAGGGTTCTGTTTTCCAACGCTATGCGCATTCTCAACCCTTTCTCCAACGCGCGACAGGAGTGACGGCACCCGAGGGGGCGTGAGGCGTGTTGCGAGGCGCGGCGACGTCGACGGGACGCGGCGACTGCGCGCGCGCGAGCGCTCACTCGCGCACGTGACGCCCATCCGCGTGTCCGACACGTGTTTCGCAAGCACCTTCCACCGCCGTCATAAATCTCGCGGATTTATGGGCGGTCACGAAGTTCAGGTGCGCGCATTTAGCAACTCGCCGATGGTGCGCGGGTATCGCCGTGGGCGGGGGAGTCGCGGCTGCTGACAGCACTTCCACTGGGAGACAATCGCATTTAGGGCGTGTGTCACGGCATGGGTTGCTCTTCAGTTCGGGCGGACATTGGAACACCCAAAATGATCGATTAACCAGTTTTCAGAGGTTGCGTTTTCTCGCAGAAGGAATGTCAATTGAGAAAAATATGTTCATTATTTTATTAATAGCAGGATTATTAAATTTTCCATAACTCTCCTTCGATTACCTCATTCTTTTTTCAGATCTCTACAAGATGTGAAATTGAGAAAAATCGCGTTCGTATTTCCTTCCAGACATACAGCATCGCAAGACCAGATATTGGTCGTAGGTGCGAAATTATGTTTCATGTAACTGTAAGGCGCGCTCCAATACTTTCCAATGTTTGCAAGAGCCATCACGTCAGAAAAAAATAGGTAATCAATTTACATGTTTTGGATTCCAGAGTTCCCACCATTACGAATGTTTAGTTCATATTTGTTGCTGTAGGTATTGAGATGTAAATATTAACATTTGAAAAATAACCCCATGTATAATTAGGTGCGATGATGCGGTATATTTTTTTTCAGAGTCTGAATAGAGGTTTTTTTTTACGAAATTTCGAAAAGATTTTTAAATTTTCAAATTTTTTCGAACTTGGGGATGAAATTAAAAATAAACAAAAATAATTATCCAAATTTTTTACTATTTGCATTTGGTGAGTGTGAGGTAATAAAATAATTTGCATTCTTATGTGTTGCAGAATGTTATGAATACAGATGGAGAAAACGCTCGGTTGCTGAGGAGTAAACTGTCGCAGTACTGATGAAAAGATCCATGGACAACTTTTATTAGACTAGACTATAATGATTTTAAATACTTCGATTATTTCCTTGCTTACTATGAAATAACCACAAAAAATAAAATTTCAACTCACGAAATGATTTTTGATGTTTTACAAATCACCTTATTTGAACCAAGAGATGTGACAAAAGTATTAATATTTGATATTATTCATTACCCTGTTGGTTCGTAAAGAATATGACGAAAAATAAGTATTTTAAATTTTTTTTAACGATTTACGTTATACCAAAATGGTTATTTGAACATTGTTGTTACAGTGTACAGACAGGCTTATTTGTAGCGTCATTGAAAAAATTAAACATTTATTTAATACCCCAATATGGAATATAATTGTTTATTTTTATTTTCAATATTAATTCAAGTCATTGTGATTTCAATTGTGTGTTCAATAATAGGAAGGGGCAGAGCGCAAAAATGAATCGTTAGGACAATTTAAAATATTTATAAGAATAAACTTCAAAGTTGTGAAACTTGAAAACAGACGCAGTTAGGAATATTCACCAGAAAGAAATGAGTCAAGAAACGCGAGATCTGATTAGGTCATCCGAAAGAACAGAGTTCGTCCCACATCACAGTGAATAAAACGATAAATTGTGGAGAGTGAGGAAAGCATGCAGCAAGTCTCCATAGCGTAGTAGGGCATAGACTGCTGTAAGGGGAGCGATGGTTATCGACGCCTACGATCTAATTGGAGGAACTCTGTCATCAGCACCGCGTCGAGAGGGACCTGTTGCCAACAGGATAACCACAATTAGCGAAAACCTGGTTGAACGTCGTGAGGGGATGTTGAAGCACAAACCTACAACTACCTATCTCTTCTCTGACACCTGGTAGTGCACAACAATAAATGATTCCATTTTTTAGTTAGAAAAAACATTCGATTAATTATTTCTTACGCTAAAGTTATTCCAAATGTGTTCCGTTAAATAGGCGATTACTTGTTTTCTATTTATTTAATACATTTGTGTTTTTTGTACAAGTCGTTTTCAATAATTATTTTCACAAACAATTTGTGAGTCAATCAGAGCAGTTCTTTATGGGTCCAAATTAAAAGGGGTCCAAGTGAAAATAAAATGCCTTGTAATGAAAAAATTCATACTACTAGTATTAAAAACGAAATGTATGGTTGTGTTAGAAGGTTCTACGGTCTGAAATAGTTTTTTAAAAGAATCTATTTAAAAAATATGTGTTATATTAATTGAAACGAGATTAAGGTATGGATTAGAATGCTGGAGAGAAGCCTATTTCAATAGATTACGGCGACTTATAATTGGTCAAAAGTATAGTCCGATTAAATTGTAAAAACGAAAGAACAACCAGAGCGCAATCTTTTCTACTGTTCAAACAATTACGTATTCTATTTTTTCGACAATTTTATAAGGTACTTATACATTTGTATGATGTACTTTTCATGTGTTTTAAGTGCAGTGCGGAAAAGGAACTTGCTTATAGTAACCTGGAAAATAGATTATGAAATAAAGGTAATTTAGGCAACCAAAAACTTGTGTATCAAAAGCTTCTATTCATACGTTGCCTCAAAACTCTTAATTAAATTGCCTGAACAAATGAATTCTCTCAAAGTGCATATACCTTTCAAAAAAAATTAAACAATGGCTATCCAATTTTGACAATGTTGCAAAGTTCGTTCTATGATAAGAAGTTAATACGTAATACTAAAAAAATTGTTATTGTGTTTAATGCAACTTCAAATATAGTATATCTAATATATTGAATACTGCATTTTTTGTAAGAGAATCTGCAACAATCATTCAATAATGCATTGTCTTTTTATTTAAGTTTATCCATCATATTCACATGAGATGAAAGTAACTTCTTAAGGGGCACCGAATTTTACCATGGCAATATTTGAATTTCTTAAAAGAATATTTGTAATGATAATACTTGTTATGGTGAAATAAAGTATTATTATAAACAAATATTTGTTAATTTTCAAATGAAGAGGTTAATTGATCGTCAGAAATGAACGTAAGGTGACGATCCCTTTCCACATTAAAAAAACGCTTAGTTATTCCCTTCAAAAAACCAAACATTAATTAGTGCAGTAAATTTAAATGCAGGACATTTAAGAGAACTTTTTTGAATCAAAACATGGAAATCTTTTACTCCTACAAATATGACAATGCATACTTCGGAAAAAGTCGAAAATGTCATGATAAATTCAATCAATTTCTCATAGTTTGGTCGGGAAAGTAACTAAAACGCTGCGGAAATTGAATCTTTTTCCCACATGAATCGTGCCAATTGTGTTTGAGTTTGGAAAAATCATTAAAATTATGAAAATTATCATTCCTAAAAATATTTTTAAAAATAAGTACAGACATTGTTGTACTAGTGTCACTCGGGGCAGAGTTCAACAAGTACATTCCTACTTCTAGAAAATAGTTTTAGTCTGAGTTTTTGATATTCAAGACATAATTGAATACAACGCTGTCTACACAATAGCGAAATATTACTGAAAACATCTTTTGAAATTTAATACTTCAGTTTTTGTTAAAATATTTTGTCATTAGTTCAATGGTTCTGAAATATTTTCCAACAATAAAGCCCTTTTTGGAAACTATATTCTTTAAATTTTTATTTCTTTACCTGTATAACAACGTATTTATAGTGGTACTTATATGTGGAAAGTAATCTATGTACAAGTATAATTAATAGCTTACAGTATAAAAAGCGCCACCGGAAATGGTCGCCGCTAACAAGATTTCCGCGGGTCTGGACTCTTTGGGAGCCAATGCATTAGTATCGAATTCACTGTAAGATAGCGGGACATCCTCAAAAATATTCATGCTCATAGAAACTGACAATCCGTAACTTCCTCATTATCGCCTGAACTTTCTCATTATCGGAAATTAAACGCACTAGAATTTAATGGAGAAACGACTGGAGGTACTCACTATATCATAATTATTCTTTTATTCTACATCGCATGATGGCAAATAGGCATGTTTAAAACATGTATCAATGTTGAAACGAATGTCAACATTTTATTACTGTTTGAGAAAAATGTGTTTGATGACGTGTATTGATAGAGGTTCAACTTTCAAACATTTTATTTCAAAAACCATTGGAGTAATCGCTACTAAATTTAGAGACATACAATGTGAACATATTCACACCTGGTTTCTAAATTTTAGAATTCGCTTTCAATCGAATAAAAGTCTTGTCAATGTTATATCCCTTTGTTTCCCACACAGGACACGTGTTTTCTAGTTATGTTGTAGGGTTACGGTGTGATTTACTGAGCTGATATGAATGGAGACCATCATTTAAACCAATCCGCAATAGCTGTATTTTACTATTAATAAGATGTAAAGTATTTTGCCTCCGCCAAAAATTGGACAAACTTTCACTGATTGGAATACACTCACAAATAAGAAACTTATTGTTTCAGAAAGTCCTTTATTGCGAAATTCAGCGTACCGGCAACCAAAAAGACCAAAGACAGAGGAGAAACTATCGAAGAGAACCTCCGTCGCTGAAAGGTCAAGTGTTTGGGAGGCGGTGAAGAAGAAACGGCGCGCTCCCGGGCAGGGCAGTGGTCTCGCTAATTGAGTTGTACACGACGCGAACGAGCGGGCACGTTGTGGCGGGGGCGGGCACCGCTGGCGCGCACGCGTGCATGCTGATGGGCCCCCACCGCCTCCCCGGCCACGACGCGCACATCGCGCACGCCGGTGCTCTCGCTTAGTCATTACGCCAAGCCATGTAAGTACTCGCTGGGTTAACTGCGAAAGTCGAGGATTCATTGCGCATCGCAACGGAAGCGCTTGACAAGCGGGGATGTTCCATAGGCTTTATCACTCAATGAAGACATCCAGGAAGATGATAAAAACTAGTAGGAATCATGACATATATTTCTTCTGTGTACCTACACGTGGAGAAGATATGCCATAACTTTCGGCCAGGTGAAAATTATAATTATAATAATTTATTAATCTGCAAGTGAGCAATGCTGAGTGGCAGGCGGAAAAGAAGACATAATAACGTAAGTATACACAATGCGATAACAACAAATTAAACAACATATTTTCGTCCAAATATCTATAAAATACACACACAAACGGAATAAAATACTTAGAAAATTAGTACGCAAAAAAGGAGTAAGAAATTACATTTAAAAATTAATAATCTAAATGAGGCCTATATGCGTGTACATTGACATACTCAAACATTTTCACTCACAAACAGATACAGACACTCATACGTACAAGCATGCTTCAATATACACACATATATCATTACTCCTCCATCATTATACAAATAGTAGCTATAATATAATCAAAAGAAATTAATTACTATAAAAAATAAAACAAAAACAGGATTGTTGTGAACAATCAAGCACACTTCACATCACTATATTACACTACTGCACTACTATTTGCTCTGAGCAATTTGCTCTGAAAATGACGACGAGCCGGTAATTGAACCCGAGACTCCCGTTTTGATCGCAGGGGTGACGAACCCGTACTCATTCCACAACTATACACCATTTTACAATCACATATGGAAATCATTGTTCGTGAAATGCAGCACGACAAGTTTGTATTCCACAGAAAGAATGATTGAAATCATTTTGCTTTTCTACGCTACTGAACCCTAGAAAAAATGGTAATTCCAAGAAGAATTTCGAAATCATAGAAATACAATACATATATCACTTTTATTAACGAATTTACGAAAAACCAATTTTTATGATAGACCTTTATGAGCAAGAACACGAAACTGATCATCCAAGATCATTAACTTACGAAGATTTCCACAATACTTGTGCTTCACGATTTGGAACCTCACAGAAATTCAAAAAACAGTATAATTTTAATGTAATGATTAAAATTAATGAACTATCAACTTTGGAATTGAAAAGCACATTAATATTACAATTTCAAGTCACAGATTTAACGGTTTGACCAATGCAAACAAAATTAACTTGACATTCCGAACAGAATTATGTACATGTACAATGAGAAACAAATTGTAGTCATTACATTCTTTACAAGGTCCATCCTAATTTTTTAGATTTCTAATGAAGCATTAACAGTTAAATATATATTTGTCTGTTTTGCTCTCAAATGAACTTTTATTTCATCACACTTTGTGCATCATTATCTTAACATGTTACCGTAAATTATCAAACGCAACGTTTTGTTGTAATGATTCCTCAGTGAAATGTGTGAATAATGAGGTTCATTTTCTATGTGACTGACGAAGGCTGGAGCCGAAATTGTTTCATCCAATATGAGAGTGACTTTTTATGTTTTTCTTAAATATACACGGAAATCTTGAAAATAATGCGACACTAATGTCATCTAGTCATTAAAACGTTTCGGCTTCCGCCTTCATTAGTTTAGTAAAACATATACATTACGTCTACAACTTGTCCATTCCTCGAGTTGATCTTTCAACAGTGAGAGTGCGTGTGAAGTTGACAAGCTCAGACGCTTCGCGGATTACTCCTTTGAGGTATACAACTGCGCACACCACATCGGTAAGTGGGGATGCCTTTGCAAAGGGAAAAAAATTCAACACACCATTGCAAGGCATCCGTTTCACCAGGGGTAGATTAGAATCAAGTAATGAAATACGAATCTGCAATATTCAATAAGCAAACTTGATGGCGTAAGCGCTGATCTCATGCAACTAACACTCCTGGCTCTGAGTTCAATCCCCAAGTAACGAGAGGATATTATTAAGAATATATTATATCTTAGGTGTTACCTGATGAATATAAATATATGTTAAAAGTGGAACGAATATCAAAATAATACCTTGGTCAGCTTGGAAAACCCTCTTTCGCCATGCTTAGAACAAAAAACATTTTAAGAGCTCGAAGCAGTAAATTAAATGGAAGCGGTGACGCCAAGAAATAAACGTCTGTCTTGACTGGAAAATTACGATTCTTTACAAGAGTAATTGAGCCATCACCCGCTTGAAATTTAGACTCGTCATGATCGCAGTACCTGAGAGAAATAAGGGAGTAAATCCAAAATGTCTCTATCTTGTTAGCTACATAACATTTACTAGGCTACACAACAATCAAGTGAAACAGTGAATTCCCATAGAGAGAATGTATACCTTATTATTATTATTATTATTATTATTATTATTATTATTTAGTTCTCTCAACTTATGTTGGTTTTTCTCTCAGCAGTGAATTATTAAATCAAGATCTGCTGGGAGGAAGAATCTATTTCAGGTACAAGAACTTTCTGGTAATGTGGGTTGAGGACAGAAGGACGCTGTGTTGCAGTTTACTTATTATATTGGTGTTTATTTCGGGTTTGTAAATGGAATCAACTAGGGATTGGGGAACTAGTCCCAGGGTAGATAAAATGATCACTTCTTGAACATTCCAGAGCTTTTTACTTCAAAGGCTAGTTGCTGGTATTTTGATATTTTGTTGTACTTCGTTCTTTCTAGATTCTTGTAATTTACGACGGCAAAATCAATGAGATACACTTTTGAATCTTTTCTTTTCCAATAGATGACATGTCTATTGTGAATGGATGTTAGGTCAGTGAGAATACTTCTGTCCCAGTACGAAATATTTCACTTAAAATCATCTTGCTTCTTCTTCTTATTATTATTATTATTATTTCACTTCCGAACAGAATTTTATTAACTTTTTTGCTCAATTTTAGCAATAGATGTATTCAAATATATGTCGTTTGATCGACAGACAATTTAAACTCGTACTCCCTCAAGGCCCGTCCATAAATTAGGTAACGTAAAAATTACTAATTTCACAACCCGTGACCCCTCCATGCGCCTACAACGATATCTCTTCCTCTGATAATTACATAATACTACATTACTTGCCCTCCCACCCTCCGTTAGGAAAAGTTGTTGCTTAACGGAAAATGAAGAACGTAAAGAAAACGATAATAAAAGCAACGCTTCCGATGAAGTTTAAGTGATCGAGGAGTTAGGTTTCGTTGTCGATTTTAGTGATTGAGTATCAAATTTTAGTGTGTCACAGCACTCAGAATTTTTGATTCATGTTTTTATATATTGTCATTTCAGATATGTCAATGGTTGCGTTCTGATGACATAAATGTTACTTTTTCATTCGTGAGCAAGTATCATCTGTTGTCACTTCTTCTTATATTATCAAAGTTATATATTGTAAATCCATTTGACACAATACTCGAATGCGATGTGCTGTCTTTAAACAAAATTTAAAATTTCCTCCATGCTATTAAGCCGTGTCGTCATAATTTTAATACTCAACGTTCACTGTAGCTCTTGAGTAAGTTGATTGCAATGGCCAACGAAACGTTGATTATTAAAACTGACGACATGGCTAAATAACCCGGAGGAAATTTTAAATATTGACCATAATAGTCGGTAAACCTGCATCAATTCTTGAATAATTTTCATTCTTCAACTGTGTCCATGAATTACTCGCAGAGGTTTAACTAGTTACATAATAAATACGATACTACCAAATATGAATCACTTATTCATTTTTATTCATAGTGTCTACGGAGCAGAGGGTAGGGTTGTACATAACTAGTTTTTCCGCTTATCCACTTACTATGGGATGAGACAGGGATACTGAAAGAAGATGGGACGATTAGTTGGCTCTACTAACGATTTCGTTCACCGTCGGAGGGAATGTTTGAAGGATTGGATTATTAATTTTGGTAAGGATACTACATCATGTCCATGAGAAAGAGTTATAGTGATGGTGGCCAGAGTCTGCTGCGATATTCGTCGTACAACTACTATTATGAGTCGTTTCGAAACAATTCCTACGTGAGTTTCTAAGCAAATTTATGAATGAAGTATTATATACTGCTTTGGAATTTTTTGTTATTTTGTACTGATATAGTGTTAATAAAAATGTACAATGATTGCAAGAAACAAAGAATGTACGTAAAAAAGAAGTACTCCTATAAAATGCTACGATTAAAGAAAAGGTTTAATCTTAACTTTAAATGATTGTTGAATTTTGATTTTCATTAAGTAAACATTTGAAATCAAATTCTCTTCCGTAGGCAGACAGAAGAGACCTTGATATTTTGTTGGAAATCACTAAAAACAATCAATGACCTTCATTATTTATTGACAAGCTGAAAACAATACAACTATACGACTCTTAAGGTGCAAGAAATCGAAGTGCTTAATGCAACAAGGGAATAATTCTTGTTTAATTATGACGTTCACAAAGGTAAGAACTTCATCCGTTCCTAAATTGTCGTAAAAGAGGTTTATATAGTCTCTTAGTTTTTGGCTTCATATTTCATCGTTCGAGTTCACAGGAAAGGAAATATTAATAATGAACCCACAAAACAGCATGAGTTCTTAGCAGGAAATAGGCCCATCTCGCCGAGTAACAGCTTGCATTATTACTATGTAAATATTAGAGAAGAAGAGCTCAAGTCCGATAATTACATCATAATAACGGTCACGTAACTCTAAGCAAGCGTCAAGAGCAAGAATCTAATGAAAAATCAGAATATTACGTTCAATTCCACTCAGAGAATTTCCTGTTCTTACTATTTAAATAACGCAAGATATATCTAAGAGAACGAGGAATGTCTCGATTGGCGAATGAAGAGTAAAATCTGTTTCAAGTTTATCTCCACTCAACTGTAATAGCATAAATATACATCTAGCAAATGAGTGGAAGCCGCACAATACTTAGTGGTTTAATATCCTACGCTAATAATTATACACTGTAGCGAGTATTATTTACGAACATAACGAAAATATGTAAGACGTCATCAAGCATTTATTTTATTTGCATTAAATTATTAATCATGACACCATGAAATCATAAACAATTTGTAATACGTAATGGAAATATTATGAGGGAGTCGTAACTTTACAGGTAAAGCAATTTAGAACACTCAAAACAACAGGTTTTTCAAATCATAGAATGTGGAATACATGGAGCATATACAAAATCAAGGATTAAGGTACAGAGACTACAATAATAATAGAGTATTTACAATATGCGTACAGAGGCACGGAATCACAGAATATCAAAAGTATAAAAGGGTATTAAAATCACAGAAAAAGTACTAAAAATATAAAAATTACACACAGAGAAACAAAAATGGAAAGATAGAACCATAACACAAAATGTTATTAAAAATATATCTAAGGCATTACAGATAAAATATTTTTTTGTCAGTAGCTGCCTGTTGATGACCTACAGTAGGGGTCGAAACATTGTATAGTTTCTTCAACTGATAATAAATCCAGTCAGAGAAAATAAGGTCGTTTTATTCAATAACTATATTCAAGTCCTGCAGATGTAATTACAATATGGATTTGTAATAGAAGTACATTAAATAAATTGTAGAGCATCAAATGCAATTTCGGTATGCAAAGAGTGAAATCGAGAGAATGGATAAAATAGTGAAATATTAAATGAAAAGGTGATTTTGTAGCAGTCCACATATGTTCACTATAATTATTGAGTGGAGTCCAACTATGGTCATATGATATTTAACTATAATAAATTTAATACACGGACACAAATAGTATACTGCAAAAAGTATTTTAAGAAATCGTGCAAGAAAACAGAGACGACTAATAAATTTATTATTCTCTTTTGTTGGTGAGTACATGCGCCTTTGATGTTTTTTTTTACAATATCTTCAGTTTGTCCTATGTATTGCTCCTTTCAAGAGTCACAAGATAATGAAAAGACACTGTATCAGTTATTGAAAGGTATGGGGTCTATGGTGTTAAGAAAGTTGTGTACACCGAGAGGTTTGGGGAATGCGATCGATAATGAGTGTTTCTTAAGAATATTGGAGATTTTTTGGCAGAATTGCGGATGGTAAAGAATGGTAGATACTAGATTTGCTGGAACTTGGAATGCGGTCTCCATAAAGTTAGTCCCCTCCTATAAGCAGTAAATTGACAAACATTTACGGCAAAATATGAACTACGTAAGGACTAATTTAAACACTTATCAACAACGTTGAATCAACTGAGAAAAAACTATTTTTAATCTAAAAAATGGTGGGGGTAGTTCTAAATTGTCGTCATAAACGAATCGACACATAGGTATAATTTTAAATTTTAATGAAGTATAGCTATCTTCATGATCCGTGTAATGCGCGTCAGTGTTCGTCGATATACGAATTCTTAGTATCGATCCCTATTGCTACTTACTCCCCATTATTTTATAAACAACACTAATATCACACATAATCAACATATCCCTGATATTCTCTGACCTTGTTAAACATCGTGGAGGTTAACCTCCCTTTAACTTATCCCTCTAGTTAGTTGAAAATAACCAGGTCTGCTTTCTTCTTACAAATTATTGAAACCTAATTTTGAAACTATATTTAATCTGAAAACGCAGGATTCTGGTGATTTGCTCTCAACCCTTTCCTCAGTTAGGTGTCCTCAACTTGGACCGATACTAAGCTAAAATAAAAATTTGCTATTTATATACTAATGTTTATATATACTAAAATACTAAATGTTTATATATACTAATAATCCCAAATTTCGCACAACATTTGTCGCAATGTATTTTTATCCATTATCTTCCGCTCTTTTTCTTATATTTATTATTACTTTCATGTTGCATATAATTGTAATTGAAATGCATTCGAATCTGTTTCGTGATTTCGTAGCCTCATGATACTCAATGATCAGGTGAAAAAGCGTTAGCCAACTATAGAGATATTTTTCATTCAATGTGAATAATGCAATAAATACCTCATCAACCCAAGAAAATAACTAGCGAATGTTTGAAGATAAAACACCGATTCACCAGAATGTCACTACCAAGCATCGGTTCCAGAGTAGGTCGAACTTGCACAACTTTTTCTATTTACACCTCAACCTGTTTAGCTCGTTTAAATATAAACCTGGACAAGACTAGGGACTTGTTATCTCCCACTATCCACATGCGCTGCCTCCAATGATCTCGAACCCAAGAAAGTCAATGCTACGAAAAACAACAAACCCGTGACCTCCGTAATCTCTCCTCCTTCCAAACGCAGACGCAGTATCCGGCACTCACCCGGCGTGATCTGAAATTAGCCGCGCTCGCGCCAAATCAAGGTGACGCCCCTCCACTGTGCCCTCCTCTTCCCCTCCACACCACCTTTCTCCGCCTCTGCCAATGGCACAGCGGCGTCGGCGACGTCGATACATTACATTATTGCGCGGCTCCGGCCGCGTGGGCGTTCCGGACGGTGCGACGTTATCACTTCGCTATCGCACCCACCGACCTCCCCGCTCCACGCCCCACTCTTTGTTTGGGACTGAAATGGGAGCACACATCTTGACGGATGTCGGTGCGCACAAGCAGAAAACCTATTCTCTATTCGATCAGGAATCAAAGTATTTCAAACGTTTCATTTCTGCAATGCTACATACTAAATTTACTGCAAATATTTGCAATTTAGAAACATATACAGATATATTATCTAAACTTTATAATTGTTTATTTTAATTATTCTGCTTTGATGGTTTGTAGCGTTATTAATTAATTTCTATAAAATAGCATTTTTTCATGTAGAGTATTCGTATCCAGTTTATTAATACGTATTTGGCGTTATGTTGTCAAGATAATGCATTTAGTAAAGAATTTTATTATTTGCTTTGTGACTGAAAATAAAATTTATATGTACTAAAGGTAAAATATCAAATTAACAAAAAGGTAACCGCTTCTCGAAAAGGAAAACACAGCGTAGGTGATTCGAATCTCCGAAAAATAGGATGTTCAAGAGTATCAG
This sequence comes from Laupala kohalensis, assembly GCA_002313205.1. Lineage (NCBI taxonomy): Eukaryota > Metazoa > Arthropoda > Insecta > Orthoptera > Trigonidiidae > Laupala > Laupala kohalensis. The sequence continues at coordinate 466,324 of NNCF01130567.1, read as the reverse complement.
CGAAAGAAAAGCAATGGCAAGTGAGAAATCAGCGTATTCTGTAACTTATTGCAGGAATATTGAACTGTCCGGTGAAGCAATAGAAAATTTTCAGCTTCGCTGTACACGTTTCCTTCTTCTCGTTGGTACCCGAAGTACTGTTTACGTAAATAATTGCTGAATATTGCAACACCCAATTTTTGTTGTGGGACGTAACCTGGATAATTTGGAACTGGTTGATTGGTGTTTGGTTTGTGCACAAACGGATAACACGGAACGGTCGGAAGATCTTTTGAAAAACAGTTTTCTGCCGCTAAAGCACCCAACATATATTTCCGTCAAAACATTGCGATGAATCAGGATTCCAATTAACTTTCTTGATTTTTGATACAAGAAAGTACAATACGAATTTTGAATTAAACTATACACCAGAACCTCTCTTAATCGGACTCGGTATGAACCGGTCCTTAGATTAACCGACCTATCTTTCTCTCCCTCTTCCAGCGTATAATATGTGGTAAGTAGTGACTCAAACATCGATTGTTCGCCGGGCCTTTCCCGGAAAATTAAACAGGGTGATTCGACATAGGTGTGCAGTATGTTTGTGTTGTGATGGAGGAACGGTGGAGGGGGAGGAGGAGGGAGTTTGATTCCCCTCTTGCTTCCAAGTGTCTTTTTTCTATGAATCATTTTTTTCGTGTTTGTTAGGTATGTATGTGAATACAGTATAACAAAATGAGTTGCAATGACGTATCATTTGCTAGTTTATTTGAGATTACTTGATGGAATTGTGTAGGCTCTTTTTTAACGTAAATCAATTTTTCACGGGAATCTCTGATTACTCGGCCAAACGGGCAAATGGCCAGGGTCTCGGCCCCGCCAGACCGGTTAAGAGGGGTTCTACTGTACTAAAGTGTTGTGTCTTGCTTAAAGATCTCACGTAAAGAGTATTCTAGTGAACGAATGAAATACCTCTTCGGTACGAGAAGACGTCTCAAGACTCTTTCAAATTTTTCAGTAATTTCTCTCGTCAAATAACTTCGTAGAATAGTCTTTCTTTACTTTCTTACGAGTTTCTTAATCATTTTATTACATTGACATGAACTGTGAATTTCAATACAAAGGTTATACATTCGAACCGTGTGACGTTCGACACTGCAGGGCTCACCTTTTGTGAATTAACGCGATTTTGATGTCTCGTTATTAATTACGATTAATAGATTATAATATAAACGATAACAAAGAGCTACAGTAAATGATAAACAGAAGATGAATTATCTTTCATCTATATCAATCAAACTCACAAAAATTTGGTGCATTTGCATTTCAGGTCTTAACCTCAGTTATTGCATTTGAGCGTTTAAGAAGGAAAATTTTTTAGTTTGGTTTTCTTTTCACTACATCGAAAAGTATCAATTTATTTTTAATTGATCGTGTTTGGTGCATTCTCGTTTTTCTCCTTGTTGAAATAGAAAAATGTTATTGTCAGTACCGAGAAATTATTTATTTTGCCAAAGCGGCTTTCGACATCTATTGTTGTCGTCTTCAGTGACCTTCTCTGCCCTGGAATGGTGTGTGTGGAATGTTACTCCATTTCAAGTTAAGTAAATCGAATATACCGTCATTACCTAATTGTAATCTCTCCATGTAATGTATCCTTGGATGATGATGTATGTGAAATTTTCATGGTCGGGGTCGTGAAGCCCCAATAAATTGCGTGCAGTTGTGTGTCTTGACACTTGCTGAAGAAATATATAGGTTAGTGGAGCATAAATTTCCCATTCAAGTGGTTTACTGGACCTGTCTTTAGACTTCTGGTGCTACGCGATAAATCTCCATCGTTTATTTCTTTCGCGACTTAAGAGATCCGAAGTATTATGAAGATTTACTATAGTTATTACCTCCAAGAGATAATGATTACAATGCTTTATTATCTTCCTGTTACTCCGTATAACAGAAAGTTTCCAAGGGAAAAAGAAAAATGTAAAGAAGCACAAAGTATTCCCACGGGAAGAATTATTTGTATAAAAAAGTTACATTTTAGGAAAAGTTATTTACAATAAAAATAAATAACTGAAAAAAGTAAATTATAAAAGAATACAAATTTATGAAATAATGATATTTTCGCTTCTTTACATAAAAATATTTAGCAGACTTCAGGACTTAGTTCCATAAAATGTAGATACAAGCACATTTAAGGTTACATAACCTTCTATTAACACTGTGCAAACAGATTTACTTAACTTTGACATTGTCGTGAGGAAGGGGGGATTTGGTTGGGACACTAGCAAATTGACCCTCCTCAGACTTTGTCGATGGGTTGGTCCTTGTCCGTGGAGCTGATCCCTATTTTGGTTGGCTTCATAGGATGAGAGGCAGCAATTTAAATAGGGATAGTCCAGTGGCGACACAGCAGTTTATTATAACAGTTCACACAACTTACATAGGTTCTCCTGAGCGGCGCCCACAAGCTCCTGCTTGCAACTGCGCTTCGCGCTGGCGACTCGGCACGGGACTCCATCCAGCCGGAGTACCGATCCACAACCATGAATTCTGCGACAACAGACGGGTGCGTCGGTATCCAGTGAAGAGGAGAATTAGTCGGACTGCGAAGTCAGACCGAACTAACCGGGGGTAGAGCTCAAGGTGAGACACGAGGTCTCAGTTGGACGGAATGGGTTGTTCTTGGAACCGCGAGGTCTAAGCCAAGTACAAAAGGTTGGATTTGCACTCAGGACCTTTAGTTCTAGCTAAGTACAAAGGAGAGGAGCTGTACTCAGAACCTTAGGTCTAAGCCAAGTACAAGGGTTGGATTTGCACACAGGACCTTTAGGTCTAGCCAAGTACAAGGTTCTGGGTTCGTACTCAGGACCGTGAGGTCTAAGCCAAGTACGAGGGTTGGATTTGCACTCAGGACCTTTAGGTCTAGCCACGTACAAGGATCTGGGTTCGTACTCAGGACCGCGAGGTCTAAGCCAAGTACGGAGGGTTGGAAGAACGTACGCACGCATCTGTCGCGCGAGTGGCAGCCGTTCCCCACGAACGCTACGAGCGGCGGCTTATATAATCATATAACGCCGTGCCGTCAGTTTGAATGTGGCGTGTCACTGCTTGGCAAAGCGGGTGGTGCTACCCGCATCCACGCGACAACATGTATGTGAAAGGTAGTAAATATACCAAAATATTGGAAATAAGCTTCACACGTTTCGGTTAAATGTATCAGTGCCCGACACTTCGGTTTTCCTGATTTTAAAAAATGGCATCAGAGTACATTTTCGCACTGCTTTTTTCGATTTTCACACTACGTTGAATGCCTTTTAAAGCAGAAAAGACGCTTTCTATACAGTTTATGGTGGATATGATGCAATAAGAAAGGTTTCTGAATCAGCATGTACGTCTAAACCGGACGTGTATACAACATGCTGCCACTAAGAGAGGTTACAGTAACTTTGATTTTTCGTCAAAATATCATAACCAATCATCAAATATTTTCTTTCATCTTCAAAATACGGATGTTTATTATGAAGAATTATTATGAGAGAGCGTCGGCTACTAATATCGACTATGGGTGGCTCCGGCGAAACCCACAGAAATCCAACAACAAATGCTGCTTATGAACTTTCAATATTACTAGTAAAAACATTGAAATTTTCCTAGTGGTAGTTTTTTTTGGTTAGGAACATTAGTTTAGTAGTTGACATTAACTCTGTTAGTGTCTGCTACTAAAACACTTACTTTAATTCTATTTCTGGTCAACGATGTTTGAACAGATAAAATATATTTTTCAATATGACTATGAAAACATTATGGAAACTTTAGATATTGTGAAAATTATAAAATACATCATGAATTTCATGTACCCATCCAAAACTTTGGAAAGTTAATTCTTGTGACTTGCGAATAACTAATTAACATGGAATAAACACAATTATTGAGAGATAATCACATTTTTATCGCAATTTCGAGTTCCAAATACCTATGTCATTACTGCCTCGTTCATTTCGACAGTGTCGACAATTGATACCAAAACATACTTCAAGAAATGTATATTTTTAGTTACAAGTTGATAAGTTAAATTAAAAATTAACCAGACTAAATATAGGATTAAATGAAGCAAAAAAAAAAAAAAAGAAGAAGAAACTGCAGGTTCCGATGACAACAAATATAAAAAATTTGAGCACATCAATATGATTTTGAACTTAGAATGTCGAGCACTGAAGCATTTACCCAACTCCAAAGATTTTAGACACGAAATGTCAGCGACTCGTTAATAGGTTGAAGAATTTCGAAAATACTTCTCCTCATTTAATGATGAGAGGAATAGGAATGGCAATTATGACGAGAGTTTTGCCTCGAACTCTAATCCTAACGACGTATACTCGCGTTTTACAGTTCGAATTAGAACAAAACATCCAACAATTTCGTCAAAGTTATGGTTTCTATCACTCTGACTCACTTCATGACCATCTCATCTCGTTTTGTTCATACGGAAAGAATCCTATGAATTTGTACACACATGTAAATTACAAATTCACATGAAATATCATAAGTTCCTACCAATTCGGCTTGTGCAAAATCGTTCAACTCCTTGGGAATTTTTCTGAGGTTGAAGACCTATTTGAACCGAGTCTGGGCATTTAACAGAGAGACCAAACTGGATGGGGTGAAATGAACCTTACGGCTTACTTTGGCACTTAACCACTTTTCGTCCTGCGGATGAATCACCTTACTAATCATGAGTCTTTCAGTCATCTGCAAGCATGATGGTGTTTTGAACTTGAGCAATATATATATTTGCAATGCAATATTACATTTTTACAGAGCTGTCATTTCCTAATTAGTTTCAATAATATTATGTTCAATCTGCAATATTCCGTAAATGTAACACTGAAAATTAATTGGTGTTCATGAAAGTTTATGGACTTTAACGCATATGCTGATTATCTGTAATTCTTATTTACAACAACTAAAATACTGTCTTGATATCAGTGATGGAAGACGCATAAATATTTTTCGTTCAATTAAATTATTTGCTACTTTAAATGTCATTGTAAAAGACCTAATGAGACCGGATGGAAAACCTCGATACATAACTCAACGTAAGATAAGTATAAAATTTTACAATCCTGTCACCAGGTCTATTTCGACTGAGAATTAACAGAGTCACTTTGAAGGTCGAGCAGACATTCGATATGGTAAGGTGAAACATTCATCACACCAGCGACTTGGGTGAAGTGCATTTTCACAAAACTGAGTAATTATATCATTGTTTTGTAGCCTACAATGAGTTCCGTTTCTTCTAAGTTTATGGACCACAAAATAAATGACGTTAATTTATTCGACATAATGCAGTATATAATTTGGACCTATTTAACACCCGAATCGGACGGTCGAGTTGCAACTAAACAATTGAAGGCTGTTGCGGGTTATTACACGGTCGACTGGTGCCCGAGCGCACTATTAAAGAGGTCATATCTCAAAATCGGGACATACCAGCAAAAGCACCAAACATTGAGATAATCCTTGGCAGTTGAACGCTGATCACATTTTCACGTTGTGTAAAATAACTGGGTGAAAATTGTTATGTTCTGCTGCCTAAGGCTCAGATCAACTTTCATATCTTGAGTAGAATTAAAGCAATTAAGCGAGATAACCAGTTTGCAAGACAATGTTACCAGTAAACATGTGAATAATAGCCTGCAGATTGGCACGGTTTAACTTACTTACAAAAGATATCGCCATCTAGTTATCGCATTCATGGACATAATTATGTCACGAAACTTCGTTACTAAAATCACTTCCAGCGGAGAAAACCCTTCTAATTGGCCCAAAAGCATTCGCATGAGGGTTTGACCATGAAGAAACGTACAGAGAATTGTTTGAGTGATGATTACTTTCAACATTTTATTTTTCATACATTTTGCGTTGTTTATTGTTTGCGTCTTTCATTAGACCTTCTTCAATCACCTTTCATGAGTCTTTCGACTTGCAACAGCTGGCACTATAATCTTGTATAACCCCAGCTCATTTAAATGCACCGTGAACACTCAGGTAGCCGAGGAAACCCTGACCTTACATGTATGATGAGTTTTATGTGGAATAAGTAATTGACTAAGTGATAGTCAAAAGTACTTAAACAATTTTGGTTCTGTGCATCTAAAATTATACCTGTTGCGGATGGAACTTCGTAAATTGATATTTTAGGGAAATTCTTAACACGAAGACAGATAATTTCTATCGTTTCCTGATCCCAAATTTTTCCTTCATTCACTTTATCTTCCATGAAAATACAAACAGTTAAAAATGTATACGAAGAAATTCATTTATTTTTATACCACAAACATATGGATGGAGATGATGGAATTGATTTTTACATCTGAGGCGATCATTAACCTTGACGGATTGTACTATTTTCTTTATAGTAGATTCAGAAACTGGACGATAAGCTCCTCACAGTCACATAATCTGTGGTTCATGATAATTTATCGTAATTTCTTTTGTCCAACCTATTTATATACATAGCGATATATACTACTCTCGTAAATGAACATCAACTATGTTTGTTTGCTGCTTCGTTGATCGACAAGGACACCCTTGTAAAAATCAACATCATGTCGAGAATTGCAATTCTAATACGGAGCGCGTACTAAGTTGTTTCTTCGCGTTACAAGCCGGATGCGACTGTTCAAGAAATAAGAAGGAAAATAAATGTTTCCTCGATAACAAATACTTGGTGTCCCGATGGCTTCAACCTTAGTTCAAGACAAGACTCTTCAGAGAAAATATCTAATCGGTGAAAGCGAAATATTATAAGACTTACCTTGCCTTCATTGGCTTCATCTTCCTTCCAATTCGCAGTGAAGCCAACAGGACTTCAACACACATTTCAAACCTTGAACACCGTCATCTGTAAAACAAAGGAAAAATACAGTCTGTTTATTTTAAGGACGTTGCAAGCTACGAATTCAAACATGTCAGAGCTCATTTAAATTAATTTTGTTTTGGCAAGATTTCTACGTCATTTTACAGGGTCGCAAAAGGCTATTAGTGAACCTACAAATTCATGACAGTTAAAAGTCATTTAATGTCGAAAATTCAATAATTTGACTTGTACTGCGTTGTAAATGAAAAATATCGTAAGAATTAAATTTCTACTTTTACCGAAGTCAAATTTGTAGACATTGTAAAGTTAGGCATGTAAATAAAAACAGTGTCAAATAAAAAAATTTCTTCGCGAAAAACGTTCTTCTTGTCTAACCCAATGCTGTGGTATTTGCTGTAAGTACCTTCTGTTGATAGTTTAATTTCTATGGCGGTCAAAAGATAGCGCGGGGGTACACAATGTCTCGAGACAAACATGTATTATGCAATTAGTCAGGGAAATCGATATTACAAAATATTTTTTACTACATTCTCAATAATTTGTCGGTACGTCAGGCAAAATTATGATTATCAGGCGTGGCACATACAATCTTTTGGTAACTATCCGTGGTATTTGTAGTGTGTTTTGGAAATCACATGTGGCATTTCGAACATTATCCACATTTTAATAATTTGGCACTAAATAGTTCCAACAAAACAGCTTAAATTTGGATAAAATTTCATTTTTTTGAAAAGCACCATTAGATGCAACAACAAACAAGTAATCACTTGATGATTTTTCCATAATTCTTCATAGCTTTTTAGTCTCTTGTAAAAACATGTTCTTGGCACTTCCATATACACTCCTCAAAGTTGTTCTGCCCAGTTCTTTTACAGAAATCACAACATTTTCATGAAGTCAAAACAGTCACATTTTATCTTAATACACATGCAAAAGGTAAGTAAGTTTTAAAATATTAGAGTTATCTTACTTACGTTCAATGTTTTCGGCATCATTCGAGACTCTCGCAAAAGATGTATCTAAGCCGATAATAAACTATTTTTATTCAATATGTAATTTGAAAGAAGTATTTTATTGTAATTTAAAATACAACTCGATAAAAGTCAAACTACATGATTTTCGATAATGCACGACTTCTGCTATTTCAAACTCGTTGTTCGTGACTGCAGAACAAAGATTATGACGTAGATATCTAACAGAAAGAGGGAGTATTCATTAAAACGAATTAGGGTGCTCACCTCAAACAACTTAAAATTAATAATTACGTAATTTGCAAAAAACATGTTCAATAAAATATAAATTAAAAGTGATGTGTTCTTTGTTATGTTGTCTCTGGTAAATAATTTAAAAAAATATTATACTAGTTTAAGGTGCATTGTAACATGCCAAGTTTTGACTCAATTGCCGACGTGTGGCCATAAAATAAGCCATATATTTTAATTCATTTGTTCATTTTTCTTGTTTAGAAATCTTATGCAGAGAAGAGCAACAGAGAAGAAAATTCAATCCGCAAATTTGAAACAAAAATAACTAATTAATACAACTTATATATACATGAAATAAGATGAAAATTTAACATTTAGACTAATTATGAAAAAAATTGCTATCAAACTCACGAATGTTACTAAATGTAGATTTGATCTGAGCAAACACAATTAAACAACCACATCAATTATATTCAAATTTCAGAATATTTCGTTTTTGGATTTATGCTGGTCTTCGGAGATGAAACTTTCGTTATTTAGTAGGAACTAGTGGGATTTCAGTTTCTATGACTTGAAATACTACTACTTTAGAATGCATCGTTCTAGAAGACAAGCATAATTTTGGAGAGCTATCGCAATATCACATTTGTCGGCAGCCATCCATTTCACTCTTTTACTACGCATGCAGAAGAAGCAAACTAGAATTATGGAAATTAGTCATTGAAAGCACAATATATTTTGCAGTTAATAAAGTGTTAAAATTAGAAGATATTCCTTACACGCATTCAAAGTGACCTGAGAAACAAATATTTTCAAAATTTTGGACTTGTTTTCATCTCTACGTTTTTCTGTGGTCTCAAAGTCACGTTTTATTAGTGTGACAACATCACTTACCAGTATATTTTTTCTTTAGTCTTGTTATTTTTTCATAAGACAAGAAGAAATGATATCTACAAAAAAAAACATAAAAATAAATATATCGAGTTACCAAATTACTTTTGTGGTTTTGGATTTGTTATACGCTTCCGAAGTTAATTTTTATGGATAAGTTGTTTTTTTTCTTTATGACTACAGATGGGTTTGCTTACTAGCAAGGCGGGGTCCAGACCTCTTCGCTTTCTACAATGTAATAACGCTCTCTGGACAGTTCACAATTTATGCACTAATTTCATTTCATATTGATGACCAGTATCAGATGAAATATTCGAAGAAATAGGAGGAGAGCGAGAATATATTGCGAAACAAGAGATAACACTAATGGGGAAAAGCTAATTTCATGTAGAAAAGGACAGAAGAAAATTTTGCTCTTTTAATTGCAGTACAGGGCACTATATTTTTATACCAATTATTATAATATTCCATTATCAATTAATCCATTATTCCATATTCCATTAAATTACTCCATTATTCCATAATCCAAAAAATATTCCGTTACCAATTATTATAATCTTCATTATTCCTTATGCCTATTGTTCTTGGGATGTAAGTGGTGGCAACAAAAGGAGTCAACAGTTCCTCTCTTTGGGATTGCGAATTGCGAGGACGACAACAATCGAAGATTGATGACTGAACTGAATTGTACGACAAACTGTGATATCTTATGGGTACCTTTTGCTGACTTCACTGCAATTTTTCAAAACTTTTCGAAAATCATTTAGTTCGGTAGCCAGGGAAATAAAAAGTTCAATCCAGACAAAAATTATAGAAGTTTCTGTCTTAATAGTTTCTTATGTTTTCGGGGGTTCTGAATCCGAATTTCAACTTTGCCACCTCGTATACCCTGTGCGTTTTGAGAAAAAATCAAAAAACTTCGAAAAAGGTCTCTTTTTTAGTTTTTTGTTCATAACTCGAAAAGTACGCGCTTCTAGAGAAAAGTTCAGGTATGCAAAAATAATATGACTGGACTAATTTAGAAATATTTTAGAGAAAAGTGAAGTGAAATAATTTGATTTGTATCGGCTAGTCTTTGTTTTTATAATTTTTACAAGAAAAATGTATACGTTTGGATCACAATTTATAAACACACAGAAATCTCTTAAATTGCGGTCAACATAACATAATTAATCAAAATTTATAAGTTTGACCCCGCAAATAGGATTTTATTCACCGCGCTAAAAATATATAAACAGGACCGAAAAATATTCCATTCGAGTCCTACTGTGTATACGTCGACATCGTAAACATCGTCCTCTGCCGACTCTTAACCTGCTCACATTCACCCTCATATGACCCTATGGAGAAATCGCAAAGCGCCGCCCGCGCTCCAGGAAATGGTCAATTTTCATTTCGTGCTCATCGGGTGCGAGTATTGTGCGTTGCTCCAGCATTCCACAGAACAGTCATGGCCTGTAGGTGAGCGCCCAGCAGAAATACGGCAGACATATGTGTCTGCGGCATAGGAATATATCTTCGCAACCCAATTTTCTTAATCATATGAAGCGACATTACCAGGCTTTACCATACGACGGTGTCTATATTGTTACCGAGTAAACTGAGTAAACCCACGTTGAACTGGGTCTCGAAAAATCTCGTCATTGTGGTCCATAATTGGCTCAAACGAAAATACAAATTAGCAAAAAAAGTATGCATATCAAATTTTTCCTTACTCTGATGGACATACAGAATATAATTTTGATACCACATATTCTGAAATCGGGTTGCAAGCCACATTTATTTAACTGAACAATTATTTTCAATTGTTTATGTACCGTCTAAATTGTGAATGATAGGCAACACGAAGCATGTCCCATACGTCTTAGATAAGGTAGTTCAGTAGTCTACGACAATGGGAAATCCAACCGCAGTGTCAGGCTGCAAGAAAGCGAATCTCGTCTAATTGAACAAAATACATTCCTTTTTCTTTCGAACACCAACTGATGGAGAAGGAGATTGCAATCAACAAGAGTGAACAATGGAATGCGATGTGATAGCAATCATTAAATGAATCAGTATGGTTCCGCTTGAAGACAGCGTTATTTAATTAATACACGCGCAGATGGTTTATCTTTAAGTAAAACAATTAGAGTTTCTTCATCCATGTCAGTATATTTTGCGAACACCTTATTCCACAGTATTTTATATTTTCAACAATTCCGAATGATCGAAAAATATTCTTTGCAGTATTAATAGTGCATAAGTCATTAATTTAAGTTATCACTTCATTTACTCACCTGCAGCAACACTGATAAACTTAGCAAAAAGAGGAAAGTGTTTTTGAAACAGTCTAAATAACATATCGAAATATATGCAAATGTGAAGGGTAGTGTTGTGAGGTGAAAAGTGTCCGAGAGTAGAAAAAATTATCAAACCGAGGACCAGACGTGTTGTGAGATGTCTAAATTTGTCCAAAGTTACCTTGGTTTTCTTTTTTTTTTTCATTACATTGTAGTAACTATCCTAGGGTTAAATTAAGAAAAATATGCGTGTGCCTGTAATTTTTAATGTACATTAGGTTATATTTTTTTGATGTTTCGGTTTGAACTTATTGCGGCGTAATTTGTGTATTTCTTTATGCTATTATGTACATTTCTCTTTTTCGTAAGAACAATCTTTTTCGATAAGCACAAATTTTCAATTTCTATTTTTGAAATGCAGCGCCAGTAACGGCTTTCTTTAAAGGTGGTTCCGCATGGATGATATTCATAATCTCAGCTTCCAAGATTGAAACACACAGTTGTAGTGGCGAGTAGGATTTTCAAGTAAGCCATTTTAATATTTCTAGTGAATATCCGTGAAATATAACTTTCATGTAGAATTCCCGGCTCATCTCCGCACAGTGATTTCACGTCTCAATTTAATGAACACATGTCACACAATATTTTGGGTGTTATTTATTTTTATTATTCATTTTGGTTATTATAATTTTGGTATTAATTTGTATTTTATTTATATGTATAAATAATAGAAAAAAGAAAAAAATAGTTTTTAAGAGTTTCTTTCGAATGTAAATAAATTCAATTAGATTTTTTTAAAGATGTTAGGAAAAGAAAAAATGTTGGTTTTCATCAGCGCAAACTGTAGAAAGTTAAGTCGACAGGATTTAAATTTAACAAGTTGGAAAATGGTTTTAGACAAAAAATAGAGGCATTTTCACTTATGTACGTGAACGAATTTAAACCGACAAACTGAAAAATCGTAAATAATTTGATTCAGTTGAAAAGAAATTTTCTGTTGTTTCGGACTTCGTATATGTTCTTCCGAGCATTATAGCGCAAGCGTTGGTAATTGGGTTATGTCTCTTAACTTTACATATTGGAAATAGGTTTTATATTGAAATATATGTCGCTTTTCTGTATATAGGTTTTATATTGAAAATTTATTTAATTACAACCATGTAAGAGGAAGTGAATGTTAAAGTCAGACACATTACTCATTAGTGTGTGACATCTGTGAGATGAACAACTGGCGTTAAATATTTGTAATTCCTTCAAAATTGTGGATGTTTCAGGAAAATCTTAATGTATGAATCGTCTCATTGTGACAATAAAACATACGAAGTTTTCGAGCGTGAAGTAGTTCTTACAGCGCGACACTCTCTTCAAACAAGCGACGCACACATTCTAGTCGACGACTGAGTCCACTTTATGCTCTGGAACCTGTCCTGAGTTCCACATTCAAAGCGTATCTACTCGCAGGCAAGAGACGGTGCGCAGCGACAACGTTCTATGCGAGTTTAATTTTCGCGCTGCCCGTTCTCCGCTTTATCGTTACATCAAATGCAGGATACATTCCACTCCCTCCCCCCGCCACGCAGCACTGCCCATCGACAGTCGAGAGTTAATGCCATCTTGATACTCCCCGAAGAAGAGTTCTTCGTGTTCACTGCCATTGTGGAACCCGGACACGCCGCGCGGTGGCGACCGCGTGGGTCGAAGCGGGGACTTCGGATGACGTCGCATGCGGCCAGATAAGTGACAGATACGCCCGCCGTGCTTAATTCAAGAAAGGGAGTGGCTCTTGCAACATCTTCCGGAAACGGGTTCTGCGGACCACGAGATAGTGCTTCACTTTGGGAGACGCTGCGCGCGAAGAAAGACGTTTCCGTGACACAATAGCGATTTGGAACGAATCTCGGTCACAGGGATTCACGAACATCGTCTCAGTTGAGACGGTTCACGATGAAGATATCTGAGGACACTTGTCGCCGAATATAAATTTAAACGCCTTCTAAAAGCCTTCCACGAACTTCTATGTCCATAATGATACCTTTTCGGTAAGTCCCTTTGATAATGAAATAATTCAATTCTAAAATCTACACAGTGAAATTCAAAAACCAAAGTGCACCCTTTTCTTTCTCTCAGTTATTCCTCCTCTTTTTCTTTGAAGTTTCTCCCGAACAACACGTCAGCAGATCATTAAAAAAAAAAGCATTGTCTCACGATTGAATTCTTCCGAGTTCAAATCGTAGATATTTCTTCCGAGGGAATAGAAATTCCTGATAGTTGTAATATATAGAACGTCATTTAGGTGTCAATGACAGGTGAGCGCATCTTAACCTTGCACGGTCTTATTAAAATAGTATTGCTTTTGTAACTAAGAAATTGTTTTATGGTACATCTCCCTCGCGAAGATGGAAATAAACTCAATAACGCACTTCAGTTCAAATATATCACATAAAACTTAAGCTCAGTCTCAAAATTGTTTTCCTCTGGATTTTATTTGACTTCGTAGAAACTCAGAAATTCCCGGGAGAATTCTTCATTCACGAAGTATGTACTCCCTGCAATTCAATGAAACAAAAACCACTGTTGCCAACCTCTCGATTAATTGAGAGGTTGGCAATCAATATTTTGTCTTGAGGAAGCTATATACGCTCTAGTGAATAACGTAGGAAAACATATCGAAAACTCGTTAAGAAATTAATTTGATACTTTCACGAGTTAAAAGAGAATTTTATATACTCTTTGGAATACGGCTGAAACCCTCCCAATAGATTTCATACACCTTTATTCTCTTTTATTCACTTTCGTACACACTATTATATAAATGCTCTGCTGATTTCATCCTCATCGAACTAATGAAAATAGGTAAATTTATTAACATTATTACTCTGTACAATGATGTGAGAAAAAAATTCTACTCTACGTTAAAGACTAACATGCGTCACTTTCTTTTTTTACCTTTTTCATAGCACTTTTGCTTATCAACAATTCCATAAATGTTAAAATTATTCAATTTATACAATTTTGTACTTCTGGAAAATCCAAGAATGTTCTAGTTCCATTTTATATAAACAAATTAGGCGGTTAGGGGAAAGCACCTTTTGAAATATATTATGTTTTCAATATTTCCTGCATACTTATCCTTCCCCACTTTTTTCCACCCACTTTTATACATTTTCAGGAACTTTACCCTCATTTACGGTTAAACAAATTTTCTTATGATAATTCATCTTGCTGCCTAATTGTAGCCTACATTAACTTTAAAGTAATACACATTTAACATAAGATTCTAGATACCATTTGAGTTTTGTAGAGTTGATGTGACTAAAGTTTCCTCTGCGAACGCAAGGAAGAATATTAGTGATGATGCTGAAGGTGATCCCGATTTTTATGAAAATAAACAACACAATTCTTAAATATTTTCAAACTCTGGACCTTAATTTGTAATTGCGATTTTCTGGGCAATTCGCCTTTGCGCACAACACAGGAATCTCGTAGTACTTAGTCGGCAAATAATAAGTTCAAATTTTCACAATATTGATGGGAAGTTTGATACAATTGATCACATAAATGAATCAAAGAAATACGTTAGAATATTGTGTATGATGACATTGCTGTCAAGTCAATACTGTTGTGAAGTATTTACTACATGATTAAGAACATTGTAAATCGACGAGAAAAATGAAGAACGACGTTTAACACATTGCAGTCAACTTTGCATCTAAACCAACAATATTTCTGATTTTGTTACCAGATAAAATTTTAGAAAAAAAATCATAATTGACGAAGTAACAGTCGTTTAAAAAATGTTTATTTTTGCCAGTTTTGTTAATTGCGTAAATAACATTTTTATACTAAATGCGTAAAGAAAATAAATTCAATTTGTTCATTTCTATAGGGTAATTTAATAAGAATACTAAATAAGTAATGTAATGCTACAAATTATCAAATAAGACTAATGATTTAATTTTATACACTTTGATAAACGCATACACTAAATCTCAATCAAACGGATAAAAAATGAGAAATATTATTATAATTAACAAAAGAAATTTCATAATCCTTTTTATGCTAATCAAAATCTACTATAAAAAACGAGGATTCTTTAAAAAATTTGAAGGTGTTCCCCGCCGCCACCCATCCCAAAATATTTTTGTAAGGTTACTAAAGTTGATAGAGATAATGTCAAATTTCAGTAGAATTGTTTTTTCGAGACTTAAAAGACCTAGACTGGGACAACTATGTGTATAAATCTAAATGTATAAAATTTAATGAATAGTAATATTTCATAATTTATAATATTACGTACTATTCTAATTAAATTACCTAACAAAAATGAACAAATGTAAATAATGTTTTTACTCATATTGTATAAATAAGGATATTTACATACTTCACAAAATTTGTCAAATAACATCCTTTATACATGATTATCCTTGTCAATTATGAAATACTTTTTCTAAAATTTTAATTGATAATAATTTCAGGTTATAGGAGAATTGTTCCAACAATTTCGAAAATTTATAACGGGTTATTTAAGGAATTAAAAATTTTAAAAAAGTAGAATTTGACAGACTTCGAAATGTCATTTGGAGAACAAAAGTAAAGAGTTTTATGGCTTGTCACAATAGAACGGACCCTAAACATTCTAAGTCTTACGGGTATAGGAAGATGATTCATTTGAGTATAAATTTTTTTATTGTTTCGCGTTCACTGCTTGCTTTCTTTTGCATAACTTTCGCAAAAAACGGATTCGGAGTAATTTATAGAAATAAATAAATTAAAAATTCAAACTTTCTGGTGAAAAAGTAGTTGCAAACTGCCTCTGACCACATGGGAGATAATAAACTAAGATACTCTCCGGAAATAAGCAAGGGACCGTCCCATCAATTCCGATAAAGGTCCCAAAGGCAGAAGCGGATTTGATATTTATAACAGAAAATATTTAATAAATGCGTACATAATACGTATCTAATTAATAAATATATTTTTGGTCAAAGAGCTGTTACGAACCGTGTGTGACCACGGGGAGGTCAATCAACTAAATTACTCATTTATTTTAATGTAAAATAATGTTAAAATTATTATATAAACGAGCTCTATCTTTGTTTCTAATGGAAATGAACAGAACTGCAAGTTTTTACTCTATTACGAGGGTAGATTTTTTTGGCCGATTATGAAAAGAATGATCCTATTTATGTATATATACAAATATTATTTGTTTCATATAATACAATAAGATAATGAATTAATGGTTGACTTTATCTCTCACTAATATGAGGTCACTATTGAAATTATTATCTTCCCACTTTCTGTCGAGCAAAGGCTATCGTAATCTGTGTGTTTCAAAATATCCCCTTACGGTACAAAGGAGAGAAAGTGCCGTAAATGTTCCTGGGATAGAGAAGATCGAAGATACGTCTTAATTCGTCGTAAAATCAAAAATGAACTCAGCCGAACTGATAGTTACAGGGATGCGTAAAAACAAATGGATGCTTATGTTTACATACGGATACGGATGGTTTTGTGTTTACAGTCGAATCAGACACTAATTTATTGAATATTCTTAGGAGGATGTGGTTACCATAGAAGATGGCTGCATAGATGAATCAATTCTTCTTGCCTAAAATCTAATGTATTGTCTAAAACGATTGCATAGCGTGAATGCAAAAGTTCAGCTGATGTTCATACCTCTCCAGAGGTCAGATCTGTTATAATATGTAGGAATGAACCACTATCATTCATGTATTTGTATGCTTTCGTAAGTGTTCGCAATTTTGCAAGCAAGTGATCATGCATATTTTTTATAGTTCTTCCCCAGATCAGGTTGGATTGCTACCTACGCCATTCCCCATTTAGAAGATGTATATTATTCGTAATATTTAATAGATAACGCTGGGTTGCAAGAATTTCAAGTACAGATTCTATGTGGACTTGCATCCACGTTAACATAACGATAAGAAGTTTAAAAACTAAATTAGAACATGAAAATAGACACTCATACAATTTACATAAAATTACTAAACACGTGTATATCCCGATTAACATACGTAACCGGGCGCGTGAGGTGTAAATTATACCCCGGCGCTCTTTGGCGCGACAGTATAGGGGACTCGTACGAAGAAAACTGAGAAAAATAAGTCACATGGATGAGTTACAACTCTAGAAAGACACTGGGAAGGATTTCAGGTCTCAATAATTAGATTTTTAAATCGACATTCACCTATTAGGGACGTAAAATACTCCCCACATGCTCACGAGTTAAACTACTTTCTGCACCGAAAAATATAAACTGGAGGGTCGCAATTGTGAACTTTTAGAAAAAGATGTATTTCCTGTCTGTATAACAAACCCAATCGCAGTGTCATTACGCTTGAATTTTTCTCAGAGCGTAAGATTACAATACGTAACAAATTTCGTGATGATTTCAATGGACATTACCTTTAACACTAGAGTTAAAAACTTGTATTGGATACAAAAACTTAACTGCAATGTTAGTTACGAAGCAATGAGCGTGTTGTATCATGATAAATGTTGCTCAACTTGAATGACTATCTGGGTATTTTCCCCAGAAAATGAATCCAAAATTCATTTTGAATTTTCCCTCAGAATTCTGCTAGGATAAATCTAGAATTAATGTTAAATATTTATCAGGCCAGTTAGACTCGGTCTTCACTTGGTCTCAGTCTTGCCAAATTCTAGGAACATATTTCTTATTAGTGTAAAACTGAAACTTCCGCGTTTAAATACATTGATCTAAGTTGTGTTGAAACCGAAGTGTTACGGGACGAAATTCAAACGACACTTTGTGGAAGAAAGAATGAGACAGTCCAAACGTGAAACTTAAGACTGACACTCATGCTGATGGCCAGGCATTGGAAAATTAAGTTCATGATTAGATATCGGTTCTTTATACAATACAATAAAATGACATATTTTATTTTGAATCTGTTTATCAAAATCAAATGCTGAAGAGCGCAAGAGAATGGACAGAGAACTTTGCGAAAAAAGTATATCGTTATGTTCTTCGTGTAATTAGCTGCTTGTTTTTCTAGACAATAACGTGGGTGGTAATGGATTGGAGACATTTATAGACCTCTCACATGAAGTGTGTGATCGTCGTTGATACTGACCTGAGGTGATGAAGGACCCGGAAGACAGTTTTCGTTCACCAGCGGATCCCAGTAGCCAGTAATCGGCAAGTCGTCAGCATCCCTCCCACGCGACTCGCTCCATCTCTTCGTACCGGAAGAAGTCGCCATCCAGCGTTAATGGTCGAGACGCCTTGTGTAAGACTTTCTACGCCGACCTCTGTCCTCCGACAAGAATAAATAAGATGTAGAGTGCAGTCGGGGAATTTTCTTTTGCTAAACAGTTCTCCACGCGGATGTTAGGATCCCAATAATTCAAGCGGAGCCATAAACGTTTCTAAACAAGGTTGTAAGCAGGTTCTGAGAACACTATCCATTTTATTAGTTCTAATGCAACGCGGCTGCTTGCAGTGAGCGGCGGAGTCTCCCGGCGTGGCCCCACGCGCCGCGCCCACTCGTCGCCACGAAGGCTCGTGCCGTGCAGGGTGGAGGATGCTGCGGATCCTTAAGTTATGGGGCGATTATCGGACGAAGTAAGTCCTGGCAGCGTGGTGGTCAACCGAGTCCCGCAGTCGTTCCAACGCGCAAGAAAATGCGGTGCAGCACGTTGCAACCACCTCGCTGGCGAACACGGGGCTAGAGATCGTCGCATTTCACACAGTTGGGTATGTTGGGGTGAAACCTGCTCAAAAATATTATATCCCGTGTATTTGGTCGGTTAAGGCAACTGTGTAAGTGCCCACAACGGAGGTTTCAATTCCAAATGGTACTTGACCAACAAAAGTAACCTCTCGGGATACATTCTTTCCGCTGCTCTGTAGATCACGCCCTTTCAAACTACTTCTGCATCATCACGTATGTGAAAAGATGCAGAATTAAGAGAAAAAATCAAATGCACGGGTGACGGATGAAAAATTCTCAAAATGTAAATCCCTAGAGACGTCGAACGTTGCTAAGATACAGTGATGTCCTGGTCTACGACTATGTTTGACGAGTCAAAGCAGGATGGAGCAACGTGTAACCAAGAAATTTATTTAGAGGAGACCTTTAAGAACAATAAGGGGTTGTCTCTGGTAACAAACATAGAACATCCTAAGATTCCCGAGAAAGGAGGAAGAAGGGTAAACGGGTGTGAACTTTCTTAGATTCTGTTCAAGCGAAGAACTTATTAATCACATATAAATGAAGTAAATAAGCACAATTACAAATGACAGGATAATCTGTTACTATTTTAATATTCATCAATATATTGTAAAAATTAAAAAAAGAAAGAGTAAAACAATGAAAATATTTTTTTCTTTTCCATTTCTATTACTTTATTTATCACCCAAGAAGGGCAACACGTTTTACAGAATAACATTTTTTCCGCATTTTTTTTGTAGTGGTGAGTATTTCATTTTTATTATAATTTGTTTGGACATTATCCATCGTCTTAACCTATTTGAACATTTCAATAAGTCGAGACGATAATATCCAAATAATTCTAATAAAAGTGAAATATACACATCGTCAAAAATCGTACAGAAAAGAAATAATTAGTAACCTACAGTTTATCATATCAAGTTTCAATTTTTAAAATGTAGTAGAATCTTGGTTCGTTGAATCAATGCTAATTCTGATACCAAGACAATTGTTTCGTTTCGATGAACTACGTTAAACCAGACATTTAAACCAAAAATGTAAACTGACTAATTGATGCGGAGGATCTCTAATCACACAACTACTTGTACACTAATAACTTGATGCTTATTTTAAATTTTTTCATACCATCTGAGAAGTCATGGTACCCTGAGGGTACGCATGCAACAGGTTGGATAACATTGGTCTTCATCACCCAATCGTCACATCGGAATCTTTTGCTGTGGACTTTCAGTAATTCAGGGGCGAGCAAAGTTAATTATGCTAATGCTGAATCGAAGGTCTCACGTGATCTGGAGAGATCAGAATTAGTTTTTGTTGTGTGATTATAGTCTTTTTACCATCTTTTCACTCAGAAATGAGTAGTTAAACTGGACAATAAATACGAATAAACATCATAATATATTATTTTAGTCATGGTTGTATTCGTTTTGATCATCAATATTTTACGATTAAAGAAAAATTATGCATACATTGACCTAGGATGATTTACATTATTTTTATGTACACTTTCGTAAGTCAGAATGATTTCATTTATAACGTAATTTCCGTTTTTAGTATAAATACAACGATATCATTTGAGAGCCATGAATGTTTACATGAAACACATTCATGTTTCTCAGTACACAAGAAAACATCTGCAAAGTTGTGAACTCATCGTTCAATTGTGGAAACATTTCTCAACACTCTTCATACACAAAATCAGACAATCTCAGACTACGATACAAGAATATACAATGGACAGGAGAGCCAAACAAATAATATGATGCAACAAAGAATAAATTTCGCTTCATTTTGTCTTTTAAACAAAGAAAACGTTTTGGTCGTTAACATTTAACTAGTATACGACTCTGTCAACTATCTATAAACGATGGAGGGGAAAGTAAATAGGCGATTTTCACGTACGTTTTTCTTGATTCGCTCAAGAAATATTTTGCTTCCTTGAACCTTTTGTAATAGGTACTTTCAAATTATCGATACTTCAATTATTTGTCAAAAACATACCCAGATATTCGTTTTTCATTTGCTTGAAAAAATAATAGTCGAGGATTCATTGAAGCAACATACTCTATGTCACAAAAAAACATTTATTTGAAATATAAGGTATTGTTCTGAAAGACAATCGTTACTCGATCATCAGAGCTCAAAATGATTTGTTTAAAACTCCATGGTTATTCTTTAATATGCAACAGAACAAAAGTAACGACTTTCACAATCGGTTATTTTCTTGGTAGTGACACGATGGTGAAGAAGCACGAAACGAATTGGTATAGAGAGGATTAAGAATGAGAAGAGAGAGCTTGAAAAGAAAGAGAAAATATGTGCCTTCTGTCAAAATAGAAACCGGTTTTCTTTTATAATTAATGGAATAAACTGGCTCGTACGTAAACTCGCGTCTCCTCCCATGCACACGGGTTATAAATATTGCAAAGACTTTACCACTTGTATATTGTAAAGAAACAACACGTTTCAAAAGTATCAGACATAAAAATTCATCTAATGTACGGTCGCAGAAAGCCACAATATGAAAAGCATGTGACAAACTGGTTTATAAATGCATTCTTTTTCATTTATCTGTTTTACTAGTCTATGCATGGTCGTTTTGCAAGTACAGCATTCAGGGACAAGATTTTCTACAATCAGTAAATGATAATTCGTGGTAATTCTGAGACCCTGCTGTTCATACTCTTGTGTTAAAAATGTAGAAGAAAGGGGTTGAGGGAACTATGACAGCAGAATAAAAATATGGAATTTTAAATAACTAACCAATATCGAAATACAATTAAAAGTGAAAAATGGGAGCAAATTCTTCTGGATACCATTGAAACATTTCTGAATCTAAATGGAACTCCAGAAAATTTGTGGAACAAAACATAAAAAAGGAAATACAAAGTTGTTTTACATGAAATTCACCAATTGTATTAAACGAATAAAATTCTGACGAAATTCTCACCTCTCCAAATTTTCGTCTCACATGGCTGTAACATTAAAATTTTTAAATCATAGTTTCCAGAGGATGTCAGTTTCACAATACAATCAAGACGATGTGTTAACATTACTGGTTGCCTGCAAAATATCAGACATCGTTCCTCCACGATGCCATTTCCGTCGTCTTGTTTCTACCATCCGTTCAGAAATCGTGACAAGAAAGAAAGTGTTATCGGAGCTTGTATGAATAAGAGAATATTACTTTTGCGACTCTCCATTACATAGTGTCTGTATCTGGTTGCGCTGACGTCTTTACCATAATAATACTTATATTTATTCCGTTTTGCCACTACATCTTTCGCTGCATCTAATGTGAGGTATAATTCAGGTGTGTATTTTTATTACTGGTGGTCACCCATAACGCCGCTCACCTGATATGAGCGCACAAACCGTGATCAAGACGTTATAACCTTCGGTCAGGTGAAAATGACGGCAAGCCGGGAATCGAACCCGGGACATCTGCAATGATCGCAGGGGCGTTAATCACTACACCGCTCGTTCGCCTTTCACAACTGTACACCACTTCCATACAGACCTAAACCGCGGAATATCTAATACACATTCGCAGACAGGATATAAGTGAACCAGGCGGCACACAATGCTATGTGAACACCCCTGCGATCAATGCAGGAAACCTGGTTTCGATTCCCGGCTCGTCGCTATTTTCACCTGACCGAAAGTTGTCACATATCTTCTCCACGTGTAGGGTATACGGAATAAATACGTGTGATAAGATGTTTAGTGGAGAGAGGGAGGGATGGACTGAATGAAATGAATCGTTCAAATTAATCTCTCCATACGCGAGGATCGCATTCACAATGTAGGGGATTTGAGTGTTTACAATTTACGTCACAAGGTCGGCTTATAATAAACTGTTAACGATTAATTATTATTGTAATACTCAAACAGCAATAAGTCAAATATTAATCATTTTAGAATCCGTATTTTGCAAGGTCTATTCAGCTTTTCCTACGATATTTCTTAATCTCTCATCGAGTCTTTCATCGGCTCTTTCATAAATTGTAATTTGACATTGAGTTTGAACGTTGTAATTTCTTACCATTTTCTTCCGACAAGGATGAAGTGGTTTCATGTGGAATGAATACGTAACACGCACACAAGGTTTCCCTGTCGCTGATTGGCCAAGGATTCCACCCTCGTGGATTCCACTTCACACATGGACGCGCGGTTGCTCGAAGGAAAGCGAAATGATAGAGGGTTGAAGGACGGATCATACCCGCGCTGTCGACGAAATGGCGGACAGCGTATATTTATGTTGTCTTTCAGTAAGACCGTTTTTACTTACTTTTTAAAATCACAGTAATAAAGATATTAAACCCACCCGACAGCTTTTGATTTACAACTTGAACTAAAAAAATGCTGTACTAGTCTATACACTGATCTGAAATTATCTGAAGCCATTACGATTTTCGTATCGGTTCTGATAATAAGCTCTAAAAGGTTTAAGAGTGTAACTCGGACACGAAAAGTAAGTCGATTCTTCGCAATGATTTATTATGACGAAACACGTAAAAGATCAATTTGGTATTTTTATGGAAAAATTTATGGCTGATTCGTTTTGACTGCGAGGGGTAATCTTTTAGAGCTGGAACCAGTCAAGCTAAGTCGAAGGCAGTTAAACCTTTACAGAGTGATAGGTATTTATTAGTTGCACATCAAAAGGAGCAGTACACGGCTAGTAGAGAGCACGTTTTCGATGCTTTCAATATAGAAGACTGCTTTATAAACATGGAAAAGTTGTTTACCTAAGAAAATATTTAATTATGGTTATATACGATTTTTCGAAATCTCTTTTCGTGATTCGATATAGATAAAAACATGCTGTAATCACTGCAGACATGAATAAAAGATAAATGCGGATCCATACTTCCGTCCCTGAAGAAAAGATTTAACAAAATAAAATGAATCTTCATATTATGTTGAGAATAGGCCTACTGAAAGTATTCAATGAGAAACAAGGGAAGGAGACAATTCAAGAAAAGTTCCTCGACACCTAGAAATCGTATGACATAGCACTTTCAGCAAGGTGATGAATGATTTCAAATCTTATAAATACTCAGTAAGCTATTTTTAACATGGAAGAATAGTAATAGTCTTTTGTTATATTATTTTAAAATGGGAAATCGATATTTCTTCTGTGTGAAATTCTTGACGATGTTATATTATCATTTTTATTACAATTTCTTTGGACATTATACATCGTCTTTACCTGTTTATACCTTCACAACAGGTGTATTTTCATTTTCTTCAGGCGTCCGGCAGCACCGGTATTCGAACCACGGTACTTAGGAACCACTTGTGAATATGTGCTTCAGAAAATATTAATCCTTGACTTACTTATTTTTAAATAATCAGTAATGAAACGTTTGATACTACTTATCAACTTCAGCACAATCTGATGAGGATACTTGATCACAGTGAATGGTGACGATTGTTTCTATCTAGGAAATATTACGTTATAAAGCTGAGTAGAAAGCAACAGATGAAAACAAACTCCAGAAGTAGGGGAGAGTGGGGTTATAGTGGACACTTAATGAACATTGGAATATGCTTATACTATCGCAAAATGTCATATTCTGATTTATTACATTCATTGCATTGATTACTTCGCTATTATGTAAAAGCATGCTATATTCTACAATAACAATTATAGTATCATAGACTTTCAGAAACAAGAGTAGCAGGCGTGGGGTATTTACTAATTTGAAGGGGTAATGATGGACAGACTTCTATCAACTAGCTAACGCTAAGCAGCTTCAGTGACTTTATATTTGAGACTTATCTATCTAAAATGTATCCAAAGTATAAAAATAATAAAGCTTCTTTGAAAATAGTTGTGATCTCTAAAGTTATGTTCGTAATTAACCGTTATTGATTCAAATGAAAAATGCACTGTCCACAATTACCCCTAAAACTTATTAGGAAAAAGATTTGAGAAAAAAATTAATAGCAATGATACTATTTCCAAGTTCACTATCACATTTTGTCTAGCAAAAAAGCTGTCAATAAAACTTTTTTAGAGACTCGAAATGATTCATTTATATAACAGTAATAACAGATTAAATAAATCATCTGAAAATCGTAAGAATTGGATCAAAATCATATGTTGAAAATTTACCCCAAAACAAGTTATATTCTAATACAAAAATACCTTAAATTAATGTTTTGCAACAAAGTTAATATTCATCAAAAAATTTGAATAATTTCTTGAAACTCAAAACTTCACTGTCCGTAAAAACCGAATGTCCTTATTTACCCCACTCTTCCCTATATCACACTGGTAGAGGAAACTATTAAAAAATTTCGGTGGCAACTAGACATTTCGACTAAAAAAGAAAACTAGACATACATAATGTATTGTGGAAACTAAAATTTGCAACATGGTCTAGTAGAATTTCTGACTACTAATTTTCATTTCGTTGACAGTTATTTTGCAATGCATTTTAGAAGAAATGAACATTCTTTAGTTTACGTTGTAATTCAAAGAGGTGGAAAACAAACAAAACTACTTTGAGAACCAAAAATAGAATAGTTACTTCAAGTAGAATCCTTTTGCCAAAAATGTAATTTGTCAATTAATTAACATATAATTTTACATACAATTATTACATAACCAATACGTTACGGCGAATTTACGAAGAAGAAAAAAAGAAAAAGCTAACGCTGAATTAGTAGCGACCCTCGAAGAGTGAAATACGAGCGAACCTTCCCTGTCTGTATATCTTCCTCATGACACATTAACTTCCCCGAGGTGGCCCCTTGACAACAAAGACGAAAGCGCATAGATTTGAGTTTAGCCATTCGCAAGGAAAATCCAAAGGCGAGACGACCAAATGACGCCGACGCGTCGCACTGCGCGTGATGACGAATGGGAGCGCAACATGAGCGTTTCTTCATCAAAGAGGCGGAGCGAAACGAGGCAAAGAAGTACACCAGCAGGCGGGGGAGGCAGCTACCGGATGCCGCCCAGCCTTCGATGTTTGCCTGTTGCCCACCGCGCCGCTCCGGGTAGATGTGCGCCGACTAATATATTAAAGCGCAGGCAGAAAACTCGAGATTAAGCTCCGATACAACACTAATCATTGTAAATTATGGGCTGGTGTTTATTAAGGCGGTTGCCAATAGGTCTGGACCAACGAGTTGATTACAGAGAGTGGTGGCGGACGCAGCTGGTGTTGGCCGCGGCGGCGACGGCGCGCTCTGGCGGTGACGTTTTACGCAACGCCCCCCCCCTCCCTCGCTTCGTGCCACCCGCTGCCCACTTTTTACGCAGTTAATTGCCATCTTGCAATTCCGTAATTTAGAAAAGGGCATGCGCTCCTCCCGTTCCGCGGTTCTGCAACCCGCTGCATAGCTTTGAGGCGTTCCACACTGCGAGGACGGAATGGGTGCACTCGCTTGGATGGCTTACGACACGTTATTTTCTCTCTATACGACTAACCACAACACCGCTCTGCCATTACCGGACTATTGAGATCTTATGCATCTAATCTACGGAGATAAATATATATAAATGCAGTGCGCCCTCTCGGAAGCATTCAGGTTTTCTAATTAGACCTTTTATGAAAATAATACGGTAAAATGTAATCGTACCTGTTATCTTAGTTACCACTTAATATAAGCCATACTAGATTGCGTCTCCTTACACTACCCTTGCATGCGGACGACAGGGCGTATATTATTTCCGGGGGGGGGAGATAACACGTACATGCATACCATATATGTTTCTATATGCTTACACATACTACATACATCTCTGTGCGTTTGTATGAAAACACAAATATGAGGAGAAATGCAAACAAGATGATTTTATTTTAATTTCGAGAGAGGGGATAGTTCATCTATTCTCCTTCAAGGTACGCCACTGGACGGCATCTGGGTTTAGATCCAAAAAAAAATTTCTTCAGTCGCTTCTCATGGGATTTCTAATCGAGAAACGCGGGAGACCGGGAGACAGTCGAGAAGATACAGAGGAAAGTCGCAATACATGGACCCGCGGAAAATTAACAGCTATATCTGTACCCATTATGAACAATTAGGAAATACAGATTCAAATATTAAGGATGTAGTGTAACAATTAAGATAGAGAGAGATGAATAATCATAAACATATCACAGCAATTCAAATTTCTTTAAAAAATCTTCGATCCTCCCTTCGTGCGCTTTCTCTCGCCTCTTCCCCGGCATTCTCTTATTCGTTTTTTCTTTCGACAGTTGTTTCTCTGGAGGAAATGGCAACGAGAATTTATCACAGACATCGCTAAATATAGACGAACCTTTGATAGATTGTAGATTTACGAAGAAAAGCGTAGTAGTGGTGAGTTGGCGGCCATAAGCTATGTTATGATTCACCGCGCTGCTGTGCCCTTGGCCTATGATAGGCAATCACGCGTAATTGCATCCCGCGCCTGCCGCCAGCAGGACGACATCGACGCGCGAGGGCAACTGCCCGTTCTTCCTTAGCGGGCGACCCGCGCCCGACAGGTCGCGGACGGAGTGCGTGTAAGCGCTCGCAAGTCAACGCGCTTTCCATAAGAAACTGCAGGTTCTGCGTTCGGCCAACAGGGAAACACTTCTCCATGTCAATACACAGTTGTCGGCTGACGGACGCGCTGTGGGATAACAGGCAGCACGACACTGATGGCGGATGGCTGTGACGGACGGCGAGGGTGCTTACACTTTCGCCCCTTATATGTCCACTAGATGGAGGAAGTATCGC
Source organism: Laupala kohalensis (assembly GCA_002313205.1). Taxonomy (NCBI): domain Eukaryota; kingdom Metazoa; phylum Arthropoda; class Insecta; order Orthoptera; family Trigonidiidae; genus Laupala; species Laupala kohalensis. Next base: position 438,639 of record NNCF01130567.1, on the reverse strand, counting down.
GGACAGAAGTTAATTCCACATCGGGAGTTTATTTGAGGGTACAATTGGAAGGGAATTATATAATCAATTACTCTCTCTTCATTTTCAAATGAAGTAGCGGATGTTTACGCAGAGAATTTTTGTGTTTACGCAAAGAGAACTGACCCTTCTCAATTTCGGCTTGTGAATTTGAAGATATGACGTGGCTAATTCATTTAGACATTATGTTCAGAGATAATTTTTAAACTTCGTTTCAACGTCTTTTAACAACTGGTCAAAAATAAACAGAACTAACTGTGACTGGTGCGGTCTCTTTACGACGGCGAGACCATATGTCGGTGCGGAGAGGTGGGAACTACCACGTAGTTCAACATTCTGAAGATCAATTCTTTATCAGTATAACGTTCAACACTCATATTGTTTTATTCGACTGACTCACCGACCTCTCTCAGAATGAGTGAAACTCTGAACCAGAATTATGAGTTGGGAGGATGATTGCATGAATAAAATAAACGATAAATCTACACATATTGTAGAAGGAATTGAACCCCTAAAACGTACGCCACCGGGTTGGCTAGAGCAACGAATGACTGATGGAATTTTGGGAGACAAATGAGAGTGTGGATATGTACCGGTTGTGTACATTAATTCCGTAGCCCAATTCTGGCCCGGGTTTTCTCCGGTTTTCCTTGGGGTAGAGGCGGATACAAATTTTTTGGTGTTATGACAATATTATAACACGTAGTTAATTATTTTTAATATTATCGCAGGTTGTGCTGAAATGAAATGTTAAATCCGCCTCTGTCTTAGGGCTCTCGATCGGAATTGATGGGATGGTCCCTTGCTTGCTTCCAGGGAGCAAATTAGATTATTGTCCTCCAAGTATTCTAACGCAGTTTATAGCTTAGTGTAGTTTGTGCACACACACACACACATATTATATATANTATATATATATATATATATATATATATTGTTTTCTGCATGTATTTTTGAGTGTCAAGAGCGAATTAATTAGATTTCCATATGACTCATGCGAAAATAATTGCCTATTTCATCGGATTTGCATATGACCTATTATTTTCGATGGGCTATCGACAAAAATAAAGGTATAATTGTTGTTCTCACGATGTAAAGCAACATTTCATCTGATAAGTCAGCACTCAAGCATCAATAGTACCCAGAGTTAGAAATTCGCCCAAAATTGATACTTACCCAGTTGCGAGGAGTATTAAGTAAACGGGATGGCTGGTAAATTGGAGGTAATAATGGATGGGATGATTTCTGAACGAAGATGACGCGGAACTACAAACTTGATCAACAACAAGACGTGATGGGAGAAGTTACTGCACTACGTTTATTGCTTTACAGTAGGTAAATTATAGAAATGAACGTTATTTTTGTTATATATTATTGTCAGTAATATATTAAAGTAAAAGAAAATCATTGGTATTATATTCTAAGAGATTTGTAGGTCCCTCAGTTCCATAATAATACTTACCCTATGTTTTTCTAGGGTTGGAGTAATTGTAAACACAGTTATTTGATGTTATTTTCGAGCAGTTTTGTGCAGTCGCATCGATGTGTGTTTCTGAATAAACTACCATTTAATCACATTTTAGTAGGTTTTAATCATATTGTATGAATGATTACTTAGTTTCTCCTCGTAGGTAGGTGGCGTTTTCTAATGAGTGGATATACCTACCTATATAATATACGAGGATTTGTCTCCGAAGAAACAAAAGTGGAATGATAAGAAAGAAGCAAAAGGAAAAGGAAGCACAAGAAAACGAAAATAAAGAATTATTGTATCCCGACCTATAGGAGGTGTTAGAAGATTTCGATAAATATTTCGAAAATATGGAATACTATCCTCTTGAGGAAGATACATACCTAGAGCTAATCGCATGGGTTCTAATGACCTCGATGTTGACGAGCCCTAAAGCCCCCCCCAAAAAAAAAACAATAGAGCCAATCGCAATTCGTTCTAACTGATGACAATTTTTTTTAGAGAGAAAAAAATTAATCTCAAAACAATCCTTCTCCAGTTAGAGAAAAATAAGGGAGTAAAAATGTAATTACGCTTTATAATCATTCGTGGAATGTATTGCTTTTAACTTTACTTGTTTTTATACGTTGCGATTTGGTACTTTTTTTATACGGAGTACGTGGCTCAGAGGGTAGAGCGCTGAGCTGCTGGCTGGATGACCGGGGTTCGATCCCTGGTGGAATGAGGATTTTTAATCACAACTCAACATCCAGACTGACTCCCAGGTCTACTCAGTCTACGGTAGAATGAGTATCGTGTCTATCCTGAGGTCAAACCGGTCGGAGCTTGATGCTGGCTACATCTCCTCCTCCTAGCGCCGAGGTCACAAAATTCTACCCTCCGCGAACCCCTTGGGCACTTTCGGAGCCTGTTAAGTTAAATATGATTACAGTAAGTTGTGATACGTTTATTCAGTAAACTAACAAGTAAAATGTGTATAACAAAATTAAATGAGTTATATCTGGAATTCCGGCCAATTAAACTATAAGTGTTTTACGGTATTTGTAACAAAATACACTAGTAAAATGGAGATACTATGTAAATTTAAACATGACTCGTAATAAATTAGACTGATATTAGAAGGGTCAAAATTCAATTTCACTACTATGACATATCCTCATACTGTCAGTCATTCCATACTGTCAGTCAGTCATTAGGAGAGAGTTCTTTGTTTACAATTACCCCGTTATCAATCGTAAATGGACGAATAAGTGCGGGAAATTTCATACCCGAAATCTTCGTAACAAAAGATTTATAAAATATGAGAGAAGCTCGTTATATTAATGCGTTTAAAAGAAACAAGACATTGAAACTGAGGCGTGAAAGAGAAACATTCAAAACTATATAGTTTACTATTACCCTGCCTAACCCTACCATATGTCATTTCCAAAAACGTTCCAATATTGTAATATATCAAATATGTGCTGAAAATCGAATTATAATAATTTAAACTCAAATTTTACTATGTAAACAACACTTGCCCCAAATGACAACAAACTCTACTGCTAAAAGGTACTTACAACATAAAGCTAGTCACTTAAATCAGAATTCATATTTGCGACGATGCCTTGCGATGCCGAGGATGCCTTGCGACGATGAATCGGAATTCATATGCCTTGCGACGGTATAGAGGTTAACGCTAAATATTGACTGTTATAGCAATTAAACTATCAACAGGAGGCTCTAAATCGGTTACTGCGGTATCGGCGTTACCAAGCAGAAGAATGTTCGAAAAACTTTTTTTTATCGTTTTGGCACTTAGAACTTTTTTTCCATTCACATACCTAAATTATTGAAATATCACGTTCTAAGTCAAAAGCTTCTATCATGTCACTTAACGCTATTATGAGTGATTATCATAATTTTCAATTATGCGGGACATCAAAAAAAAACTTTTCACACTAGATTAGTTTTAGAAACAACTTTAAACTAAAGGAACATAAATATCTAAAACAGGTAAATCCAAAGTCTCACTTCAAGAATACGTATGATTGGTGCATTTTCAACACCTACACATTAAACATTTGTCTATATCTCTTTAAACTATCGAGATGGTTGCATTACCAAAAGAATTAACTCTCCAATGATATTAATTACAAGAGTTATAAGTAAGAATCAAGAGATTTTATTTCATTTTGAATAGTTAATAAACTTTTTATATCACTTCATCCATACTTCAGTAAACACCGAAAATGTGTCATTCCTGTTCTAATGTGCTAAAGATCTGCATGGGAACTAATGTTTGTGAGTAATTAAGTTTCTGTGTTCCGTTTCAATCCCCATACGAACAAATGTTTGTAAGTACATAAGTTTCAATGCGAATTGAAACTAACCTGGATTGTAATACGCCATTTCGATACATTCCGTTTTCATCCACATCCCTGTTGCGAAGAAGTTTTGTAGACTTACGACTTGTCGTCAATTAGAAAAAACGTCGGTGAAAAAATACCCTGCTGTAGTAAATACTTTTAAAATAATTTTGAAATAAATCCATCGTATTCGAAATTATCAACTTTCATGACCAGTAATTCTTCTCCGAATCTGATCAGATGAGTTCAAAGACAATCAGTTTCTAAGTAAAGAGTCCTCTTTCTGATTTCCAAGAGTGACTTCCTTCAAACACGAGGATCAGAGATGTACACAGGAAGAAACGCAATAAATAATGTTTTAAAACAGCAAAAAACTACGCAAATATGGACACAATTCTAGTTATTACATCGAGAGATCAGCGATAAACGTGATTGAGGCATCGTCTATTCCAACCTGGGATAAATTCAAAACCAATGCCAGTCGATCTCTCGCTTGAATGAATCAGTGGAGGGAGTGATGAAGGAGAGATGAAGTCGAAGGGTGGGGATTGCGTTTCCAAATCGCCGGCTTCCGGTGTGGAGGCCCGCACGAGACACCTCCAAGCGAACAGTGTTTCAGAAACAGACGCGGCGCACGTTCGGTGAACAAAAAGTTGCCTCCATTGATTCAGATTCCTTATCGTAATTTATGGCACGATCTGAGCTTCCTACGTTCTCCAAGGTTTCTCGGATCAGCTACTTTGACTGAAGGATTCTGCAATCTTTGCGGGATCAATGAAGCTCATAAAGAAGTCAGTAGTAATCACCCGATGCCCTAGTTACCAAGTACATTTTTGAGTTCACTCCTTCGCCACAACGAAATGGTAAAGGTCGAACCTTGAATAAGAAGCCACAGTGATGATCAATAAGAGTTCGGTCTCTTTATGGGTTTCCCTAGAAACAAACAAATTCCAGGAATTTTGCGCTGTATTCCACTTTTATTTAAAAATTACTCTTGTTCCTCGTAATTAATTTTTGGCACTCATACGTGTCGATTCCTTCGAAAGATTCAATTAAATCGGTCAATTTCCTGAGAAACATGAGTGTGTATAATGTAATTAATTATATAAATGAATATATATTTACGGTGTATTACATCACGTAATTAAAGGTGTACAAGACACATATACCTAAAACTTTCCTCATATTCTAGGAAAACGAAGTTTACAATTATTCTTTTTCTTCAATATGTTGAAAAGTTCTTGTACAAAATTTACATAAGAAGGACTCAAGTACAAAAGAAACGATAGTAGTACGGAAAGTAAACTCCTATGATGTGGAATTAGTTTCGAAATTTCAGATCGTTTATCAAACGGTCCACGCATAAATAACGATCGAGTAATATTTAATTTTTCCGTTTTACATCCCTCGGTCTTATTTTGTACGTTGTAATATCTTTCTCCGATTGAAATAAGGAGTCTAGGTTTATTTATTAATTTTTTACTCACCCAAAAATATTGTAGTACAAAGCAATAAACAACGGTTTTGCGTGGATGGATGGTCATAAAACGTCCAAAAATGGTCTCTCAGAAAAGCTCTTCTGCGGTTAGCTAACTGTGTTTATTTTGTTCATTTGTGAGCTGAAGCAGATTTTATACGGACTTATAATTAATATCACAAAACGAAAGAATTCATAGCTTATAATCGCAGTATTATCACAGCATAATATATAAAGCAGTCATGACGTATTATGTCAGTTCCTAACCAAAGGCATACTCTATTATCTACAAAGTTTACAAAGAAGTACACCTTTCAGTAGTTACGTATTCAGTATTTCGATGTTTTTTATAAATTATGTTATTGGTATTCAACCACTTGTAGACTTGGAAGGTTAAATAACTAAATAATAACCAAACGATCTTTTAGCTATTAATTCTACTGCAAATTCCCATGAAAACCTAATCATATTTTATTTCGTAAAAAATGAATATTTATCATAGTTCGTTTTATTTAAGGTCGTAAGAATTAATGCAACGTAGAATCTCCAATCAATGGAAGCAAACCTAGACATGGCTCCAGTTGTTACATTATTAGAATTAAATGAAGACTATTAAGTCTCTTTTAACTTTATCTTTATTTTCATCAAAATATCACACTCTATCCGTATATAAAATGTCCGTCTATAAAATATCTATCCATATTTATAGCTAATTTTTTATCTTTAAATAATTTTTTGAGAACTGAAATTTCTAAACGTTTTCCTGTCTCTGAGGATACAACGAACGTATTACACGTGTTTCAAAGAAAGGTAATACAAAATACAACAGTACAGTTTGCTAATTTAGTAGACAATTTACTGAAAAAATTTGAGATAATATTTTAGTTCCTAAAAAGGAATTTAATTTATGTTGAATGAATTTATCTCTGCTAGATTTCCAGGACTTTAAGTCTTGGTGAGAAGAACTGAAGTTGTTTCCTTAAATTTTGGGAGTCTTATTTCTGATTACATGTCGGAAGAACTGAAAATCGGAAAAATAAAGGCATGCAGGGACTGTTATCAAATGTTTACACTCACACACCAAATAACTGGGCAATCTTAATTGCTAAAATGTACGCCATAAAAAAAACTCCAGTTTGTTCTAAACTCCAAGAGTTTCGTCATCCTCCAAAAATTTAAGTTGATTAGTCTGAAACTCCTTCGTTTCATCTGGCTACGATGAAAGAATATGTTTCTACACAATTTCTTGAATACTTGTCTTACACCGTCTTTCCCGACGAATCGAAATAATACGTTAAAGTCGAAAATATAAATATTAATTTTTTAGCATAATGTTTCTTAATATTTTGTCGTGTAATAACAACTCTATTGATCGCCTCCTACGCACAGATCGTCTTCTCAGAGCTCCCTTCCAGGTGGCTACAAGCCATCTTTCCTTACGTCACATCACCACTCAATCAACGTGCGTTCTTTCATCTCCATTTGCACGCTCCCCAGCGCGCAGGGCTTTCGTGACGCTTCCAATTAGAGAGGCGTGTGGCTTTTTGCCGAGGAGCTCCTCTTTGCACCCTTTTCCATTTCCCGTCGTCCCTGTCCACAGTGGTTTCACGCGGTCAAAAGTGATATTTAACGCATCATGAAACTTTACTTTTTGAGCTCCATTTCACTTCTAATATCTAACGAACAATAAACGCACCGATGGATTACAAAATTCGGCGTAATATTTCATGTCAAATGCGATAAATGGTGGGGAATGTGGGGCAGAATGGGTAGCTAACGTTAGAGCAATTATATTTTAACTTTTAAAGGAAAAATTCCAATAAATACATAAATCATTATTTATTTCACTTCTTAACGACATAATGACTATATGAATGCAATAAAAATATCACAACTTCGTGAAACAGCTTTGGAAAAAGATGTTCCATTTTCCCGTTCTTATTACCATCTACAAACACTAAATCTATCTAAAATAGAGCAATCTTATGACTATTTACTAATAGTTTTATTGCGAGAATAATTCACAAGTAAGCTGGTATATGACAAGTGAGCCCATCTTCTGCAATCTAAGCTGGTATATGACAAGTGAGCCCATCTTCTGCACCTGAAAGAGGAACACTATTCTTCATTTCACACATTTCTCCTTCGATTGCAGATTTTAAAGCCTTCTCCATATCTTCAGTACACTATTTTTGTCTATCCGTCTTTTCCTTGTTTGTGCTCTACGTCTATAACGATAAAAAAAATTGACTCAATTTAACATGAAATAATTCCACCAAGTTAGGGGTGAAATAGAATAGTACCTCATTCCTCCCCACCCAAACTAGCCCAATAAATTGTTAATTTTATTTTTGATCGCTTAAACTTATCAGTTACATTACTACAGAATCGTCTATTAAAATAACTCGAAATAACATGAATAAAAGTTTGTAAGCACTGATGTTATCTCATACACTCGCGAATATTTTCCGGACGTTCTTCTTTCAAAAGGGACGAGAGGTTACGTTCCTTCGCCGTAACTCATTTATCGTTTTGAGGCAATTTATTCTTCCTTTTTTTCCGTACAAGTGGTTTCGATTTCCCATCCCACTAACTTCTTCTCCGACTTAGTATTCTTCGGATAATAATCCCTCACGGAACGTTTGAACCTATGTGTATCCACTAGCAATTCGTTCACGCTCCATCATTCATTAAAGTTTCAAGAATTATGAGCTATTTAATAAACAATAATGTATAATTGTTTACAGTTTTAAATATCTGAAAATTGATCCACATACGTACATTTCTAGCTTCTATGATACGTTAAAAACATATGTTTAATAAATTTACAGGGTTGCATGCACTCACTTGAAATTTGAAGTTCCATCGTTTTCACAGAAATGTAAGATATTTTAAATTAGGAATTATAACCCGAGGAAAACTTAATATAAAATGTTACACTTCCATCTTCTCGTTAAGGGTTAGATTGAAACACAGTACAAAAAAGAAAGTTTTATGGCGTGTTAAACATGCATTTTGGTCGCATCAATCGTGTTTTCCGAGCACTGTGCGTGTCCCTGTGTTCGCCTCCGACGCCTCGTCATCCCTCGTCGACACGCAGCGTGAAGCGGCATGTTCCTCGCAGTTGCCACGTGAGGTTCGACGCCCACGTACTTCCTATGAGTTTTCCAAACATCGAACCCTTCTACAACTTGATTTGAGCGACCATTCCAGAAACAATTGTGACATTGACATGTAAATTCATCGTCTACCGTCAGGTGAAATTGGCGACGGATCGGGCCTCGAACCCGGGATATCGTTCTGGCCGGCGGTGAACCGTTCACTGCACCACCTACCTTGTCTGTCAAAACTCGCACACCACATCCCCATGGCCTGCTCCTGTTAAACTGCGTTAGATCCCTGTAGAGGGGATAAGTGACCAGAGGCGGCTATCTATGCTGCGAGCACTTGTACTCAGACAGATAATAGATTACAGGCAGATAGGTGAGTTATCCCCTCTATGGGGATGTGACGCAAGTTAACCGGAGCAGGCCAGGCGGATGTGTGTGCGGGCTTCGGGGTCGAGACAGGTACGCCTGCGGCCGGAGTTGGAGATCGCGGGTTTGAATCCTAGTCCGTCACTATTTGAACCAGGTCTATGCTATGAAGACGATGCTTCCTTTCCTCCACGAGTAGGAAGTCGGAAGTTGAAAGTTCATTGACATGTGAAGTTTTTATCGGCTAACAATGAACTGTAACCGAAAGTATCCAACGTATATGTTTAAAAAAGTGGAGTGAGTGTTACTCCACTGTATCAACACCAGCCTTAGAGAATATTCTAGGGATAATGATTTAAGAGTTAAAAATATGAAATTTCGATCTCTTGCCAGAAAAAATGGTACGGTGCAAACTCATGCGGAAGAGATACGAGAAGAAGATAAAAAGAGGAGAAGATAAAAGGCGAACATACCCCTATTAAATCGTAACGAGAGAAAAAGTTTTATTTTGCCACTATTAAAGAAATTTTTTGTATTTTTTTAAAATTCATATATTGGACTTCCATAACAAAAATTTACTTGTCTCCTTGTCTCCTTGTCTCCTTGTCTCCTTGTCTCCTTGTCTCCTTGTCTCCTTGTCTCCTTGTCTCCTTGTCTCCTTGTCTCCTTGTCTCCTTGTCTCCTTGTCTCCTTGTCTCCTTGTCTCCTTGTCTCCTTGTCTCCTTGTCTCCTTGTCTCCTTGTCTCCTTGTCTCCTTGTCTCCTTGTCTCCTTGTCTCCTTGTCTCCTTGTCTCCTTGTCTCCTTGTCTCCTTGTCTCCTTGTCTCCTTGTCTCCTTGTCTCCTTGTCTCCTTGTCTCCTTGTCTCCTTGTCTCCTTGTCTCCTTGTCTCCTTGTCTCCTTGTCTCCTTGTCTCCTTGTCTCCTTGTCTCCTTGTCTCCTTGTCTCCTTGTCTCCTTGTCTCCTTGTCTCCTTGTCTCCTTGTCTCCTTGTCTCCTTGTCTCCTTGTCTCCTTCTCTCCTTCTCTCCTTCTCTCCTTGTCTCCTTCTCTCCAATTGCTCATACACTTTCATATACCTCTCATAGTCTTCAGTCTTAAATATACTTCAATAGAGAAGCGATAAATGGGCATAACTTAAAATGGAAATGATTAATATCGCAAGACATGTTTTACGTAAGAGCAATTTCTTATCTCGTGTCAATTACGTATCCGTTCTCCTATTCTTGTTCTTAACTATGGATATATTTTTGGTACCTGTTTTACAAAGGTGCATCCTCCTTGTTTGTAGAACATTAACATTGGTTCGTTGTTTTCACGTCTTTTGAAACAGGAATCTGATGTGGTAGGGCAGCAGACAAAATTATTTTACTGCGTGTATACCAAACTTTGAAGGGAAATACTACTCGTATTCTGTAATTCATATGAATTAAGTGACTGGTTGGTATGGTTAATTATTAGTATTACGTATTAAATCTTCATCTCCGTTTGTAAATTGTAAGTTCCGTTAGCCTTGTCCCAATCATGTCAATTTAAAAATCCTTTTCCTTCCCAAATTTTGTTCGGTCAAAATTGTTTTCAGAAGTTCATTTTCAAAAAAGATACGAAGCATTAAGTGGCTACGAGTTCAAACAAATCGCATTAACGTTGTTCCCCGTTACATTTTATATTATCAGAAGCATTAACTTAGTTGCACAAAATTGCAGCGTAACAAGGCATTGTAATACCTGTTTTTACAAACGAATAGACGCAACCAAACCGTAACTGAGGCAGATAGGTAGAAATTTATCGAGAAATCGCACCCCTGATCAGTCGAAGGTTAAAGCCAGCACCAACCAATCCTCTCGTTAGACTAATGTGGTCTCAGATGCGCGATAAAGTTGAAATGGTGAAACAGAGGCTCGTGAATAATGTCAGCAATTCTCCACAGCTTGCTCTCATTACTGATTAATTAAAACGAAGTCAGCACTAATGATTTGCTGTGACTTGAATTTGTGCAAATTGGGATGTATTTTTATTTTTGTGATTAAGAAAACTGTTCTGTTTCTTCCACGCTTCATTATTCGTTTTGTTTAAGAGGTAATGGTATAAAACTCCGAAGTCAAAGACAAAACTAATATATAAACATTTCCTTTTTTTCGTTGAATGATCACGCAAAGCAGTGCGTCAGGTCATGAACTGGATTAAAAAGTTCTACTTCTGTAGACTAGTCGTTTGGAGCAGCACTGCTCCTTTAACAGGTTTTCGGCACCTTTGACTCAGGGAAAAGTGAATTAATGGCCACCACCTTTAAAGTGGGAGGAACCTGCTTGGCGGCCATACATACGCGTCCAGATCGGGTATTTTTATTTTTTTCTCTCAACGACTATTACCGCTCAGTATCAATTGTATGGACATAAAGGATTTTCAATGCTAACGATTCAACCTCAGTAGGATTAGTTAAAATTGTTTAACGAGTATAAGCGTACCTTCGTAGCTCCCTTACTTTTTTTACTTGTTCTGAAGATGCATAACTGATATTAACAGATCCTCATGATAGTTCTATCCTCGCCCCAAAAAAGTTCCAGAAAAACTGCTATACAAGTAAAAACAGCACTAAAGTTGTGGTGGTTCAGTGGGAAGAGGGCTGCTGATAGGATAGATATTTATATTATAAGCCGTCCATAAATTATGTAACGCACCCTGGAGGGAAGGAGGGATTGGATCTTGTTACACTGTGTAACAGCGGGGAGTTAGCATTAGTGTCATGTAAGTTTTAAAGGGCACTTTTAACCATTAAGTTTCTCATTAATTATGTTCAACGAAAATGGGAGACGGAACCGAGATTCGAACTCGGGACTTTCAGTTTAACGCGCTGATGCGCTTGCTAACTGCACCATCCCGTTCGAAACTCGGTCCTGTCTCCAATTTTCATTCAACATAACATAATTAATCTGTTACCTGGAGGTGAGGTTCACCGCAATTTAAGAGATTTCTGTATATTAAGTTTGTCACTATAATTCACGTACTTAACCTCTCTGTGACAGCACAAAACAATTCAGAACGAACAATGTATCAAACACGTCAATTTATCAAAATTTCTCCCCAATTTTCCGAAAAGCAAGAAAATCTTTTCTGGAGGGGTGGAGGTAAGGCTAACGTTACGGAATTATTGGGGAAGGGGTGAGAGGTACCGTTACTGGTGAAGAGAGGTTACTAAGGGGAGGGGGTGTTTAAAATGGTCACTTTTGCGTTACGTAGTACATATACCTCTTACCTCAAGATTCAGATTATTTCCACAGTCTACTCAACCTGCTATAAAATGAGTACCCGTCCTATCCTTGGGGTCAAAGCAGTCGGAGCGTGGTAATGGCACATCTCCTCCTTGTGCCACAGAGGCCAAGAAACTACGGACTTCTATCCTGTGAACCCTTAAGTGTCTGGTCAGACCTATCAAGGGGGCACTTCTGGAGGCAGTAGAAATGTATTTAAATAGTTGATACTTTTCAAAACATGATGTTCGTAGTTGCGAAATCAAACTACTAAGATTAGCACAAACAATACCTGACGTGAAAAAGTTAATTTGTTTCATTTCAAATGGCAATAAGCACACATATCTTGTTTTTCCAATTTGCTTTAAATGAGACACTCGTAATTTGAACTGAAATTTCACAACTCAAAAGAAAAAACCCAAAAATTTGCACGTTTATTTTGCTGCGAATTCTATATTACTTTCAATTGCGAAATAATTGTTTGAGACAGATGTCTCAAGTCCGATTTCCATGAATATGTTAATTATGGAGCTCATTATCTAAAGAATTTGGAAGTAATGACTTCTTTTCATAGTAATTTCTTCAGTTTACCGACATAAAATTAAAATTTGTATCTGCTCTGCTTCAAATAAATCTCATTCTCAAAGTTTGCATTAATAACTGAAGAGTTAACTAGTTGAAGAAGTTGAGTGATTTTTTTGCAAAAATTGATTCAGCTGCATGGATGAATGCTGTATGTTGTAGTTGGGTGACGTTCTATTGGGAACACGGATAAATTTTGCCCCATTCTTACACTCGTTGAAATAAAAGTATTTGAATTGTTAATTTTTGCTACGGCTCTATTTTCTTATGAAGAATAGTAGTTCATAAAATAATATATAAACACTGACCAACGACGGTTTTTCCTTCCAAGATAGGCTTTGGGTAAAAAACTATAAATTAAATTATTATTAATAATTTTTTTAAATCGGAGAAAATATACGCTGAAAATAAAAACTTATAAAATGTTACTTATCCTCTTCATCAAAAAATCCCTCAATTATCATTTAAATATTCAATCCTAAAGCAGTTTTATTGGGTTAGTTCGGTTGCAGAACGTTTTGAATGAAATCGTTCTTCACAATGAATTATCCATTGTTCCTGTCTGTCTCCGCACTGCGTCTGCGATGCATTCACGACTCCTGGTCCATTGCTTCCTTCCGTACAGAATTAAAAATATCAATATTTGATCCAAATAATTGAAGAGTGCCCGGGTCGCGATTGAGTCCCAGACACCAAGTCCAGTTGTATTGAATACACTTTTCTATTGGATTTACAATATGATTTATAGTTTAAAGGAAGGAGCTTTAAGTCGTGTGTCAGTGTATTCTCTTCCAACATGTTTCATCTAGTAATAAAAAACTGAAGTTGGGTACAAACGTATGAAAGAGCAAGTTTCTGTACTGAGAGGAAACAGTGTTATGTAGTGCAGCTTTCTTCCATTCTTCGAAATACTGCTCTGCGTTATCTCATTCATTTTGTCAAAAGAAAAAATTCAGTTGACTGGGTAGCATTATTATATTTTTAGACATTTATGTGGACATAAACTGCATAAAATGACTGAATATTGAACACAATTTCGTGCATTTACACTCCCATTTCTTCTAACTGTCCACTGTTTCAATTAAGATAGGTGCACATTATTTTCTGTTGCGTGAACATTGCCGTTACGTTACGGCCTTATTTACCATGAAACGCAAAATGTACGAAAAAAATAAGACATTTGTTTACTGTTAATCAAACTTACATTTTTCAATTTTATACATTTTTTCCGTTAGTTTGTAGTATCTACCTTTACATTAAAGTAAGGGGGAGAGCAATATCATGCGTATTACATGTATAACTTAGTTAATTATCCCCCACGTGGTCATATGCAATTTGCAACTGCTTTTTTGACAGTAAAGTTTATACTTTTATACATTTTTGTAAGTATACATGTATGTGTGTATGTACGAGTAAATGTGAACGAATATGTATGTATATATGATTGTTTGTATGTGGGTACGTATTACGTATGTGCGTGAGTACCTGTCGGTTTGTAATTAATTAATGATTTCTTTCAAGGTAATTTCCTCTCTCGTTTTTTCATGTTGTGGCCATCTCCTTTTGTTTTAAACTATTTTTTTAGGTATTTAGGTGGCGGATTATTGTCTTTTGATTTATGTATCTATGTTATTAATGTTATTATGTATACCTCTCCCTTTCTGTTTTTCTTACCTGCAATCGAGTATTGCTCACTTTCAGATTCATAAATATTATTATAGGCAATTAACTGGATGATTCTATTAATCGACCTTCAAACAAGAAAAAAATATGGTGCCATTTAATTTTTAATAGTAGGTACTATAGAAAAAATGCACCAAAAGCACTTGCTTCTCTGAGTCTTTGAGGTGCAACTAACATCATAGAGTATGAGAGAATGAATCTTCTCTCATTCACAAACTCTGGAAGTCTGTTTCTACATGTAGAAACTTACCCTAGATTATTTAATGATAATTTCCATTACGTCTATTCCAAAACGTCATAGGTCAAGTCTTCGTGTCTGATCTTTTCAATTGCTTTCTCATCCCAACTCGGGCAACTCTGTTGTTTCTTCTGCGAGTCTCCTTGTTTTCCGAGGAAAGAGACTGTCCTTATCATTATTGGCGCTCTCAATCATTGATTTATTATAAGCCTTTATTTAAATCCTTATGTTTGTTTATTAGAATGTTCGTTTTGTTGAAACCTTGCAAGTAACGTTTGAACCACTTCCCTTGTCGGATTTGACTGATATTTGGTACACAGGTATAAAACGGTTGACGATTCGATACTATTACGTCTAACGCAAGTAAAAACTTGTGTTAAGAAAGGTTTTTTTACTTACAATTTTTTTTTTTACTTTCAAATTTCTCGCGATCTCTGTCCAATGAACGCATCCGGAAGACATCCATTTGAAAATCAATGCTCAAATCGTCGTGATGCATTAAAATCTCTCACTAGAAATTGATCAAAGTAAATAAATATACAATTGCTCTTCAAGCGATGATTTTGTGGTTTCGCTACACAAGTTTTGTTGCCTAGAATAAGACATTCATTCAGCATGAAAAAGAAAAATTAATTAGTTCTCCATTTGTGATGATATATACTTTTTTGTTCTCCTTAGTGGAAAAATATAATTTACTTACCAGCTGTATTTTTGGGAAATAATAAAATAAAATACACCTCATCTAGTGGCATGAAGGTAGGTAACGGTGGAGCGTATCCAGTGAAAACCTCATTCATCACAGCAGTGATGCCGTCTGCCTCCTCCATTATGTTAGCAAAGCAACTGTAGCAGAATGAATAACTTCAACAATAACTTTGCTTTGTTTTTAATTGTTATTAAACTGTTCGCTGACTTAATATAAGGTGACCAGACTACCTAAGTAAACCAATTAATTGTTAAATATTTGTGTGCTAAATCCCCTAAATCTCGTAAATCTCTTAGATGCAACTAGACTCTAGTCAACAAAAAATTTAAGGAACAATGTACACTAAATTGACCCAGTTAATTCAGAGACAGAGGTTATTTCGAATAAAAAGTTTATTTTTAATTAACTGTAATCTGTTCATTTCCCTGTTGTTTTTCGTAAGTTATGTACCTTTTTATATGTAACCTAAATTTAATTGTCAGATTTTTTAATAATTTTATTCTTTCGACATTTCATTATCACTACAACATGTAGCGATTCGCGTAATATTTTTTAAACTTTATATACTTTAATTTAATTTTGACATCTTTAGTATGTTTATTATTGGAAATTAAGTATTTTAGTTATGTTTAAACTTTCGGTGTTTCTCCATACTTTTAACTTATATGGTCTGGATTATATTTTATATTATTTATGTGTTTCTGTCATTTAAATTTTCTTTTACATTCATTATGTTCATTAGTATTGTGGTAATTGTTCTTTTGTTTTTCATCTCCTCTTTTTCATTAATGTTCTTATAACTGCTGTTGTAAAAGCACTGATTTTATTGTCTAATATAGTTTCCGCATAGGTCCATGCACAAGTAATTATTTACCACTTGTGTGATATATATTGTTGTGTTTTATATAGCAATGTAAATAAATATTTTCTGCTCATTTAATTCTACAAGAATAATACACATCTGACATTGATTGCTATATTACGAACAATTTCTCCTCAAAATAAAATTATCTAAAAAAATCATACTTTCTTTATTAAATTGAAGAAGAAGAAAATTAAATTACACCAGGGTCATTCTTTGTATCATTATACTTCTGTATCCGTAAGACTTTGAATGTTTAGGATCCATTCTTCTGTGGTGAGCCATAAAATAAAATACTTTTCTTCACCAAAGGGCACTTAATGTTCGAAACATAAAAAGTTGATACTTGCATTTCAAAATTCAATTCTCAATATCATCGATTTTCGGACCAATTGTGGTCCAATATGCTACAATAAATTAGTGTTCATTATGTGCTACAAGAAATACGTGCATTAGATTTTTTTTTCAAAAATGTTACAAGTAGCAAAGTATCGTCAAAACCGCTGTATTCATATTTCATTTTTGTTTATGTAGTAGGAAGTACACGTGTTTGCGTAAAAATATTGTGCATACGTAGAGTCTATTTAGAGCACAATAAAAGTATTAAGTGTGATAATATTTTAAAAGTTAGCATAACTGGCATTGGATACAAATATTTGAAATGATGGTTACCCTTCAAATACAATATGTCTTGTCCGTGCGAAAAAGTGATTTCCTATCTACGTTAAGAAAATAATCGTAATAGCATGGCAAAGAGGAGTTAACTACGAAACGAGAAATATTTGGCACACAGTAACATGAAAATGTAGTTTATCCAATGAAACAAAGTATAATACAATAGTTTGAATAAAATATTATTGAAGAATATATTTTTGAGGTGAATTTTTCAAATAATCTTTAAAAGTGTATATAAAATGAGCACTGTTCTTATAGCACAGAAGGGCAACAAAATTATTTTGCAGTTTTCACACAAATGCGTATGCATTCGATTTGATGTGCTGGCTTAATACTAAGTCAGGAAACAGTTCAACAACACTTTATAAAACAACGCCCCAAATTTTATTCTTGTGCACTAAATATGCTCTAATCGCTGATGCTTTTGAACATTCTCCTTCCATTGCTTTTCTAGGTTAATGGAGGTCCGTCCGCCACCAGCCGATGGCAAGAGTGATGAGCAAGGAGGCCGCGATCAGAAAAGGAGCAAAGAGGAGGGTCATGGAAGGGGAAGAGGAGCTCGCGGGGAGAAAGAAGGAGAGAGAGAGAGAAGCGGAAGGAGAAGGACGTGAGGAGTAGGTTGCTTCAGATGGCCTTTGCAGCAGAAAGTCATTAAAAGGAAACGGTAACGCCAAAAAAATGCGCCTCGATAGAAAACATGACAGGCATCCACCGCTAGCGGGGTCTCACCCACGACCTTTCTCGTCCGAAGGCTGAACACCTCAACACCGCGCGGCATTCCTCACTTTCTTGTTTCGAGAGCTCCTTGCGAGCCAAGGAAGACAAGGATTGTCTGGGAGGCAGGAGAGGGCGGATTCGCGCCCTTCGGCTGCGAATACGGCAGATCAGGATGACTCCATCGTCCTTTTATCTTCGCAATACAATGAATCGCCAACTTAACTCAACACCATATACATTTCTCTGTCCATCGCTCAATAAACGTCAATGTTAATTTCCAATCGAAATAATTACGTGTCAAGGATCAGGAAACATCTGTTTCCCTAGGAGCAAAATACGATATTTTTCGAATCTAAGAAAATTCTAATAATTGAAGAAGTCGAGTCTGAAAAATGTTGCACAAATTATAAATACTTACTGACTAAAATATTAAGTAGCTCAATAAAAGTATTTAAGTGGTTCGAGGGATCAATGAAATTTTCATGTTCGCTCTTGTTTTGGTTCTACATATCTTTGTTTCAATTCAATTCACCTTCCTGATATTTGAGTCCAACAATTTTGCATCATTGCACATGGAAATAACAATAATTACTATTTCCTTTAGGATGCAGGTACTCATTGAAATTTACCAAGAAAAAGGAGAAATTGAATATTACTGTAAAATTTATTGTTAATAAACCTATTAATACAAGCATTATATATTCAACATTAACTATAACCTATTAAGAAAAGTAATACATTGGAGGTTCAAGAACGTTTGTTTATAAAAATATTTAGGGAATTGAGTGTCGTTCATTTGCTTTCAACGGAGTGTATAAAATGTATAAGTTCTTTTTATATTAACATTTTTATTTTTCATTTTTTTGTTCTATCTTTTTATAAATCGTTTTCTGTATCCAAAAGTGATCTATTACTAAATTTGAAAACTTAAAAATTCTTTCGGGGAATTAAACCGCGTCATTTCATTAAAACCCAACGTTTTGATGGCATTTGCAGCCAACATACTCAGGAGCTACTCAGTTCTAAGTAGTTCCTGAAGATGTTGACTGCAAAAGCTATCAAAACGTTGAGTTTTAACAAAAAGACGACGAGGCTTAATACCCCGAACGAATTTTTAAATTTTGATAAAATTAGTCGTGAAATCCTGCCTCACTGTGCTAAATTTGAAGATTTTTTTGGAAAAATTCTTTATTCTGAGTAAGAAATGTCTAAATGAAACTGTTATCCTAAATGTTGAAAAATCATCGTTTACTCTTTTACTAACAAACTTCTTTCGTTTTAGGATTTGTTCACGCTGTGACACTCTCTGGTTTATTATTTTCTCATTTGGGGGTTTATGAGATGAAATGTACTTATTTTCATCCTGCTTTTACCTCCTTCCCATGCACTGAAGTTCTGGAGGGTGTGCTGGTCAATTTGCACTACTATTTATTTCAAAATTTACAACAGAGAATTATTTATCAGGAAGGTAAAGGACGGGAGTCCAAATTTCTTAAAATCGTTTTTTTACAGTCTTCCATTCAAAAAACGCATTTCATTTTGTGAAATATGGTTGGAAGTCAAAATCCATGTATTTATTAAGATAGCTTGCACAAATAGCGATTTAGTATCCAAAGAAAGTGCGAATGTCAAATTCTTCTATCGAGCACCTTTTCATTCAATATTCGAGGACGAATGACAAATCTCTTGGGAAGGGGAAAGTGGAAATGCTATTCAATTCTCCCGTTTGTGACGCTTGCTTGTGATCCATCGTCTTCTGTCTCCCGGCAGCTGCCGCTTGAAGCGAGACAGCGCGAAGAGCGAACCCGCGAACGGCTTGCACGTGCGTTCTCCGTTAGATTCCAACAGTTCTTGCGGACAATTAATTTAATAGTGGGGCTCGCGTCCTTGAGGAGCGATGCGCGAGCGGCGGGTGAGGGCCTTGGGACGAATTCTTTCCCTCGCCATCGCGCAGGCGACGATAGCCAACAACTCGTACCTCATTACAAAATGGCGAGACCACCCGAAAAGAACCCATAATCACGAAGTATCAATTTTACACGAATGACCTATGACATAAAATCAATTATGAAGTGTTTAATCTATAGTACTGAACGATGAGCTATATATTCCGTCCACTGTAATAGGAAGCGAGATGATATGTTGCTGGAGAAACATCCGGGCTGTGTGACACATACATGAGCCGAACCATCCGAGGACGGATCATGGGGAATACACTGTACGTCCGCATTCCATGATATATCTCCATTCTGATATATCATTCATACTTAACAATTTCTGCCTCTTAATTTTCTGAACACTACGAATCATTCCAGCATTTACTCAAATTAGCCAAGGATAGTCGCAATGGCGCAATATTGCCGATGGCGTGTAGGTGAAACAACGTGAGGTAAACACTGGAACGAATTTCCAATTAGTCCACATCGATTTATCACATATTATCGTTCAGACCAGATCAAAACAGTCCCAATGCTTGGAGACGGGGCCACAAAGAACGAAGCACAACTGCAAATATTGAAGGGGATTGGTAGTAATTGTCATTTTTTAATTAATTTCGCCGTCGTTTTGATATGAGTGCGTACTAGAATGGATTTTATGAAAATAGCTTTTTACGCAAATGCAGATTTAAATACATCTTTGTGTCACGAATTTTCCTTCCGGCTTGTCTGGACTCAAGGATAACCTATGGCAGATACAAAGCATTTTTGTCCGAGGTAATCCATTAATATGTGGATTTACAGCATCACACGGCACGCGTAACATTTTTAGATGGCCTTGGGGCACGAATTGAACGCCAAAATATGCGAACCCAATATTTCTAATCAAGTATCTGTTTAGTAAATAGTTTATATCTTTGTTGTTAAATTCCAGTAAAATATCAAATACTGACGTATTTCTAGTCACATCAATAAATCTTTGGAACAAACATATATTATATTCCCTATAATTGATAGAAAAAGATGAGTCATATTGAATCCAAATATTCCTCTCCACAATAAAGCCACGTGCAAAGGTAGCTGCAGTTGTGAAATAAGTGTTACTTCATCTTATACATCTTTCAATGAATAATAACTTCCAGCTTCCATAAAAAAATCATTTTTCAGACAAACAATTAACAAATATTTTTCACAGGGGAGTGGAAGCTGAGATTTGGTTGTCGTTATGAACGATATAAATGACAAAATTTTGATACAAGTATTATGACTAAATTAAAGCTAAAAATATATCAAATCTTCGAACATTGGTAAGCTACAATATTAATTTTAAAAACGTTTTAGTCTTTTAATTTTTAAATAATTTTAAATTCGTTCTCAAGAAACATCACATGTTTTTACATCAAGAAATTTTATTTCTAATTTCTCGACCGTATTTCATGTGAGCATTTCACATCGAATCACAACAAATAATCTTAGAAATAACCATCTGAAATGAAAATTCCAGGTGTATGGTATCACAGAATATTATGAGAGACTTTTAGTGTTAACGGTTAACTTTCTCGTAGAGAAATGCACGTAATGGTTTCTGCCGATAAAGTCACTGACAAGGACACACCATCACTGCCCATTGAGGTAATCTACCGGGAATGTTAGACAAATCGTTCCAATCTCTCTTTGTTCGTATCCGTTAGCAAGCGGTATAACCTGCCATTTACTTTACATCTGTATGTCCATAGCAATGGTTGGCAATGGCGGACAGCCGTCCCAAACTAAACCAGCGTACACGGCATTGCAAAACGTGAAATATATCCTCGGAATGCCAATTAATCTCCACAACAATACATGA
Source organism: Laupala kohalensis (assembly GCA_002313205.1). Lineage (NCBI taxonomy): Eukaryota > Metazoa > Arthropoda > Insecta > Orthoptera > Trigonidiidae > Laupala > Laupala kohalensis. The sequence continues at coordinate 417,356 of NNCF01130567.1, read as the reverse complement.
AAAACTTATGAAGGTTTTAAAAAATAGTTAAAAATCATGTATTTGAGAGATCCTGAAGAAAATAAAGTTTCGAAAATACTATATTTCATCATAAGAGACAATGTATTTCATCCAAAAATGAAATAGTCGATATATTGCAGGAATTGCTGGTAAAATGTGCTTTAAAAACTAAAATCGATACAAGCATAGATCATTCAATCCATCTATACAAATTTTAGACGTTTGAAAGATTTAACTCTGTGTCAGCAGAACTTCCATAAATAACCATTTGAACGCAGAGAAATCCGGAGCTACAGTTTCCCTCGCCTGGAGAGCGAATCTCTATGGGCGTAGAACACAGAAAGTGGGTAAGCAGTTAGTGGCCCGTGTCGAAGCCTGGAATCCGCACGCGGAAGACGATGCGGAAAGGGGGGGGGGGTTGTCGCTGGCAGCAGCGTAGCGGTCGGCGTGAACTCCGACCCCAGGGAGAGATCAGCAGGTGCGCTGATCCGCACGGAAAGTGCCAATTAAATCCTTCCAGTCCGCGGGGCAGCAACTGGGAGAGCAGCTTATTCGCCCACCCCTTTCGCTTCTTCATCTCATCCAGGAGAAAAGGGGATCTTCGGCTGATAATGAAGGATATAACCTGACCTGTTATTGGACGATTTGATGAGGAAAGAAAGCAAAAAGACCAATCGCTTTCTAATGAACTACATTCAGACGGACTCCCAAGGCTGAATGGCGCGCGAAATTAAAATTTGGAGAGGCAAATACGGAAGCAGCTCGTCTCTCATTTCTCTTCACATTCACCTGTCGAGATGATGAGGATCTGCAGAAGAAAATGGACCACGCACCTCATCCACAGATACTGGAATTCATCTTGATGGAATGGCATGTAAGAAGGTCGAATCCAAAATAATAATAATAAGAAGAAATATTAGGATTGTTATAGTTTGAAATATTAAGTTTAAAGACAATAAGGTAGGTTTCAAAAAGAAATCCCAACAAATAATTTTCCGTCCACTGTACTTCCCTCAAAGGATACTTATCTGTCGTATAAGTCAAGTGTCTCCCAATATATTCGCTACTTTAGTTGCGTTTTCGGTCGAGTTTCTTTCGAAAACCCTATTGCATTCCAATCCTGCGGGAATCGTTAAGGTAAAGGAATAAAAGAGATACATGGCACACTATCCAAACATATAGTCATTTCTAATGGATTTACTAAGACGTTTTTCGGACACACTTAACTGCTGTATAATGCTGATATCGAAAACTTCGTCAAAATAATACAAAGTGAAAAATGTTGTCAAGTTGTCATGCGATTTATTCATATTATACCAACTTTTCGCCTCATAGTTAACCAATGCTGTTCGAAATGTTATACTGGGGCGTAATAAAATCTATTTATGAAACAAACTTTCATTTCCTCTCACAAAAGGTCAATTTAAAAAAACTATCGATTACTGCGGTGCAATTATTGAAGCATTTATCTTTAAATACCTCAAGGTCGTCGTGTCACTTTTCTTCATCACGTCGTTCCACGTTATTTTATTGCTGTCTGTCTGTCTCTCATATAACAACAAAGAGTTTAAGGGTCCAGAAGGATTTCTTTCCAATGCTCAGAGATACTTGATATCGCACGCACCGCCAATTCTTACTTTTCCAGTACACGGTATAGTGTGTTGTGTACGTAAAAATTTTCGATGTTCATTCGATTCTATATTTTAACATACGTGCGGTTACCACATTTACGTTGAAATACGCTTCACAGTGAAGGCTTAGAAACGTATAAGAGGAAGTACGTCCATTTTTCACGACACGAAACCGAACGTCGTTTGTTCTGGAGCACTGAAGAGGTGAGCGTGTTCATTCAGTTCTGACGCTTTTTGTCGAGTGTCACAAGAATATAAAAATAGTAGTATTTGAAACCATCTACATTAAAATTGATCTGAAGCTGATTAGGTGCTCAAAAGAAACTATTCTTGAAAAGAGGTGGGATGCGTGCAGAAGTTTCATTAAGGAACAGTAATTTAAATCTCTTGATGTTATTTGTTAATCACAAATAAATCATAAAACTGCTTTCTGGTGAGTAATTCTAACTTATGTTCAGTGAGATTGATTGTATCGTCTTTAATTGAAGTACGTTTAGGCGTTCCCTTCTTCAACATTTTCATGGCTGTGAGTGGAACTCATTGCGTTGTGCTTATATTGTAGGAAGGAGAGCCAGACATTTATATGCTGGAACATTACTTCCAATAGCCATCTCGCACTTTCACCTAGCTAAGCATTAACACACGTAAAGAAAGTTGAAAGCCTCAAATTACACGTTCATTGCAATTTAAGTATACCTTAGCATCCTGAGTAGTAGCAAGGATGACTTAAGCTAAAGAAAGGTGCAGACGGGAAGGTTCAGCGAGGCAACGCTAGCATATGTGAACAGTCTCATCGCGAAATGCATCACGCCATTCTTAAACACACACGTTCATCTTCTTCTTGGCCAGAAAAACCTGGACGTTCTTGTTTATTTTCTTGAAAATGTTTTCTCCTTGAGCGGTTCAGTTTTTGCGCTACTCTGTCATAGGACGGCGTTGATCTATGCCCCAGGTCTGAGAAACGAGTGAACACATACGTGCATCATGCAGCGAAGACTATTACACGCTCCTCTTTTACCAATTTATACAAGTGGTGGCGATTCCAAATGTTATAAATCCTGTGGTCATGGTTTATAAACAATTCTTCCATTCTGCAAACGTAAAATAGAAAATATCGTCATTACCAGAAAGAGATTATTCGTCAGATAATACATTTATCATAAATAAACGTATTATTGTTTCGTGAGTGTCTGTGTTTCCATCTCATATATACTGCGTCATAATAGTTGTGTATTCATATCTTCACATTTATAGAATTTTTTTCATATTGGAAGAAAAAATTTTAAATCACTCTTTTTTAAGGTTTCTTTTGCATACATTTGGAAAGATTTATTATACGGGTCACTCTATATGTAATCAACTCGGATCTAAACCTCACAGTCTCAGATTTTGACAGAATTTGGAAACGGGGTAGTCATCATATAGAATAAGAAAAATTCCAAGTATTGATGTAATATTTCAACCAGTTTGGAATTTTTGACAATATGAAGTTCAAACAAAACGTCTATTAAAACGGTTCTTCACAAAACGTTTAAATTGCTCTGGAAGATCTAACTGTGGTAGAGAGGTGGGAGATGTGTCATTTTACTGCTTATGTAATGGTCTTTATTTCAATATATGATATAGGTCTGGATGGAAAACATTGAAACATTCAAAATCAATATTTTCATTTCCTCAAAAGACGCCGATATGAAATTTTTCAAATTAGTACTAGGAATTGTTGATAACTGAATAAATAATACGGGAAAATTTAAATGTGGGAATAAAATGGATTTAGTGTAAAAACAGTAAAAGAATGTAGATCTTTTGCCTTGTTATTGCGTGTGGCACCAGAATTTTTCTCTTAATTCTTTCCAAACACGATTATTATATTTAATATTGCTTCAGAATGTTAATTCCATGTATATAGTCTCTCTTCGATATAATGAAGAAAAGGATAAATTTAAAATAAGGTAGTGTTACTGACTGATGAGTGATGTTAGTGGCAGTCAATAGCTTTGTGCTACGTAAGCACCTTCCAACACGGATGCAAAAGAAGCGACAGGGAATTGACATATATTGGAGTTACAGATGCACATCTGTAACAAACTCCAATTTGTTACAGATGTGCATCTAAAAAAAGTGACTTACAAATTGTTCCTGAATTTTACAAACTTCCTCCAGAAATATCCACTCTATATTCCATTTCCGAAAATAATTCAAAGAATAAAATAATTGAAAAGGTGAAAATTTTTAACTACACTTTCTTTCGGTAAACATTGTCTCCGTAATTTTTTCTTCCAATAAGAATATTCTCATTCCTTCACTGAAAGGTTTACAATCTGCAAAATGAACAACTTAAGTCAACTTTAATGGCAACTTTCACAGACAATTCACTCATGTTAATTTATGCTAATGCTCCATTTATAGGCATAAAAGTACTTATGGTTTGCTGTAGTTCGGCTATAATTGGTGGATACGCGGTAGGACGTAACGTTTTATCGCGGCTTCAGTATTCATTATGTTCTCGTGAAAATCCATCCATAACAGACATCCTTGCAACCCGACCTCCCAAAGTCGTGTCTTCAATCTCCCATATTATCAGAATAGCGAAGATTTACCCAATATTATCCCGTTCCTCGCACTTGATGTTGCTGGATAGGTTCTGAGGCGTTTTTCCCATTCACATCGGTTATCTGTGTAACCCTTCTTTACATCGTGGCAAAGTGGATCGGGAGTTCCGTCCGGTGATCGTCTCTTCCTGAAAGGATTTCTCCAATCGCCGAAAAGGCGAAACAAATAGTCTTCATTAATCGACAACAAATAAATCGATGCACCGGAAGACCTCGTCCCAACACGAGATGAGGACATTCTCTATTCATGATATTCAGAAATGTTTAAAACTTATCGGTGCTGTTACGCAGTTAATGTTCGTTCTATTTCAATAAATGTTAGTTCTGCTCTTGGAATTTAAACTTACGGTGAATAAATACATCGTCCATTAAAACATACCAATACTAGTGTCAATATCTTTGAAGCTAAAAATGCTGCAAATCATTTTAATATCTCAAATTATTAGCCCTATGTCACGACTGATCTGAATGAAAAACGCACTTCGATCTCTTCATTAGTTTTTTATTGTACTATTTGTAAATGGGAAATGTAGCGTGCTATTGAAGCTTATCTACTAGATGGGCCAGTTACTTGGGTTTACTAACAATTTGATCTACGAGGAGTTGTTAGTAGTAGTAAGTTAGAAAAAAGAGGGTTCGCTTTCCAGTAGTCACAGCTATATGAACTGGGACATTAAAGTAAAAAGGCTACAATTTTCTGGCCCCGTCGGCAGTTGAACCCGGAGTGACTTGGAGACAAGCAAACATGCTGACCCCTGAGCCTGTTCGCTCACCACCAAGTGCTCAATTGAAGTATGTTTTGTGAGAGATGAATGATACAAATTTTAAGCAAATTACTTTTTCTTCATTATTTGATGTACTTAAAACCATTTCGCATGTAATAATTTTTAATTAACCTACAATAAGAACATGCATTCTAACTTAGGTAAAAACGTGTAATTGCCACTCTGTATACAAATTTAAAACAATAATGAATCGCTAACAAAGACTTTCATATACTTCAATCAATGAACTAATTAGATCAACACTAAAGAAGACAACACAATGCATGCCGTAATTCTTGTAGAAACAAAGGCACTCGGCAAAAATGAAGTGAAAGAGAATGAAAGGTTGAAGTTTAGGAATTGTTCGCTCATTGAAATATACAGAAGAAAACTGTGAATACGCCGAGTTGTTTACTAACACATCCCTCAAGCATTCGGGCGTTGTTTGATCAAGCGTCATATTTTGCACTTAAGCTCGCGCTGATTGCTTGTAGGAACGACGCGTGTGTTGTATGAAGATAAAGAGATGTGACATATGTGTATTATTGCACGTAAAGTGCAGCTTGTAGCCATGCAGTACTGTGTGCGTATCATCTCATAAACATCTCAAGAAAACCTCTGATTACATCTGCGAAGGCTGAAGTCCGAGAGAGCCCCGCGTCTACTGGAAAGCATTACGTAACTAAAGCTCTCACATCTCGTAGATGGTTTATAACACACAAATATATACTTGCAAGTAATTCGACAGAAAGTAATGTTATGATTAATGTAAATAAGAACGCTTGCCTCACAGTTGATAGTGTAGCTCTATTGGTCTAGTTCATGTGAGTTTCTTCTATGTACTTACTCAAAAAATGAGAAACATTAATATAAAACAATGGACGAATTTATTGAGAAAAATTACGTATTTACTCAATTCATGTCTCATTTTTTTCAAGGCCATCAGGCCAGATCTTCTACCACATGATTTGGGGGGGGGGATTGGGGAGGAGTGATTTGGAGTTGCTGGGAAATCTACGGTACCGAAACGACATTGGTCTAGAGCAGTTGTCCAACTTGTCTTAACCAGCACGCCATTTTGTATACACTTCCGATAGATCGGACCCTCATGGAATAGGGTTTGACAACATGTTGTCCGACGAATAAAACTAATGCGGCAGATTTATTTGTTACCATCCGATATTTCGACTTTAGTCGACAATATTATTTCAAGCTCGAAAATTTAAATAGTATATTTCTTTATTTTTAAAAACTATTTTTAATATTTAGTATTTTAAGAATGTTTTCATATTGTAATGTATGACGGGGTAATTCCGAACACAATTTTCTATTTTCTCTCACCGGACATGTTACATCAAATATTAATTCTGACTATATAAATTTACAACACAAAGTTGTGTCCACCAACTTCGAACGTAAAATTCACTATTACTCGCAGACCGTAAAAATAGTTGGATAGAACCAGTATGTGAGAGAAACCCGAGCAGAAAACCTCACCCAGTTCGGCAGAGCGGAGGAAAGAACCTGAGCTTAATATGTCTATTACTCTGTCATTATTAGCTACTGGTTCAAATTATTATAATTTCAGATTTTTCTTTTCCTGCATAAAACACACTTTCTACACTTGCATTATTGTGGTGCCGGATGAGCGATATCGTGATCTAAGATAAACGAGTGTCTTCGCTGACGCCAACCAACTTGAAGCAGAAAGATGTGTGAAAGGAATGCAGGTGATAGAAAAATTGGAATGTGGGAAGCAATAATTCTCACTCAGAACCACTCAATCAAATTATCCCCATTCACTTTGTTAAATGTTTGCACTGCAGTGTGGAAAGTCGTGAAACAGGTTCTCGCAAAAAAGATGACAAGTGAATAATGAAACAGTGAAAATGAACTACTGACAACATTAATGATAATTTTACATTTGATAAGATATAGAAATTTATTGATGATTAGTTAATTTAAGACATTTTTCTACACTTAGAGAAGTCTATAATACAATTAATTTTACACAAGTGAAATTCAAAGTTATTTGCATGTAAGACGAATTAAGTTTCATAACTATTGGATAGTCCCTCGCTTTTCCTTTGTTCCGAAGTCAGTGAACTTTGATTCGCTGGATGCTCAGTCATTTCAATATGGGACAGAGTTCCCTAGAGCATTTTGTACATCCTTTTTCTAGTTTCGCTTTTCCTGCTTCTGTTTATCAGCAATTTTTTACATTGTTGGCATATGTAAAGTGAGCTTACATGAGGTATACAAAATTCATTCAAAAGCTTTAACCCATACGTGTAAAGTACAGAGACCGTATTGAATGTCCGTATGTCAGACGTTAAATCTCAGAGTGGTTTACTAATTTTTTAGTATAAAATTTTTTGCACTACAAATCATTGTTGTACATAAAATGAAACCTCTCAGAACCCCTTATATAACAGTTTTACGCTTTTACTCAAACGTTCTTAGAATTTTTTTCTGATTTTTAACAATATTTCAGACATAATAGCTCAGATAATGTTTCATAGTAGTTTTTAATTTTTTAGTACTTTATTTTTTGTATATAAGTATTGTCTATAAGTATTGTTGTACGTAAAATGAAACAACGAAAAAAAACGTTCTGCACTAATATGTGAAGGCGATTTCAGTTTTAGTTCATGGTATTGTTTATATATCAAAATAATAATGGTTCTAGATTTTTTACAGTTCTTTTCTCAATATTCCTTTAACTAAACCATTCAAATTTACAACCGGTATTATCTATTCATTTTTCGAAGAAACTAATGGAGTCAGTACGTAAAAATGGTATTTTTATTAAACTCCAGGTCGTGTTCGCTTACAGTTATACGTGGAAATAAATCAAATAATTAAGATAATAAGCATGACGTGTCTATGAAACATAATCGAAAACATCTGTAAGCTTTAAAACAAAACAAAAAATTGACTTTGATTTTTTTTACTTTTTTTCCACTAGAATCGCAATGTATCCCAGTGTGCAGCGTTCGGAGTAAGATGCAACAGTTTAAATAATTCTGGATATTTAGTTCATGACGAGATGCTTAAAACTTTATATATTAAATGAACCAAGCCTGTTTCTGACGATTCTTTTGAAAAAATTGTCGTTTCGAATTTGTGGACCTCCAGGAACTTCTGCTACATGAGCGGGATCTTTACTGCTGTAAGGCACAGTGGAGCCCACTTACAACTTTTAACGCGTCGTTTTTTATTCTCCGCTTGCATTATCTTCCATGCTCCTCTTTGCTCCCATACAGACATCAATACTACTTAGGCTTCCGTGCACGAAATCAGAGAGTGAAGAGCTACTCATTCTTTCAACTCTTCCTCCTTCCTAAATCAACTTGTTCTCCATTCGTAGTCCGCAGCCTTTTCAGACTCGTATCCGCAGGCGATTCTTGTACCACACTCTGCGACCGCTCCTCTGCGTGCGGTCTGGAAGTTGATGGTAGGGCTTTGCGATGAGTTAGGGTGTTATTAAGGCGGGAAATGTGTTCAGAGACCTTCGCAGAACATATCTTCAATGACATCTGAGGGAGAGCAGAAGGTTTGGAGTAAAAGTACGTAAATGTGCGGATTGAAAACGTTACTCTAGTGTTTATAACGGGTGTGTGAATTCGGCACAGCAGGTTCCTCAAAAAATCACATGTAATCAATAACTAACGAGCCACAATTTGCGTTTTTTGGGCGTGACAGAGAAAATTGATCCGAGATTACAAGTAAGTCTCAAACAGACGATTTTATGCCTTTCGCATACGCTGTAGTTGTGGCAAAGAATACCTTTCGACAGCGTAAGAGATTAATAAGCTCCTGTTTCGCAACACGTGCCATCTGAGTGACTTGAGCTCATCGGTCAATGCCTGCTGCACAACGAGTTATCGCCGGCAAGATTCCAGGAAGAGAAATGCCGTACGAATATTTTCTACCATTTAATACAATACAGATATCTCCGATGTGTAAAATGCTCGTGAAAATTGTAAAATCAGTAGTCCATAGCGTGGAAGACTGTGCCCAAAAATCCGGGCAAAAGCAATTCGAAATGAAGGATCTGAATCCAAATCCAAATCGTTTGGATTTGGCATGTCATTGATGAGTCACATCGACATTATACGCATCAAAAGACAATACCTCACATTCAGTCACCAATAATATCGGGAAGAGACACAAATAGACGAGTAAAATTGTAGAAAATAATTGGTTGCTTCTTTCAATGAATCAAACGAAAACCTGAACAATGTACTATTCGAAGACATTTTACTAGAAACGTCGATAAACTAAAATAACAACACAAGAGTCAAGAAGGAATTATTGATAGCGTTATGCAATCTGCTGAAAATCTCAGCCAATTGCCATTTAATGTTTTAAGAGTATTGGTTTAAGAGATAATAGTTAAAAACTCTTCATTTGTATTAAACTAAAATATTAGTATTTCATATTTTTCCTGGAAAACTGAGATAAGCTATTAAAGGAAGAACATGGTAATCATCGTTTCCCCTTTCAGTCATTTCCAACTTAACAGCTGCTATCGAAATTCAAGAGTATTTGTTCGCCTTCCAGGTGTCAACTTCTCGCCCGAATGGTCCTCGGCGCTCTTCCGAGTTCAATCGCAATCGCCTTCGCGATTAGATACTATTTACACTCTACGCACAATTACAATGCAGTACGCCTGTAACGAGGTCCAGCCTTCTATCTCCAGGTGTGAATCTACGCCTCTCCAAACAACTCGAGCCCAACTGTGCTGCCAACTGTCGAACGGATCCTGAGACCAAACACTGAACGTGTAATTATCACATTCTTGTGCGGATCGAGCTGCTCCGGAAGATTTGATCTTAATATAATTAGAAACCCCGGTGTTTATCTGGAAATGCGTTGCTTGTGCGGATAATACTTATTAGCGGGTGATTTTTATTGAATGTCGAAAATTGGCTGAATGATCGCGTTGAAAAATGCAGGGAACGAGAGGTCTAGATCAAGACATGGATGCATTAAGGATGGTTGTGAGTTGGCACAAGTGGACCAGCCATGAACCATATGTTAGCGAGAAAACGTAAACACGGCGACAGTAAAAATGACGCATAATGCATTTAGTTCTAGATACGTCAAAACAGTCATTAAAACAGTACTCAGCAGGAGGCCGATTTAATAACTACAATATTAATACAAATATAGCCGCTGAATGTCGAGAGTAGAAAGTTAAGAAAACTAAAGACGTACATATTTATTCCATGTACCCTACACGTGGAGAAGATGTGTGATACCTTTCGGTCAGGTGAAAATGGCGACGAGCCGGGAATCGAACCCGGGACTCCTGCTTTGATCGCAGAAGTGTTAACCACTACACCTTCCACAACTGTACACCATTTCCACCCAGACCTAAGGTTCCACCCAGACCCCTGCGATCAAACAGGAGTCCCGGGTTCGATTCCCGGCTCGTCGCCATTTTCACCTGACCGAAAGTTTTCACAAAACTAAAGATGTCAACATTTTTAAAAATGAAAGAAAAAATGAAGATTCGGAACAATATTAATGAATTGAATCTAATGGAGATAATTGAAATTATTTAGTTAATCTTGAAGGTGCGGGGAACTTCACCGAGATTCAAAAGCTAAAAGAGCTTTGAGCTTCCCGAATTGCCCTGTGCAGCTTCCGGAGAGGATCTAATGTAATACTACACACACTTTCTCGTGACGTCTGCGAGCTTAACACCCTACTAGGAATTCTTCGTGCTCCTCCACCATTTATTTGCCTTCTCTCGGTCGCTCTAAGACTTATGGCAGTCAGTCAGCAATTGGACGATGACAAAGTAGGAGCAATATCATTTTTTTAAATGACGTTTTATTGGTACACATACGTTCTTACAATCTCCATTACACAACGAGAAAAATGGGAACAAACACTATAAAAGATCAATTATACCTCACACTAAGTCATTTCGTTCCCACACACTTTACAGTAACACCGTCCATATCGCGATTGGATTTTATCAAGTTGATTTTTCTTGTTGTGTTGTGTAGATCGGTGATACATTGGGAGTGTGCACCCCTCGCGAGACAAATACATCCCAATGTGTCGTGACGTATTCATATATAATCCACAAATGCAAAGTAGCCGTATAGAACATTCTAACAGTGTTCTTTGGTATATTGTTGCTCTTTCTGTGATGCTGCGGTTGCAAAGATCCAAATGTGGTGCTCGTCCTTTCCGAGAAGCATTATGTTTGATACCGGAAATATTGATCTGGGAAAGGGTTGCTTATTTCCAATTGGAAGCTGTTGTAAGGATGTTACGAAGTATGAGATTCGTGTCCGCAGTACATCATGTAAAAATTTATGGGAACAACTTCCCCTCTTGAACTCAGCCACAGAAGATACTTTAAAGATTTTTTATGAATCAAGTGTTTTTTTCTACACTATATTCCAAGTTCAACATCGGAAAGTACACAGCAGAAATAAGGGTTTCTGTTGTCGACCTCGCTCATCTTCTTTGTCCCCGCTTGACCTCTAGTCCTCGACGTGTGAGTACGGTCACTCTCTGTCCTCCTCGGTCTACCTCTCCTCACTGGTACTCGCTCTTCCAGCGCCGGATCCAATGTCCTCGCGAATATCGTGGCAAACATCCCTCCTTCCCACGACGAAGTAACTCGATATTGACGGCTTTAGCGGCGCTTTAATACTACTTAAAAGCAGGTTGTGTTGTAGTTGCAATGTAAGCGGCCATGAACACTCTTTTTGTGTGTTTGAGACAGAGTATGGTATCACGTAACTTACCCGAGTTTCAGAAGTCCAAGAGAGGGCTGGGGACAAGCAAGAATATTGACAATTTGATCATGGCTAGTTAGGATAGCTTTTCCAGAACATATTGGAATTAAAAAATAAAGAGAGAATAAAACATTGTCGTAAGTAACCATCTGTATCTGGTTCATAAAATTGATCTGAGACATTTATTGAAATGTTTGAGACATCGTATCTTCTCAAAACACGATGACCTTCAGTATTGCTTTGGAATGCTTAGAGCGTCAGATAAGTGTACAATCTAGAAAGGCACTGTCATTCCAATCTCGGTTTTGCTTGTAGGTTGATTTTTGTTTGTGAGAGTATAATTATTACGTGTTATAAACGCTCCGAGGTTCAATTTCACTCCATCTGATGCAACGTCGTGCAATTAATAACACCTCCTCCGATCTAATTGCCGAGTGCCAATGATATGCAAATGGCGCACCTGCCTGGCATTAGGAAGGTCCCCTGTTCGAAAGACGCTTGTCTAAGAGCGCGAAACACTTCAGTTTCCCTTCCATTCAAATGTAGTTTCCATCGTCAATTGCACATGTTACTCAAACGACTTCTTAACTTCCAACCTATACAGTTGGTTGTCACGTACCATTTATGTACTCTTAAGAAATAATTGAGAAAATAATTTCAGTGAGTCAGCACTACATTCACAGCTGCGGTGTATTGTTTTCTGTCTAACGACACTTCAGGAGCGATCCAAATTGAACAATACTTATTTTATCTTCGGTGAGGTTGGTAGAATGAGTAACCCTTGCTGTTGTAATCAGAAATATCAGGGAGAAAATATTGTGTTAATGAGAAGAACGATTACACATACATACCCGTCTTCGATCCCAATCCACATACTTGGCGGAAGACGCCCTAAAACGTTTCACCATAATGTTGGAATAATGCACCCCCTGCTTCGTGAAGTATTCATTCAAAATGGAAGAAGAGTGGAATTTTGGAAGCACTATAGATCACTCCAGAAGTTGCGAAATTTGGGGAAGTGACCTCACTCTTTGGGATCAGAATAAAACATGAAAATGGTCATTCAGTCTTGAATTTATACTTAATCCATAATAAAATTAATACGAAACATCACATCATAAAAATGAGAACCAATTGAGTTCCCAGGGATACATTTTATTCCATTTTCCAAATATACAAAGTCCAAATATATTTTTAGCGAGGAAGCTTGTAATATCTATAATAATTTGTACCCAAGGAAAGAACACATTGCATAATACTGAATGACAAGTTATAGCTCATACTTCAGTACTATTTACACCACAATGAAGGAATGACACAATAAAGGTATTTCCGCAAACATTTCATGGCAAGGAACGTAGATGTCGAGAGATAATGACATCTAGAAAATATAAGAATGATTTCATTGAAATACCGCATCTCACCATGACTTAATATCCTAGAAAGAAAAAACTATGATATATGATTGGTTGAAACTGTTGATTGGAAAGGTCGATTGCTCGGAGATTACGGAAATTTAAGCAATGTGTTCTAAAAACAATTATCTTGCATCTAATTTTATCAGTTACAATTTTTTTGCAAAACAAGCGTGATTGGTTCAAAAATGGAAAATAAATTGCTTTCTCATAATATACACCGAACATTTTCAAAGTGTAATTGTATATTTATCAATCACATCGATGTAAACGAGTTTTTTTCAAAGGGATAATATCACAAAATATGTTCAATAAATCCGCGCACTAAAACACTTTTACAGAACACAATCTTTGTTTTCGAACAAAACATTTCTTTTGCCTCTTACCACATTGGCATGAGTCAACAATTCATTGAGAGAAGTCCTTTGCACCTCGTAGCTTTACCTGACATTCCTTTTTTTTGCACAATTTTACCTCTGGCTTTGGACGCCTGGATCGGAGTCACCGATTGGGCTAGTTTTTCTGTAAAATTTATTTCTTCACTATTATCTTACAATTTCCACTAATACTATTTAATGTTATATTACTTGGTTTACTTAAAATATCAACAGTTTTTGCTGTCACGGTAAGTAATTAGGCCGAAAACGTATCGGAATAATCGTGTTCTCTTAAAGCAAATCGTACGTCATTTGATTTGATTTTCTTTTTTCATTTTAGAACTAGGTATTGAGTATAAATACATTTATGATTTAAAGATAGATGAAATTTTTGACGCCAAATGAAGTATTCCAAAACCCTTAGTAAGACGGAATGGCCATAGCGAGTTTGCGAGAGAAAGAAATGGTTCCTGCTTATGGAACATAGCGATTCAGGGATGGGATGATTTTAGGGAGACGAATCCAGAAAAAGATAAATCATATAATTTCATAAATTATCACAAAATTTGAAGAAATATATTTAAACTGTTTCAGTTCCCTTGATGAACATAGACGCTAAAAGGAAATTGGTAATGAGCCAAGAAAATGAATAAGAGAAAGAGAAGTGAGCCTTCGTGGATGTATGGCTGCGGAAAACAAAATACCTACTCCTGAAAAGATGTTACAAAAATGTAATGATACCATAATTTATTGAAAAGAGATTATGGTGAAAACGCCGCCAATTTGCCCATGAAATTTCCAGTTCCGCAGCTGAACTTCCCGCAATTACAGAATTTTTCTTTACACAACACTTAGGAATCAGTTCCGAACATTTATGTTATTTCGTGGAAAATCCGTCCCAGTGTTTTTTACGCAATTCCGAGAAGTGAATACGGTGAGGCGGTACATGACGAAAGGCAAAGTAGGTTGTCGTACACTTCTGACCGTTACCAACAGCTAATCATAGCAAACATTTGACGTTAAGAAAACGTGGGTGGGCTTTCTTGCAATGTGGAAAGAGAATTCACTTACGATGGAGAAAGATCCAAAGAATGTGATTTTCACCTTGGACTTATTATTACGTGGAAAAGTTGGGTGATGGAATATAAATAAATATTTCAAATATATGCTCCATACAGTAGCAATTCAAACGCTGAATAAATCCACTAAAGTTTGTCCTACCCATCACTGACACTTTAAAAATGTTAATGCAACTGAGATACCCTCAAAAGCATTAATTAAAAATATAGTTTCTCTAGCTCAACGGAGGAATAGAAGAACTATGAACTGCCTAAGGGTTTTCAAAGGAATATGGAACCGTGCATATGGTTAGTCTAGTTGGCAAACATTTCTCTCTCCCGTTCAGTAGTGAGTCACCGCATCACTCCAGAGACTGAAGCATACCTTACCTTTATCTGCACACAATTGATTTCTAGGAACTAGCTACAATACGTGCGATGTAACGCCGTTTCTCGACATTCGCCTCGCGATCCATTCCTCAGCTGTAGTTTGCTTTACGAGCGTGTAATCAGAGGAACATTTGAATGAGCACGTGATGCTATCGGACTTCCCCGCTTGCACTCCTGCGCTACGCAACCCTCAATGCGGACGCTGGCTGGCTCTTCTGATTTGTTGCATCGAACAACATTATCGCAACATCTAAATTATGTCCGTAACACTCAATAAATAGGTGCGCGACGCGAAGGAATCACGCGTGCTTAGGCACACAAACATACTTTCATACTCACGAACCATATTTACAAACACATCTCCCCACTTGAAGTGGATGCTCGCGGGGTGTGGAGAAGAGCTGAAATGTGGCCGTGGGCGTAATTTATGTGGCGCGTTCTCTCTGAATCCATCAAGACAAGAGACTGAGCTGACACATCCGCTGAAGATGATTCATTATCTCGGCGGCGCGTCTTTCTCCGATCGCGTGTAGCGGGGACGAGGGAATGGGGAGCGTGGCGGGGGCGGGGAGCTCGTCCCGCAGATATATCGCGAGCGACGCCTTGATTTGTTGGCGACCGGGTGATCGGCCGTCGAGTAAAGAGCGAAGGACGGATGAACGGACAGATGCGGAGGCGGTGAACGGGGCGGGGGAAGTGCGCGGGCCGCGTGCTGCCGCCGCCGTTTGATCAAGCCGCGCTCCGCCTCTCAGCTGCCTCTCTGCTCAGCAGAGAATAAACGGGTCGGAGCCGACAGGCGAAGCAGAGGAGTGTCCCGCCGCCCACGCGTCATAACTTCCACCAGAAGCACTCATTGTGAAGATTCTCTCCCTTAAACACATTCATGCTCATCAAATAATGAAGTTGATCAGGTGTTGGGTTGTTTAGATTCCGTTAATTAACAAACTAACCGATTCGCGAGGGTTTTGTTGAGAGCTGAAGACCCTGCGAATCCAACGCGTATCAAGCGTGTTACTTAACACACCTCCTCATCAAAGGGTCAAAACTTTGCCACCCACGAAATAAACACTAATGTTTAACCAAAAAATGGCAAGTGAGACTGCACGATGACATTCGATGAATAAACGATCCTCAAAACATTACGATTTCTGATATTTACGTTATTCGTATCATTCAATTCCTTGGAAAGACTTGCGAAGTGAACAAACTAGAATTGTGCACAAATCTTTTCAAAAGGTACTTAGTCTCAAAATTCTTCATTTCTTTGGTGATGTTAAAAAAAAACTTCCGACTTTATTATTTTCTTCCAAATTTGAGTTCTTGGCATCAAACAGCTGCAGAAAAGCTGATGGAATGCTATTTTTGCAGTGGCGCAACATTAAAAAAACCCAAATGTTATCGATTTTGTTGAGATTATATTGTCTTATATTCTTAATACCATTGCAGTAAGGTAACTCGTTGTATTGTTAAGAGTATTTTATTCATATATTTACATTATAATCTGTAATCCCATTCATTTAAATGATAAGTTCTGTTATATGTTCAACATGCAATATGTTCAAATCGGTTCCATTGCCCCCTAGTAAAATTTTCTAGCTTCTTATTATATCGTATATTTATTTATTATTATTAACTCGTTACAGTATCTACATAGTCATTTTAACTTTTTTTATCAAATACTTTACGTGATGTATGAAGGGCATTTTTTTGTTTGCCATGACTTCCAAATATTTTTATTCATCTTTTGACTTTTAGTTTCCAATCTACTCATATTATTGGATCACGTCTGTTTTTTTGAGGCATACCAAAAATATTCCTGTTGTTTTTTCCCGAGATCAAGCCTTAATTCATCGCTACACTACAAATTTCTTCAGGGTTACTTCACAGCTTGTTTCCACGATTCGTCTCGAATCACCGTTAACAAGAATAACTACATCATCAGTACAATATCATATATAATATTCGTCCGTAAATGGTCATATGTTTTTCATTATTTTTTTAAATTATTTCCTCGCCCAAGTCAATCATGACATATCTATCTGAGAAATAAGATCTTATTCTCAGGACACATGCAAAAGCATACTCTAACACATGGGCGGGACATGTAAAAGTAGTGGAAAATGGAAAGCAATCGATATTATGGTCGAATCCATAGTTTTAGGGGTTGCTGAGATGAAATATATTTCTCCCAATGCCTTATAATTGTATGTTCAGACCATACAAGAAAAATTACTCCAAGGAGTGAAGTGGGACGGGGGTGACATGAAAAAGTAATATAAAACTACTAATGTGCGCGTTTATCCATAGTTTTCTAGATCGTTGAAATTAATTGGGTCACTTCTGATGTTATGTAAGGTCAAAGAAACCATGGGGGTGAGGGAAAACATCCCTTGATCACATATAGAGAGAGAGAGGTGAGGGGATATGTAAAGTAATCGAAAACGTCTGATATTAGTTTCGATTCCATAATTTTCGGGAGAGTTTAGATGATGTGTGACATGATGCCATTTAAGTGCAAGTTCAGCATTAATGGGAGGGGTGAGATACCCCTAACACTCCTAGCACTGAAGTAGTGTCGTTAAGCAAATGGGTGAGGGACCGCGTATAGTCGAATAGAAGTAATGCAAATCTGTAGAACCATCTGGATATTTTTAGTTCAAAATGTTATAGTTAAATGCAACAATGTGTAAACCTCGGATATTTTAGTCGCTAAATTTGAATGTTCATCAATAAAAGAACTCTGAAGGTGTAATTTCTTGAAATTGAGATGCACTGGATGTGACATCATGACCAGTCATCTCATCGTTCCGAACCCCAAGCTTTGGGATGACGTGAATAAGAATAGAAGCGCATGGTTTTGACTACGAATATGGACAGTATTCTGACAGAACGTTAAAACAAAAAATGATTGAAAACTATTAGAAAACAAGAACACAATACATGTATGATCAATAAACGCTCCCTGGCAACGCCGGATTCATAAAGTTAGTTAGTAAAAAAAAGGAAATACTCTAAATGCTGAATCCCCGCGTCTTTGCTCCCGTAAATTTGTATTGTCTGCCTCTTTATTCTTCTCACAATCCCATTGATATCCAGTGAGAACGTTATCCATTAATATTGGTGGTTTCATAGCATTGATCCGTATTCGCAATCCATTATTTTCACTAATATAATCAAGAAAACGTTTCTAGGAAAAACAATTGAGCTGTGTATATAATTAAAAAGTTTCTAGAAAACAACAACAGAGATATTCTATAATAAATTCAAGTATCAGTAGATATGTCATTTATATTCTAGGTGATTACCGGGCGTTGCCTGGTGTTCTTTTGTTGAGAAAAAAATAAAATCTGTATTGTAAAATCAAAATAACCTTACTTAATAGTTTTTAAAAGCATACATATAGCATCCTAATTTCACAAATTCATAAAGATCCAAATTTAATACAAAACTTTATTGTACACAACATTTTCAGTTTCACTTCTAGGAGCGAGAATAAATCTTTCGGCAAACCACCCTTGAGCAAGTAACATGAAGTTACCTGTGATATAATCAAACCAATCGAAATGTCACCAATTAGGCTAGCACACCACTTCATCCTCCGGAGAACTAGGGATATTAAAATCCTATAGGTGCTGAACATATACTTGAATGGTATCATGTCACTGTTCATCTGAAAGGTCCCAAAATCTATGGATTAAACACAACCATCTTTTTCAATAAAATATTTTTCCATGGCATTCCCTTCCCTCAAATGTTTACACCCCCTTCCCCCAATGGTGGCAAGACTCTTCCATAATATTTGAAGTGTCTCAATTCATTTCAGCAACTCTCAAAGCTGGGAATTCAACACAAATATCATCCATTTTCAATCACTTTTCGTGTCACACTGTTCCGGAACTCTATCTCTTGGGTGTCGTTCACCTCTTGTGGTGTGATCGGTTACACATTGACATCACAAGTATAATTATTCATCTCAAAACCGCAAGAATTGTGGTTTTGACCGTAATACCGGTCGGTTCACGCTACTTTTACATCTCGCCTTTCCCATCTCCAGATCTAAGGGTACCGTGCCCCAGTGAGATATGAATTTGAACTTAGCGGCAATGGTATCGTAATTATACATCTCAGACTCCTTGACCACTTTGGATCACAGGCAAATCGGTCCTTTTCAATTATATATCCCCTTCTTACCCTCACTGCACCCATCACGAATGTCATTTCCGATCAATTTTATATGGAATCCCCTTTCCCACAGGTACCAAGACTGATTTTCAACACGAATAGTTTGATGCTTGGACAAAGCAATGCAGAATTGTTGACGTAGAAAACTTGGAAGTATTTTCAACAATGTAATTGAAATAATGTAAAGTTATTGGAATAATGTAATTGAAAATTCAATTATTCATCTCAGAATACACAAATACCGTGGACGCGACCCTAATATCAATCGTTTTACATTGTTTACCAATGTAAACTGAACTTGACTTAACGACATTGGTATTTTAGTTCAACATCTCATCAACCCTAAAACGATGGATCCTATGCAATTTTTTAAACTTCTAAATTAGTTGTAGTTTCCAATTATTTTTACTCATAAACACGATGTCAGGGTTTCTCTATAAACACGGCGACGCCGAGAGCTGCGGTCTCATCAATGGTATCTGTCATGCTCGCTAATATTTTCATGGCATCCTCTTCCCTAGGAGTGCTCAGGTTTATAAGGGCTGATTGTGGACTCTGGTTTCTTCGGGAATGCCATTACTTATTTCAGTACTCCCAAAAATTTGATCTCATCATTAATATCAGTTATTTTCCATTATTTTTTACATTTTATCCGCTTCTCATCCCCTTCTCAAAAAAAGGCATATTTGCTCATAGAGGGTGATCATGGTCTCAAACGGCATTGAGTGTGCGACTGCTCTTCTGCGTCTTAAATGATGTATTCAATCGCATTTACAGGTCTTTTTTATCTGTACACCGTTACCACTCCAGAGATGCTAGGGGTATATATCACCAATGTGGACTAATTGTGAACTTACATAGCCTAGGGGTGTCCTTATCCAACTCAACGGCACTCGGAAATATGATTTCGAATCTAATGCTGGATTTATCCTCTATTTTTACAGGTCACCCTCTTCTCACTCCCTTTCTAAGGGTTTCAGGGATGTCTTACACGTACAGTATGTATTGGGAGGTAACCATTCGACTGTGCATCAAGTTTGGTCGAAACTAATCATGGCACACGGACGTTACGGTGGGATACATACATCAAACATTTCAACCCCGATTTCACCCCCTTAGGGGCGGATTTTTGTAAAATAGTTTCTTAGCGGTTGTGTACACACAAAAAGGAACCTCTGCCAAATTTCAAGTTTATAGGAAATGTAGTTCCCAATATTACGTTATATATATTCTGTACTTTCTATATTCTATACTACACGAGAAAAAATAGGTTGGCAGCAGAGAGGTTGGTATTATTTATTGTACTTGCTACGACTTTCTACCGTTGCGCAGTTACTAGTTGATATCAGAACGTGTGAGGACTTGAGGGTTAAACAATTTTTCTTAAATTTCAAACAGCATATAAAAATATTTTAAACGAAGTTCATTCATCTGGTTTAAGAAAAAAATAGGGTATAAAGGAGAGTTGACAGATGATTGATATAGATATAATTGACGGTGAGTATGCAACTAGAGTGGAAGTTCTATGTAGTTCAACATAACATCTACCCCGTCGATAGCCCAGAAATCACTTGCCAGGCACGCCCCCTAAATTACCTGGGAGAGCTCTAGACAAATTATTCCTGCTTAAAAGACATTTTAATGACTTCTGCATTTAATGAATATTATCATTAATATTACTTCACAGTCTTACATCAATGTCAAGCTTGATACTTTTTGTATTTATATTAATATAAACTACTCCAGTGCGTCAAATCGCAACAAAACCACTTTTATTTATTGGTGGAGACCGACAATGGAAGAATGGCTCTTGAAACTGTATACTCTTTAATTTCATGCTATAACACGAGAATTGTCAATGGCTCTGAATTGGAGAAATTAAAAATGTGATCAAGAGAAAATGGAAGAGGTAAAGAAAAGCAAGAATAAGGACAGACGAAAACGGGTGACTAAGTAATTACCGATTTGTTGTGTCTGTTACAATCTAGAGTATAGGGTTTACAAATGAAAAGAAAACACATGAGAAAGTCTTTTTCTCTCACTCCTTGAAAGCATTTCGAATATAATTCAGAAAAATAATCTTGAGAACGGAGGAAGGAAGACTAATGGAAAAAGTACTTCCACCACGAAACTAAGGGGTGAAATATCTTTATTATACGGAAACCACATTTTATCACCAAAATGTAGAAAAGAAATCGTGAAAGCCGTTCACCTCTTAAGACGTTCATATCTCACCGTAGAGTTCAAAAACCAGTAACTCTCAAACCAAGATGAACAGAAGCTATAGACAGAAGATAGCGACTTGGCATCTCTCTGCCCCAGGGGATTGAAACACTCATACGAGAAAAAAGCGTGGCTACTGAAAATGTTACGAATTTGCATTCACAATTATGTATGCTACTCTGATGTATCTGCAGCCAACCAGATTCGCATGCAAAATTCTTATCATGACAAATATATCTAAATGCGAGAATAGCGCCGTCGTGTTTAGGTGAAGCCTTCAACCTTGCGTCTTTAGGTCGAGATACAGGGGTGTACAGGAATAGAGGACACGAGAATCACACTTCAAACTTTACCAATAAGAAGGGTAAGTCATAAAATAAACTTGAGTCAGTAAAAGGTTTTAAAATAATGTATGATATATTTCTTAGTCTCCAAAGCCACTTTCCCTTGTTCCGTTCCTAGATGTAACAATGCGTTCGGGTCTAGTGAAGATCTGACAACCACATGCCAAACCTGATAAACACAAGGATTATTTCTCACTTGGGCCACAAAACAGAGTAAAAATAGAACTGTATTACTTTATTCGATAAACAATATTATACCGAGGATTTTAAATTTATTGAAACAACACGTATACAAATATATGCACGCAAGGAAATTAGCTTTGGTAGTTATCCTTGGAAAATTATTCTCTTTTGTAGTCTTCCTAATTATAGATTATTTTGAGAAATTCACTACTACAAAATGAAAACCTGAAAATCAGATGACACACCTGTTTTCATGGACTCTGAAATAGAACAGGAAACGTAATACTCGTCGCCTTCGTCAGTCAGGAAGATACTTTGTAACCTTCGATGGCGTGAACAAACCTCGCTTAATTCTAGAAAGCAGTTTGCTTTTGTTTAAGTTTAAGTTGATACTCGGGTAGGTTCTGATGGGAAGGGCCAATAGGGTGGCCACCCCTGTGTGGTATCTCGCGTCTCAAACCTCCATTTCGGCCAGGGGGTAAGGGAGGAGCAGATACTGAAGTGACCGCAATTAACGATGCAGGATAAAGGGGGGACAGGTTTCATGCCTGTTGCGCGTCCAGTCCAACGCGCACCGCAAACGCCGCACAGGAGACGGGATGCGGTGCAGCTTGTCTTGAAGTTCAAGGGAAACGAGTCGTGTCAATCTATACCGTCAAGGGTTGTAGGTCAAACAAAACAAACCACGAATACCGTGAGATTGGATAAGATTTTCCTCACTGAGGTGCGCACAAACTGGTACGAACTCTCCATTCGGCATTCACTGCCCTGGGCAAGGCGACAAGTACTACCCGCTGCAACGGCGAGGCGCGGCGCGCCCACCAGACCAGACCAGACGTCCATCTGTATGGTTCTAGCGCACTCTCAATTATCACGGAGCTTTGTGGGTCATTACTTGGCGGCGTGTTTTTCTTCTTTGGGACCTCAGTTACCGCCTCTTAACACTGAAGACCGCGGGCTGTTCCATTCGAGGTATTTGTACGATCGGAAATTCACAGTTATATGTTCGATGATTCCATGAGTAAATGTTCTACGGTTACCTCTTAATCTGTTTGCCTCTTACCTCTTAATCCAACAATATGTGTTTAAGTATCAGACTTCAAATTCACTGTACAACGTACGACCACGTTTTCACGACCTCTTGAACGCGAACGTAATGGCTTGACAAGGAAGGACATATTATGTCTCGAAAGATTTATGGACTGTACAGAGCGCAATGAATCCGCTCAAAATTCTGATGGACGTCTTTTCATTACAACAACTTATTTTAATAGTCTCGTAATCCTCCGAAGTATCTATTCTTAATAGTTCATCTTCTTGTAACTGTACTATAAGCTGTCAAACACATACATATTGGGTACGTAGATTTATTATTAACTGAGACGAGTTAGAAAATAATTAATTATTTTCTCTGAATATTCAAATCAAGTCGGTTAACTATGTGGTAAACGCATCCGGTAGAATTACTCTTTAAACACTGTTTAATTGATTCAGAAATTTGAATATCCCTGACTAAAATAGTACAGGGCATCCATCTACACTGAAATTCATAAAATGGTAATGAAGGGAAAGATATTTAAATTTCATTAATGATAAGCAATTCGATGTCGTAAAATAGAAACGCTTCCCTTTGATTTAAAAAAAATGTTACAGTAAAAATTCTAGGATTTACCGGTATATCAATACATTTAATATTTTGAACTACTTAAAATCCGATAAACGTCTCAAATCGCTTTGATTTCAGACTTTTACCCCATCACAGAAACTTTCAATATCTTCGTAGAATTTTTCTTTTAGAAATTATAGCTTTTATAATAACGTTATCTCTTTGCAGTTTAACGTAAGTGTTAGGAATTTGCAGGTGGCCTTTCAGTTAATTATAGTGACAGGATCTGGGAACGAAGGGGGTAGTGTAGTAGATAGAACACCAGCGCGTAAAGTTGAACATTCCGGATTCGATCCCCGGTCCAATCTCCCATTTTCTTTCAATACAACACCGCTTACTGAATTGCATATTTCCCTGTTCCTGAAGAAGGACAAATAAGTGTTCGGAACGTTGGCAGTTTGAATAGTGTATAATTGGTTATGACCAAAATACTCAATAACCTTTATCCTATATAACATCATTTAGTTACTAAATCATTTAAATAGTGCGAGCTTCCTATTCTGCTTTGATTTCTCATTCTCAAAGTGATAATTTTAAGTCGTTATACGTATTGGTAAAGAAAAGAAAACAAGAGTCACTCAAGTAAGCTGTATCAATTTATACGTTTGCTGCGTCAATAAGTGAATATTTAACGGCAACATATTTGTTTAATACATAAAGAAAACTATTGAATATGCAAGCAATTAAAATATCATCGTTATTTTCCTAACGGAAGTCTAGTATCTTTACATAGTCTTCCCTACAGAATATAGATAACGTCGTATTTTCGTCAATGAAAAATAATTTATTTACTTATCAACAACGTTATTATACGTGACATCTAAGACTGATTGTTTTAAAATATAACTAACAAAAATATTTTCAAAATTTAACATATTTTGATCCAAGTCTTGAAAGTTAATGACAAACTCCTACTAAAAATTGAAACGGTATTCCAAATTGAATATTACTTTGGGTTTCAGACTCCCGAAGTATGAACGTCAGACGCTTATATTTTTAAATACAAATGATTTCCTTCAATCCATTTTCTAACTTGTACAAAGGTGATCTGGATTCAGTTTTCCTCAAATACATTGTAAAGGAGTATCAAAACGTTTCTTAGAAAGCTGTTTGCTAATGTCGCTTTATGAATTATTTTCACAAATGATAATTCTTCTTCCAGGGGGTTTACGTAGCTTGTACTGAACATTTGCTATTATCACTGATGACTATACGAAATCATCCACACAAAAACACTATTTTTTTGTACATCAGTAACCATAATGATTTTCGTTTACACCAAAAGTTTATGAGATGTTTGAGAACAAAGTTGTTCGTGTGCGAGTATTCAATAATAAATTTCTTTCTTTCATTTGTAATACATAACATGTCTCATTCATCCTCAGATTCACAATTGTTTGAGAAGATTGATATTGAATGTCTGAAATTTCGAAATATTTGAATTCGACCTCTTTCATTTGTTTCATCACCACGACCGAAATTTTAAAAGTTATTATTTTAAAAACTCTATCACTGTCCACCGCGTATCATGCATGTAATTCAGGTCGTCCGGTTTTCTGGCGTCCGTCATCCGATTCAGCTTACATTTGTAGGTATGGGACCTCTGTTATTCTTGTAGGAAACAGAAGTTGCAGCAAGTATCTAACTACGTTGAAAGATTACCGGACATAATATTATTGCAGTCTTCAACCACTGGGATTTAAAAAACCTTACGATCAAACATTAATTACGAGTTTTAGATTATTCTTTCTTTATTATTGGATCCTTGATCGGAATAGATGGGATGGTCTCTTGCTTGTTTCCGGAGAGTAACTAAAATATAATAGAAATAGAAATTTTATTCTCTCTGTCACATAAATTACGTTTTCATAGTACATACATTAAAATGCATTTTACTTCCCAGGCTGATCGATAATACAAGATAACTTAACTTTATTATCAAAAAAGTAGTTGCTAACTGCGTTGGGGATAATAAACTTACTTATTTATTTATATAATTATTCATAGAAAAACAGGAGAGCATTTAAACGTCACTTTCGTGATTCAGACTTATCACGAGTGCTGTCTTCATAAATAATGAAAGTTGTGACAAACAAAACTAAACACGGATAAAAGTAATACTAGTAATAGTTCACATATTGCAATACTACACGCTATTTGATATATAGCTTGAAATGGAAATACATATATTTAAGAGTAGGAGATTTAAAAGGGAAGAGTTGTGGTAAACGTACGTATGAAAAATGAAATTCGCCGAAATTTCAATAATTTTTAAGTAAAAAAAATAATTTTAATTTGAATTAAAATCTATATTTAAAAAATTGTAGAAACCTACCCGAAATTCACTATGTGAAGATCTGAGCAGGTATCTCTTAATTTCCCTGGATGATAATTATTTATTGGACTTCGTTCACCTTGTTTCAATATAAGATTATCACTGGATATTTCCAGCTCATGTTAAGAACGAGCCAGGAACTCCTTTCATGAAAATATATTCATTTGTATATTGAATTATTCTACACCACAAAATAAAGAACTCATTCTAGAACTTGGGTTGACCTTTTGGAGACAGCATGTGCCTATAAGATTAAGTACAGGTTTCACACAGGCTTGATAATTGAGCCAAGGTCACAACACACACTTTAAACATGATGTATTGCCCTATATTTCTTGCAAGATAGAAACAATAACACCCCTTCTTCCTGCTTCTGATAATACTGCTCTCTCTTTCAATGAACTACTTGTCATTTAAAATTTATAGCAAAAGCAATCTAGAAAAGAATTTCCTTCCAAGAGGTTCTCTAAAAGCATTGGAAATAGTTCAAGGTCAACGAAATATAACTTCTTCAGTGGCTTTATCAGGATATGGTATAGTCCATCTTCGAAATTTGTTTTCTATTCTCTGATTTTTGAAACAGTTTTATGGTTTTATCTTTAAGGTTTTACGGTCGTCATGTTTTGGGTACCTGTTTGGAGCCGTGTACAAAATGTGATTAAGGCTCCAGCATGGCAGCAGAACGTCAATTTTCAAATTCACGACGCCCTTCCAACCTAAAAACCAGCAAGTCCAGTTCTTTGGTTGACATTGATTTCCAAACCAGAAGAGCCTGATGCTCGAAATTTGGCCCTGGAACTATTTTACATTTAGAAATCTGCCTCCACTTCTTACCGTAAGAGGTGGGTGCCAATAATCGGGGAACAGAAGTGAAGTGATATTTTCGTGACTCGAAAATGGTTTGACAGGGTTACGCCCTTATTTTCGGTACATCCACGAGGGAAAAAATCCATCTCCTTCAACTAGTATCGTATACGTCAAGACACTCCATTTTGAAGCCAATTCGCGAAAGCACTGGATTAAGAATACAGTCCTACCCCTCGCCAAGTTGAACTGCACGGTGGCTAAGAGTATTCCATTAATCAAACGGATTGCATGTTCTCTAGTTGAAGAAAGAAGAAATTAATCACTCCAAGAAACCTTCAATTAATAATGAATTTAGAATCAGTGTGGTTGTAGTTGGCACATATTTTAAAACAGCTAACATCTAACGGCGCAGCGAGACACATGGCCACTAGTCGCATTATTCCAACGAATATTGTTTACATCACAGCTTTGGAAGATTCGCTATTGAACACTCGACTGTACAATGACCAGAAGATGTTGAGGCAGATAAAGCAGCTGTCGTGAGGGGACGAGATTTTTCTAGTTAGAAAACAACTATTTTCGGGAAATAATGCTTCTTACTCTAGACTCCTTTTTACCCTCACTTAATAACCATTCATACGTTTTTATACGCAGTGAAACTTTCATTACAAAATTAATTAAAAAATCAAGGAAGGTTAAACTCTACGAGACAATAATTTCACTGAATAATTTAAAACAATGAACGTCAAAATTGTCATTTATTATGACTACCGTAATTCTCAGTTGAATGTTATCTATTGGTCGCTGGATAATACTGGCGGCCGGATTTCAACGTCACTGCGCTTTGTTACAGTTTTTATCAATAATTTTTTTAATTACCTTGTAAGACTAGAAAATGTTTGCACTGCTCTAGTTCACATTATATTTTATACACATGTGAAGCTTTTCTTCCACAGTTTCCATTATACAAATTGATTTATATCAATGGAATAATATATCCTTCAGAGGCTTCCCCATGTTAAAAAATTAGTCCGCTAAGAATCACTATTTCACTATACTTTCTGCTAAACTCTCGTTTTCTTCTTCTATAAAAAAATTAAAAGTATTTGAACACGGACGTCAGGCCTGTCATATTATCTTTACGCTCACAACTTTACCAGCACCAAATCCCTCAACCAATAGCATACAGTTATGTCGGTCACCATACCAATCATTTCGGCGACCCGAAGAGTTGAACACGCTTTGTTAAACAAATTAACGTTCTGGATTCACAATGGCTCCATAATACTTCACGTGTTTCCTTTCACAGAGAACTAAAAATGGGCTAGGAAAATGGTGCAGGAAGGAAATTGCAAATTCCATTACAGATCTCTGAAAAGCGTGCTTGCAATACCTACATATGCAGTAATGTTCCATATATTGTAAGAATACCAGAATTCATATTTCTATATCCGTGTTTTGACTGCCCCTAAAAATAGTTCGAATTAGACAAAACCAATGCGAACGCCACTATCCGCAACTCATTGTTGAACTAAAAAATATCTTTTACATGTTGTAGAAAAGAGTCACAAGGTCCCGTTCCCTTCAAGATAAGAAGAGGGCACTTACGGCAACACGCTTTTCCCTATAAGCTACGTCGAGTATGTTGAAGTCACCTTGGCTGAAGATACGTCTACTTTTTTTTGGCTCAGTTCGATTTTTCCTCACCACTGTTCACCTTCAACGACCGTAGCATTGTAAACTACGTGAAGTGACAGGCTTAGGGCAAACTATGTACATATGTTACATCATACGTTCTTACATCCAAAGTCGTGCGGTACGTCACGTGAAATCCGTTGAGTTATGAGAAAAGAGAAAAAAGTACTCCCTATAAGAATTGAATAAGAGGCTTATCGCTGAAACCCCAAACAAAGAATAGAATGTGTCGGTTGCCCGGGCGCTGCTCTCATGATTCCGAGCGTCCGTGATTTCTTTTCCAACATTATGTTCTATTGTAAAGAAAACTGAAATTTATTCCACGATTTCATATCAGGGATGATATATTGGTGGTGGAACAACTCTGTGTTGTATATGAATCTTATAATTTGATCACGGACAATATCGCATGAACAGTTTCGCCAACCCCAGTGTTACGTCGAAAACAGTGATCTCAACTATATAGACTGGATACATCATGTTGCTGGTCCTTTCGGAGCGTTACGCGTAATATTCAGTGAGGTAGAACACCTGAAGCGTATCTCTATCTCTCTCTCTGTAGCACGTAGAGTTAAACTCGCTTCACACGATACATTCGGCGCTGCAATATTGTATGCAATCTACTGTGAAGTCAGCTGT
Source organism: Laupala kohalensis (assembly GCA_002313205.1). NCBI lineage: Eukaryota > Metazoa > Arthropoda > Insecta > Orthoptera > Trigonidiidae > Laupala > Laupala kohalensis. The sequence goes on along the minus strand of NNCF01130567.1, from coordinate 388,268 downwards.
TTAGTCTGGAAGGAGAGAAGTGACGTCATTACTGTCTACGCTGCATTCTGGTGCGTTGGGAAATAGCGCATGTTCCCTTTTTTGCGCAGTTTTGCATGCAAAGTTGAAGTGTCAACCAATGAAAACATTAAGTCTTGTCCCGTGACTGTAAATGGTTTACCGATCGGAATAGGACGATCGTGGTACTGATGAATTATTTTTTTCTTACTGCAAAAATTAATTCATTACCATTTGGTTTAAAGAAATTTCAATGAATGTTACAATTAATGTTGGAAGCCATCCCACCACCGCTAGTAAAAACAGTATTTTCAGTTTCCTAATTAACCAGCAATCATTAATGTTATCAAAAGCAACTTAATTTAACAAACGGACGTCCAGAAATGAAAACACCTCAGCAAGGGAAATATTAGAAACAAAATTTTATCAGTTAAATTATGTATATACATAATTTATAATAAATTGCAAACTGAACCTTGAGTTAAGTTGTTATTAATTATGTGTCCTGTCAAATTATACTACTTTGAGTTATGCAACCGAGTAACCTCAAGGTTAGAGCAACAATTATTTTTTTTAAATCATCAAAAAATGAAATACTTTATACAAAAATTTCACAAATACTTGACATTTTAGGTTGTATTGGAGTTCTTTAAACAACATACTCCAAACACTCCAATATTTGCCACTATGTAATAACACCAATCGAGCTCACAATCTTCGTTACTATGACGTTCGTTTATTTGCATTACTCTTTTAGTTACCATATTAATGATAATTTCTAAATGTCTGCGACGAACAATATCAGCCATAACCACGCCCATTTTCCGGAATTGTCAATACGCGCTCATTAAAACATCAAAACTTTCGCGGTAAAATTCATTGTGTGAACCCAACACAGCAGGACTAACATCACAACTGTCTGAACCACAGACATCAAAGGACATCGGAAGCAAAAACTGCATGCAATATTGGAGCACAGAATGCATCGTGTGAAGCGGACTTTATTTGCGAAAAGATGATCCACAAACCCACGGTATAGGTTGAACGTCGCTTCGCTTAATACAAAAGGGACAATGGTGGCAATAGGACAGGAGAACAAGAGACTACTTTCACTGGCATAGAGCCCACCGCCACGGTCTCGTCAAACATAGTGCGCCATCTACTCCTAGTACGCTATTGAGCTCACTGGTTAAAAAAACAACAAACAAACGGTTTAGCTCCGACTCATAGGTTTCCGTATCCAATGCGACGTGTCCCGCAACATCCGCCGGGATCACATCAAAGCAAAGTTTCCAGGTGACAATGTCACGTTTCTCGACGGCTACCGTGAAATGTCGATTGTCCGTAGTAAAGTCAATTCGCGCAAACGGCAGGAAATTCGTGGCACTTAACGTTCTTCCCTGTACGGCTCAATCGCCGCAATGGGTTGATGCGGCGACGCTGTAAAGTCTCGGCGCGAAACTCTTTTGACACGAGACTACTTTCAGAAATAGAAGACCGCATCATTCGTGCAAAATACAGCGCGACGAACTGGGGCAAGAAGTTCTACTGCTGTTTATGGGAGCAAAACGGTCGTGAGTTTCCGTTTCCAGAAATTATTCCGAAAATCAATAATGCCCTATAAATCGTCTCAAAAGATACAATAGGACGAATTGAATTAAATGTACGTCAAAACAGTTGAGGTGTGTAAGTCTAGAAACCTAACGTGCAAAATATAAATAATATATTGTCAGAAAAACCGTTACAAATTGTGTTTGACCACGTGGTTTGCTTAAAAATTTTCGAGAAATATTATTTTCAATGGATTATAATACAACAGTTATTTAATATTCACATACTTTCGTTAATTTATTATTCCGAAAATATTGAGTTTGAATCGTAACTAATCATATCACTCAAAATTCGAGGTAAGTAATAACAATAGTATTAATGACACTTCCGCTTGAAGGTCGGATGCCTACGGGACCTAAAAATCGTTCTCCCATTTCATTTAACGATTAGGAAATAATAAAACATTTCGTTCACAAAAAAACTATGAAAACAATACTCAAAATATGAACACACTTTTTTGATACATTCTGTGAAGAATATAGGTTTCAAGGCTTCATTTGTGGTAATCCTTTGTATAAACGAGATGTACAAAAATATTTAACTAGTTGTAAGTTTTTTGATTGAGAATATTGCACTGGTTTCAGTACCAGACCTGTGACCTTCTACTCGTGGGTCACTTTTGATTTGTCACTTGTTGTTGCGCTGCTGTTTTGTTTTCTCATAGAATAATGTGAAGGAGGAAACTCCCTTCGAACGCAAATACACACAATACTTCCAATCTTTCTTTCATTCAATCTATTTACATTCTTTACAGCTTTTTGTTTTGTGTATCTTGTCTTATCTTTTATCCACATTTTCTTTGTTTTTGTTTTTTTAGGTAAATGATCCGTCCACACGCGAAAAGCAGTGTAACTCCGCCTGGTGCATCGATCCCCTCAGCTGCGCATGCGCCGAGTTCCACACGACAACGCCGCTTGGCTGCGCGAGGGGCACGTGAATGCGTGCTAAGAGGCCGCTAGCGCCGCGTCGGGAAATCCCCATTAAGCCACCTTCATCCGATTCGAACCCCGATCACCCCGAAAGCGAATACGCCTGCGATCTGATTCCCAAGGCGGGTCGAGGGGAGTATGAAAACACGAGTCAATTCCTACCTCCCTCATTACGAGTACGAAAGCCATTCATCACCCTGGTGCTTCATCGAATCTGAAAGTGGCAGGTGGGCGACGAGAGGAGAACCCGAAGGTAATAAGGAGTTCGCCGAATAAACAGAACGCGATTGAACTGCGGGTCAAGTCCAGATGGACGTGAGAGGTTAGGCGATGCGTTGATGTATTAGAGCTAGCTCAAAGAAAAGACGAAAAAAAGTTCTGACACTTATCACGCGAATGGTAAGTTAGCTTCGAGCAAACTGTAAATAAACCGAGGGGGGATGTCGAATTATAAGGTATTCGTTGTCAATACGATTAAGCGATTTTGTGGCTTGAGATTATTTGGCGATAATTTGCGAGGTATTTTTCGTAATTGGCGGAACGGAATGTACTTGCAAGCATACCCTAATTACTATGTATTTAAATCATTGCCCCCAGCTTGTTGAGAAACGGGCTTGTTGGAAGGTAACTACCCAGTTCACAAATGTCTGTTACGAAGGATTTTAATGCAACCTTTCGCATCTTGAAATCAAAGGTTACACGTCTCAAGGTTGTTGGTTCCGCTATAGATACAGCAAAAACTGTGATAACAGCACTGTCGAAAGTATTATCATTATGAAAAAATTAGATTTTATTTAAAGTAACTAGTGAACACTATAAATTTAATAGGAGGAAACACACTTAAGTGAACGACTTATATTTCATTTCCAACAACTATTCCTTAAGTTTAATGGAGCTATCCCAAAGGACAATCCATATTCCTTTCCACTGTATTTACGATATTTTCCATTCGGACTACTGCATTCGATACAAAAAAGAGCAAACAGACCTTAATTATAAAAAAAATTACTTTAAAAATCCAGTCGCAAACTGCGACAATAAACTAATTCACTCCCCTTTTTCGTGACATTTGTAATTTCATTAAACTTGGGAGATTTTTCTCGAAAGGCAAATACTTTCAAGAATTCACTAGGAGTTTTTGGAACCTCTCATTCATTAATTTATTCATTCATTCTTCGTTTTGTTTACTTTGTACTAAAATCACGAAGAAGCGTGTCTCGATGAAGATTAAAGGTATGGCATTTGAACGAAACCGTTAAGGATTACCACACACATGAAACATAAAAATCAGAACTATTCAATATCCAGAGTGATACCAGTCTTCTTCGATATATTTTTTTAACGAAAAGTTCAAATATTCATACCAATTTTCCAGTTGAATGCACGGCTGCCGTTGGTGCATTACTTCTTGAAAGGAAGAAAAAATCTGAACAAAAACGAAACTGTATAGAATACCTAGTTCATCCTATATATAGCTCGAGATTAATGAAGGTTAATATTATTTCGATGATCTTCGATACCATCCCAAGTATTTTTTTTTCATAATTTGGTTACATATAAGATCTTTCCCTTCCGAGCCCTATAAATATTATGTAGATCGTACTTAGTTCCCTCCTGAGACCAGCATCTCTCTGTCAAGGTCACTCGCACAGCACGATGCCGGCACACCTACAAAGGAACATAGTAGAAATCCAGCCCAAATTCTCCAAATTCCCTTTTATCTTTATCAGTTTCCATTACGGAGATATTAATTTGATTAGTCAATGTTTTCTTCAGGAAAAATGAAAGTGATATTTTACACTAAATTTTTTATTTAGTTCTTGATTAGTGTGAAAAGAAATGAGTCATTGTTGATAATCTAAAATGAATATTTTCATGCAGTATATGTACTTATTACAACATACTCTCTGGATTTAAATAATATGAAATATGTTGCCCTGAATTCCTATAAATACCAGAAATATATTCATTGCAAAACAACAGTTTAGCTTTCGAAGCGTATTGAATTTTCTAAGGTGAATAAAATAATGTATATGCTGCATATTTTGTAATTAAAATTTTTGTAATGTACGTAAAATTTCAAAGTAAATGAGTTCATATGTAAAGCAATTCCCACTTTTCTAAAACTTTCAAGAGTGTGCGCACTCCCATTGTTCGAAATGGTAACCGAGCGTTAAGACTTTTTGTCTTCAGACAGAAAGTCGCCGGTGTGCGGTACCCTTAAGACAAGTGGGACCCAACTAAATACTCTCCGTGGCAGCAAATTATTTGTTCAGTGAACGAGCTTTCTAAAAGCTGGTTCGAAATCCTGCAGCCCTAACATATGCAACGCGTGCTGAGACAGTTCACGGACCACATCTCCCAGCGCTGGGTCCACCTGCGAACGTGCGGTCGCCGCTGCGCTTCGGGAAGGACGCGGAGAGCGTGGCGCTCGGATCGCGCTGGAGGGAGGAAGGAGGCGGTGGAGACTTTATCATTCCTGCATCGCAGAGGGCGTATTTGCAGCCATTACACTCCACCTTAATAACAACATTGGTCCTGCCGATAATAGCATTCGCTTTTTCTGCATCGATTTGTTTTGCAAATTATCGACAATTAATTTAATGTCCACCGTAATTTATAATTGTTAAAATCAAAATGCGTAAGGTCGCCAAGTCGTAGTACGTAAGGCGTGTTAACACAGAAGGATGTTTTCACGTACGACGTCCGTTATGGTTTGGAGGAAGAGCGCGTTAAGGTCACTTAACTTAAATGACTAGTTTTCATTTAGATTATTAAAATTTCGGAGGAAATGACTATAGTTTGGGTTTTTATTGTGCAATAAATCTTATTGGAAGAAAGGCGCATTGGAGATCGGCCGAAGGTGTAATTTCATGGTGAACGAGCCTAAAGAAAATTGGGGGCCGCGGATTCTATCTTTACCTGCGCGCAGAGGGAGAAAATGAGGATTACGAGAGCATCGTGGGGTGAGGGACTTTGTACGGTGAGCGCTTTTCGGCACGAGGAAGTCGACCGGGCACCCCGAGGGGCAGACGGGGATCCGTGCAAGGTCACGAATTAAGCGCTTATTTGAAGCAGAAACCTTGCGCTAGGTGCTAGAAGAGACCCCGTTTCGGGAAATGATTAATTCGCCGTAACAGAGTGTAATCACGTCGGAGGTCTATTTACCGGTGTGTTATTTTTTACGACATTATCCTCGCGTTTCTGCAGCGAGTGATTCGGATGGAGCAACTGGTTGACCTACGCCCTTTCGCAGCCACTTCAGCAGCCGGAGCAGCTTGGAGCAGCGCTTCCAGCCCGCACGTCGAATTCTTCCGCGGAAGATAACAAACGGCTACAAAAAAATTCTTTCACAAATCACCGCCGAACACTTTTCGCAGATGATACAGCGAACAAGTATTTAAAAATTTTACGCCTTAATCATGTTGTGAAAGGTATAAGAAGCGTGAAACAGGGTGATTCAGGTTTATGTGAAAAGTGTACATCTTACAAATGCATTTTATTTTTGTCGATTACCAAAGGAACATTGAAAGTTTTTTTAAGTTGCATCGTCTCTTCGTTCTGGTCGATTCTTATTTTGGTTTTGATTCTTTAGTTTTCGAGAGAGACCGATTTTGAAGATTTGACCGAAAAATGATATTTCTAATTAAAGTTTCCACTAATTGAATATAAATTATAAACATTTATTGAAGAAACTTTTAAAATGCAATTGTTTTAAGAAGTATTTATAATAACCCTAACAAGCACCCAATTTACAGAACAAGTTTCAGAAGGAACGCGCACTAATATTTTTTTCAAATATCATTGAAAAACATAGTAGAAATTTAAAAACAGACTCTTCAATGGTTCTGAAAATACAATCCTTTACTTATAAAAACACAGAAACATTTTCTTAAACTTATATACAACTTGACGCAGGTTCACTAACAAATTATGAAAATCATAGTGGACTTTAGTCAAAATGGCGAATCAAATAGAATTTTAGTCAAGAACATAAATTATGGATTGTTTTGCAACAGAAAATATTTAAAAAAATATTTGCACAAAGTATGTTTTCACGTATAATTCATTGTATTTTCAGAATAAAACAGTGGTGAAGCGCGAGAATGACACTATGATAATTAAAATATTTTTTGTCATTTGCCGTATGCCGAATATTATCCATTTTATTTTAGATTCTTTAACTCCTTTATAGAAAGATAATAAGTAACTTCTATTGTTGAACATATACTATAACTACTAATGCGCATGGAAAGATGAACACCAAAATCATGATATTCTTGGTATCATTCTTGTCTATTCTGTTTCTTGATCTCACCCTACTAATATTAATTGTGGTTTTGCATCGTAGAAATGAGTTTTTGAAAAGTGGCAAGAAACACACCCTGACAATAAAAAATAAGTATTTGTTTTAAAGTTTTGTATTACACCTCACCTGTTTGAGATGCAACAAGAAAAACCGGGGAACACACTGCACTCACGAAATCAGAATTATCTGATTTTATTTGAAGCAAACTTGGGATTGATATTTTTGAGAACTCTTTTCAGATATGATTAGTAAACCATAACTAGTTAGTTTTGAGTTCACATCAACTACTGTGTTGTAGTCTGTATTAATAAAGTAGTTGCCAATCGAGGCAACATAAGTAACATAATCTACGATAGTGAGATTTAGTGTGAAAGTAGGTGTCCAAAGATGAATAATAGCGACAAAATAGGTGAACGAGAGCTTGTTACTTTTTTCATTCACTAAACCTCACCCCAAGAACAGTATTTATTTACTTCACAATATAATATTTACATTTATGACATCATTTCATTTCTTTTCCTTACTTTAGGAGTAAAAATATGGTCGAAACACGTCAATAATATTTATGTTAGTGACTACATATTTCACACATACATGGTTTCGATTCCCTGCTGGGTGAGGTTTTCAGCTGGGGTTTCCCTTACCTACTCCAGACTAGTGTCGGTTCTGTCTCTTACATTCCCTCATCTCTCCTTCGCAATTCCTTCGCCCAAATAATGTGGTTACGTGGAAGTTCAGAAAGATAAATAAGATGAAATTAAAGAAACACATTCAAAATGATCAGACATCTAAATACACCCGTTTATGTTTATTTCTTATAATCCTCAAGACTGATACGGACTGGGTCTTCGACTTTTTGCACGATAAATTTATGGCATCATCTTTTTAGTGACTTCCTGAGAATTTACTAAAATATACTCCGGACCTCTCGTACATTTCATAAAATAAACTTTTGGAATCATTTTTTACATTTGATTACAATTCTAGGATTAAACATAAGGGTTAACAACCTCTTTATGAAATTGGTTTGGTTTTCGACACTGCTGATCTACTGGGAGTAAAATTCCCCGATTTTTCAAGCTTCAACTAAAGTTTATCGTGACACAATTTCTTATTTCCTTATTAAAATGTATTTTGGGACCCATTTTTCATTTCGGGATATTTTTAGGACTTTCGAGAGTTGTAGATACCCTGATAATACAAAATACAACGGTAGGTTCCAAAATCCATTGAAATAAACTGGACGTTGTTTTCAGAAATAGAAAACGAAGGGGTTTCTATTATTAGTTCGGCCAATTAAGACGTTTTGGAACATGTGCTATAATTTGAACACGACCCGGTTTTTGTGGAATGTAAAGCGTTGAATATTTAGTATACCTTAAAGCCACATGAATTTAGAATTCCATCAAAAGTTTCTTTTCAATATCAGTGCCGTGGAAATTAAATGCAGGGATGTCAAGAAAACGAACTTCTGAAAGGCTTTAGATCTCGCATTGTAAAAGTGGTAGGTGCACTTGTATGAAAATGTCACTTACATGAAATCTTAAGTTGGACGTTAATGGACGCGGAGGAATGAGATACATCCCATGAAAATGGTATATTAACTGGCGTTAATATAAATTATCAATTGTCAAGTCGCGAGTTAAAAAGAAAATTACTTTTAATTATAAAAGTTTGTGATCAAAAATTATTTTCGGGTGCACTCGATACATTTAGTTTAATTATGGATTTGAATTAAATTCCATATTTCCCCGGGAGAAACTGTCTTCAGTATTTTATCGATAAAGTTGATAGTAGAACACTTTATACGCAAGGAATCTCCAGCTAATGAGCATAAAAAACCAATGATCGTAGTCATCGATTCGGGAAGGTAATAGCATACCTTCGTCACAAGATTTCTTAGAAATCCGAGAAGATTGCTTCCTGACTATTTTAGAAATGTATACCTCGCGATCTTGTTACGTTCTCGTTTCATACGGACTAAGACTGCAATGAGATCGCAAAAGTTCAAGATGAAGCATAAAATCAAAAGATTAACCAGAAAGAAAAATCAAGACAAATCGAAAATAGAGATGTAGGCTTTCACGGCTAACTTGATCAACATTTAAAAACTGTTTCGGGGTATTAAGCCGCGTCGTCGTATTGTAAACATTTTAAAATGTGACGACGCGGCTTAATACCCCGAAACACTTTTGAAATGTTGAACAAATCGAAAAAACTATAACTCTTAGAAGTAGAGACGTAGTACAATTAAAAAAGCAAGAGTGATTTCATCAATTTAAGTTTCCCATAAACTATTCTGGGTTGACGATCGAAGTGCGAATGTAGCAATGGGGGAGTAAGCCCCAGAGTGGTTCTTGCCTTCATTCAACGATCAAGAGAATAATAGATCAGACAGATCACACTCAGCAGTGAAGAAAGAGTTACATATTTTAATGAAATACATTGCTCCTCGGATGAGAAAACCATCAGCAGCTGTAAGAGATGGTAATTAAACGGGTCTTTGTTATCATGAGGACTGATTTCCATTTTAACTGAAGTCAGATGCTACGAAAACTAGTGCAAATGAGGCTCGCAAAATTAGAACATTTATCTTGGAGTCTAAAAATAATAAGTTCTACGTGTAAAGAAAACTAGGAAATATTTTTCTGTTTCTCACTTGCACACATCTCAACGATATTGGGATCTCATAACGTGAAACAGTACTCCGGCTCAAATGATTCAAACATGGGAAAAAGTCTCGTCAGGTTAAATGATGTCTGTTCATTAAACCCACAGTCTGGATCACGGAGCATTCGCCGTGAATGGACAGGGAGCTAAAAACCCGAACCTCGGGTTTACTCCGTTCATCAGACTTCCCGATTCGGCCTCCGTCGTAGAGGCACGGGCGAGGCACGTGCTGGGATCAAGAATGGAGAAGATTGAGAATCGGCGGAGAAAGAGGATGGGGGGGGGGGTAGATTAGAGATTTACTGCTGGAGATAGCGGAACCGACGAATTTCTTGTAATGGCTCTTCGAACCCCATTCTTAATATTTCTCTTCCAAGGCAAGAATGATAAACGCTACGATCCTATCATGGCATTTCTCTCCAAGATCGAAATATTGAATAGTGGATCGAAGCGATGTTTCTCCTTCTCGGAGTCTGAGATGCCTGTTCGAACATTCCACGTTCGTGACAAGCGGGACAGTCCGGTTGGGAGTTGATGGGTTAATGGTTGGTAGAGCTCGTGTAGAAACAGTGAGCGTGCGAGAGGCTTCAAATCGACGTAGAAGGCTCCCTTCAGAATCTATGATGGAGAGCGTGCATATGTCTCTGTCACGGTCACTTAAGAATGGATCTTGTTGCGATGAATTCTCTGCTCAGATACGGACGGAATTGATGGCTGCGCCAAGGACTCTTAAGTGATGTCTCTGTGGAGAGGGATTCATATAAACAAGTGTGCGTTAATGATAATAAAGCTGCACAGGTTTTCTCTAAGTATTTGGAAGCATTCGTTCTTCAATTAGTATGAAGCAGCACAAAATGTAATAGAAAAAACTGCTCTGTATAGTTTTGAAAAAAAAAATACATAGTTTTCCTTTTAAATCTGTATAGTTTCTCTTTTACATGCTCCAGACAATACATCAGTTTAACACAGCAGCAATTCGCCTTTCGAATGTTCAGTTGACAAATATGAATGAATCAAACTCAATGTTTCAAATACTTCAAAAAATATCAATATATTATGTTCCGTTACGCAGAACAACATTCACCATTAGAATACTATAAAAGAAGCAACCAGGGATGACTGTAGAGTTCGAGGAACAGTCAGTTACAAGTAGTTAAACACACGTTATTTACTTATTTTTACACTATATCCCCTGTGCCAAACATATTCTAGAGGTTTTACACAGTTAAACATACATGTCAAAAACATCAATTTATGATCCTCTCATATTTGGCGTCTTTCCACTGGTAACGTGAATCTGGAAATTTGATATTTTGCGCCGGGGTCATCAGTATTGTGTTGAGCATTCCGGTATCGTCTTCTTTCTAAGTAGTATTCTCTATTCGGACATTTCTATCCTAAATTAACTCAAATAAGTCACTTAAATAAGAATAATAATTAATTTTAAACATAATCTTAAATACGGTACGTTTGAGAAAGAGAGAGATTTGGATTACTCGGAAGAACGTAAGGATCACTGTTTGCAGCTTTGATTTGCTCGACGTTTACCCAATACTATCATTTGGATAAATAAATCAAAACCCACCATGCAACATAAATTTTATATACGACACAACTCTCGATATTCCAGTGCAATTCTCAGTTCTATGTGAGATACGGTTTTCATTGAATTCATTAGTACGAGCACTTCAAATTCTCGATTTGAAGATCCTAAATATTGTACAATCTGCGAGTCATTATGATCTAAACACACTATATGATACTGGGAGCTGTTTATGAAACATGAAGAGAATTAATTTAAAAATATTGAGTCAATTTGAAACGGATGGCAATGTGTTGGTGGTCACGTGTTGGCGACCACGAATTAAGATGATATAGGTTCGTTTCAATGGGAATGGGAGAACGCGAAATTGTAGTATTAACTGCAAAAGCGATAATAAATCAAGGTTTAGGATACGTTACAATACTTCAAAATTGCTTCGATGTATTTTCATGAATAATTTCACGACTACACGTCATAATGAACATTCACGTACATTACATACATCATTGGATATTTTATGATTCATTCATCTTCCTCTTTGTGCATTAGTGCATTTTATAGTCACGAACGCCCATTATATCATGAAGCGAGTGTCATACAACTACAAAATCTTGGAGGTGATTAACTAGCAATTTAGAAATACTCTCCATCGAACACTCAATATATTTTTATTTCTCGAAGAAAACTCGAATGTTGACACGACCACTGATGTATTTCCACCCGCACAGAATCCTCCCGACACATTCGACAACGACGCGAAAGCATTCAAGTGACATGCTTATGAACATTGTCACTTAAATTCTGAGAGTGGAAGAAAGAAATTCTTCGAGAAATCCCGAGGCCGAAGAGGAGAGAGAGGTTTGAGAGAACTGCGCTGTGTCAATGGGCAGCGCCCGCTTGTGAATTGTGAGCGCTGCAGTGCTAGCTTGTAAGAACGCTTATCCCGAATTTTATATCCGAACACTGTTAGGTGTGACAGCCACGGATATTTCGAGGCGTAAGGAATAGGCGCCCAACGAGCTTTTAACGAATGAAGAATCTTTGATTTGGCGGCAAAGAAATGTGGTCGGACAAAGTTTATTGACATTCAGATATAACACCTATTCTCGACTAATGAAAGAAAAATCTAACGTTGACACTCGGAGAGAAATCTAGAAACATATTTCTAAACCGGTTGATAATTTATTTTGGAATATCACCCGTAGTTTTAATTTTTGTTAATAACAAGTCTACCGACTTGACTCACCTCCATGAAATGGAAAGTGACTGCGCAACAGAGGAGATTGTATGAGGAAAATTATTGGTCTTGTAATCACGTGAAGACATAAATGTCCTTTTCTTTACATTGCAATATATAAAAATGTATCCCGCTCAACATTCAATTGATGGTCTCAATCGAGAGGTGTAATGGCCGAAATTGGCTTGGGGAGGATTTGCACAACAAAGAGGATTGAAGTTCTTTACTAGCTAGCCTGACAGACTCGTGTGTTTTCTTAGAGTAAACAACACGGTAGTCACTTAATGAATTCACTCGGCCTGGTAGCGGTGTCTCTTCCATGATTTATCTCCTCCACATTGTCTTAAAACAAAAATTCGGGAACGTTTAAATTCAGACTACGGAGAACAGTTTACCTAATCATTTTAGACGCCCGAGAAAGTCAAGTTAAATATTGTAGGTGAGAATGATAGTTCTTTCACATTTTTAATTTTTCCTCAACGTAACTTCACCACAGTTGAAAACTAGTATGCATATAAAATGTGAATAAACGAATATCCTTACATAAACATGAAGATGTGTGGAATAACATTTCATTGTATATTGATAATTGCGTAAAAATTGTTAAAATTATGAACTACAAATGTTAGATGATGGACATGTAAGGCAAGAGGAAAGAAGGAAACGTATGAAAAGAGAAGAAATAAATAAAGAGAATACTTATAGTTAATAATCCTGTAATGACATAGTTGTACACGGGGGATCTGATGATCCATGATCAAATAAATGAAAAAACCGTTTATTTGGTGTGCTAAGGCTCGGGAATCCGGTTCACATGGTTTCCCGCACGTACGCCTCGCATAGCAGCCTCGTCCTCATTCCATATCCTGGCATTGTCCATGTGGGCAGCCCCCACCCCCGCCTCCGCCATAGACCACCAAAGGCTCCTGGCGCTGGTCGACGACCACAGGACCACAGTTTTGCAGGAGGAGGCCAGAGCAGGGAGACTCTTCAGCACTTGAGGAGCAACAAATTGCGCTCTTCAATCAGAACTAGCAGCATCGGACTTCCGGACTCGCATTTCATAGGAATTATGAAATGAAATTTAATTAAGTCTGCACGTTCATTTAGGTTTAATTGAAATTGAACTGATGGTGCTTCTAAAAAGCAGAATTTGAAAATGTATATTTCCAATAAAATACTCGAACTTAGATATGACACAGTTACTGAATCATTAGTCGCGACAGATTGAAAGATTTTCTTCACAAATATCACATATAATTAATGAAAATAACGAGATGCATTGTTTCCATTGGAATGTAATACAAGAGAGAGTCTTACGACCGGATTGTCTAGAAATTTTAGAATATAAAGTAAACACAAATAGTTATTTTGATCATTTCTTTAAAACATTATACTACTTGTATTCTAGACACATTACTTCTTATAATTTAATTGAACTACTCGTAATATTTATGAAAACAAATGCTTTCTATCGGCAGCATTAATTCACAATATATCACAGACACAAAAGTTCCTTGTAATTTATTTGTTTTAACCTTAGTGTTTCAATTGTTGTTTTCCTACTGACGTCATACCAGAAAAGAACGCCATTTGACGCAAATTCGGAAACTCTTAAATGGTTAGTAAACATCAAATTTAATTCTAGTCAGTTCATTAGATGGTTAAAAATGTATCCTTGAGCATATTTTCGATATCTACCGCAAAGGCGGAAATGTTTTGAGAAAAACATCTCGGAAACAGATGCAATAAAAATACTATTGAAATACAACTATCGTCGTAAGAGATAGTTGATATAACAAGCTAACCATGAAAAAGGTCTCAATTTTGGAATGAACCACTGAGATCGTCATGGAATATCGGAAACTTGTTATGTTTATGCAATATTGAATGGCGCCTTCAGACTTCAATGTTTTTATTTGAAAAAATATTTTTCTTGCCCTACCGATTGGAAAGTTAAAACAGAACTCTTGTGTAATTTCGGGTGAGAAAGGCCAAGCTGTCATGCAGCACTGATGGACGGCTTGGATATGACCTCAAAGTAATTGAGGAAGAAAATGATAATATTGTAGGAATTTAGTCTCGGTGTAATCCATCACTGGGACAGAATCTGGTATCGGTAGAATGTTTCGCAGCGCGTCAGCAGCTTGAGAATGTAGTGTGGACACAGAAGGAAAGAAAGTTGGCAGCTCCAATGGATGAAGGGATGTCGTGTTTTCGCAGTACTGCAAGAAATATGAAATATGCTTTATTACCAAAGACAAAAAATACAGGAGGGCGATTCTATGGAAATGGGGAAATTTGTGGCACACAAAGGAGTGAGATTAATGACCAAGCACTTCACGTTTTCAACAGTTCAAACAAACACAAAACATCTTAGGTTTTTGAGCAATGAGGTAGGTTGCAATGAGCAATGGAATTGGTTTCGGCGGGAACCCACAGGATTGCCACCACATCAACCGCTCCTGTCAGGCCATCTTTACCCAAACAGGCGTGAATTTAAAAAAAATGACACAGAAGTGAGACACGAAATGACAAAGGAGTGAGGAAACAGTCCTATATAAATTATTATCTGCGCCATGCACATTGAACCTGATCATGTTAAATGACCTAATTCATTTGTATCAATATGCTGTGCTAGCAAAAAATAAAAAAAATAGAAAATCCAAACATAACTGGACAGGGTATTTCGGACATATATTTCCCAATTTCTGTAAAATAACCCAACCGTCCGTCAAGAAACAAGTAAGTCATCAAATATCATGTTTAACTCCGTTTTGAACTGTTAAGATGACAAGAGACGTCTTAGGTGTACACCTATGAGTATTCTTTAGAGCACGCAAATTCTTTATTGAGATTAATGTAGTAAACAATTTACAATGTGTTACATTGACTTTATATATAAAAGAACGTCAGGCGCGTCGTAAGCATGTATACAAGTATTAATTGATCACACTTCAATAATCGTGCATACATTATCCTATAACGTTTGTAAAAAAAACAATTTTATATCGTGAAAATCTTGGTTTATTCGTGCATTTTGATGGCGATCCCATGTATTTTTCTGCATCGAGTGTCATTCTTTGTCTTTTTTTCTTTGGAAAGAAATACTTCAGCCGATAATAGGCTTTTGAATGATTATCGAAGAATCGGAGAAAGCACTTTCTCCCAATGGAGTGAAAGACGGTAGGTCCAGTAGCCCTGTGCGGAGGAGGTTGGGGAACTTGGCCAGTGTCAGCAGAGGTGTCAGTGGGCGGGCGCGGAGGCCTACACGGGGTCGAACAGAGGTCACTCAGGTAAATCCATCGCCCAAAGTAGAGCGCTCTGTAGGAAGGTCGCAGATAAAGCAAAGCTAAGCGAACAAACATCCAACACGAAAAAAAGGAAGCTGAAGCGAGTTCAAAAAGAAAGCGACTGGGAGGAAACAAAATTAATAAAAGGCGAGTCGAAGCCAAGTTGCCGAAGCGAGCAGATCATTAATCATGTGTATCAGAGCGGTGGCGGCAGTGGCGGAGGAGTGCGGGTCGGATTCCTGTTGGCGTGGATGGGGGCGGGGGCGGAGACAGGAGAGCGGCCAGCCTTGGCGGATCTGCACCTCTCGCCCCCCCCCCCCTCCACTCACACAGTAATTAGTGACACTCTCATTAGTCTCGCCGTGGGACAGGACTGTTGCGCCCCGCCTTATCGCATCTGCTGCTATTGTTTCCGCCGACACTTTTGCCGGTCCCGCCACAGCCTGGCGACCCCTCTCGTCTCTCATCACTCGTCGCTGCTTAACGAAGGCCTTCCACATATTCACTTATTTATTTATCTACCTATCATACGCTGCACAAGTGGCTCCCAATTACATGCCACACAATGGGGACACAAAAAAATAAATCGGAAACAATGAGATCCCGGCTAAAATGGGTGGCTAATTACGAGGAACTGGAGGTAGAACGAAGGAGCTTCAAGGGACGTCGCTGAGTCTCCGTGCGCTGACCCTGGGACAGCGAGGTGATGGAGGTCACTTACGTAAGAGGGGGGCGACATTTCACAAGAGACTAAAGACACAGGTACATGATAACAAAAAAATGTGTATTAGCTTGAAAGATTTTAATCACACTGAATATACACCGTTCACCCAATATTTCAAAATATTTAAGTAAGTAGTATAATGATGAAATAGTTATAATGCTGAAAATTAAGTTATAGCGCTAAGAAGTGGAATTCTCTTTACTGGATGAAACTGTTACATCTAAAACAATTTTTTTACGAACATACCAGTCACGTACGAGGGGCCGAAATATGAATAAAACTTGTCTGCTACATTCGTAAGAACATTTCCTTTGGAAATTACATTAACCAGTATTACATGTTCTTTATTAAACTATTTTCGGTTTAAAAATTTATCAATTAACCAGGATGGTCTACACTAATGCATCACAGCAAGTTTACAGAGAATAATATAGATATTCTTTATTTTATTTCTCAGTACAGGCGAGTGAAACAGTGCTTTGGAATTGCTTAGGACTGTTCACTAAATGCTGGTACGATAGTAGAAAAATTACTTTCCACAACTTCAGTACTGCTAGAATTTTCATTTTTATGACCTTACAAAAAATAATAATCGAAATAACGCACTGTTTATAATAAATACATAATTTATAAACATAATATTAATTAGTTACTAACTTCATCATGGACTCTTACATAAGATGAATCGAAAAAAAAAATTTCTCTCCTCGACGTTATCATCTGATCCTTCAAAATAAAATGTAGAAATAGCATTAATATAAAATATAGATGTGCAAATGACTTTGAACAACCACTTATTATGTATCATTTAATACGTCGCTGCCGCACTAAAGAAGGTGTCAAAGCCTTTTTGTAAATATTCTGTTTTAATCGTTGATAGCAATCGACTAAATAATTCTGAAATCGTATCTAACATATTGCTTCCTTACGCAAGCAAAATGTTTAACACCTCGCAATTAACACATCATAATTGTTATCGACGCATGAATCTTATTTTTTAGACCCTGAATGTATTTGCTTTCCCGCACCTGCGGTACGACTGGATGAACGGTGAAAGACCTTCATCGTATGTGCGCTTTTGTAGAAATCATAACACGATATTTACATCTTGCAGACTATGCATAAAGTTGACCTACATAATAATTACATTTGATTGATGCGTCATGATACTATCACATTTTTCGATATTTTAGTCAGTTTGCTTGCAATGTTTCTGGAAATCGAAATGGTATGACAAGTAAAAATGTACGCCAGAAATGTATAAACTGATATATTTTATTCTATCAATTACTTTCTGACTGATATAATACAGACATATCGGCGTGGAAGTACTATACACACATAAAATAACAGATCATTTGAAGAAATGTAGCTAAAAATAATTTAATATAATTAATACAGCTACAAAAGGTATATAAGCACAATCGAGATTATCCAATCTAATACGTCAGATCTGTTCAATTGCAGTTGCTGAAGAAATGTATACTGATACGCTCCAATTACGTAAGACATCCGACGAATTTACTCGACCACTTTAACGTTTTCATGTTACCGTATAAAAACATAATATTTGTCCCCCATTTTCCTTTTTTGATTGTAACTCGCTTAGGCACACACATATTATATAATATATAGTCTAATATTTTAATTTTGACAAAATTAAATTGAGTTCGGTAGGTTCATGAAGGAACTAAGTTAGATTATATCCTATGACGTCGCGAATTTGAATGCATTAGCTCGGGTTCAAGAAAAACGTCAAGGGATATCACGAGTCCATACATTTCTCCTGGATGAGATTTCTTTCATGTAAGTAAGAGACCGCTTAAGAATTGAAAACCTTCAGGAATCTGAAATTTAACAATAGCATTTTATTGTTAGGGGGACCGTCAGACGAGCAGTGGAATTCTGGGTGGACTCTGACGCAGTTGAGTTTCTTATTGTAAAAAATTGTCAAAATTAAGTGGATTTATATCCCTTGAAAAAAATCAAGACAATGTGTTGGGCAGCGACAGCAAGCTGAGGGACAATCGCGCTTAAAAGAGAGGACCGTAAGGGCGCATCGCTGCCGAACAGGTGACTACAGGGAGATAACTTTTGGTGGTGGGCTGTGACGGCAAGGTGAGTAAGTGGTGCAGTCAGCTTACAGCCGTAACACGCTACATGGTGAAATCACCAGACTTTCAATTGAACTATGAGTGTTATGTAAACTCGAGCTGGAGGTGCGAGATGTGTTTAAGCACCTAATTAACTTTTGAGAAAGTGCGGGTATCCTAAAAGCTGGAAAGTGGAATAACATTGATTTAATTAATTCTTTGTGAGGACGGCATGATGAACAATAAGACTAACAAGTCTCAAACTATATAACCATATTAGTTATAAGTTAGTATTTTTGTTTATTATATTATTTGTGTTGGGGGAAAATTAGCCATCCGCTGATATCATGCATCAATGTAAATTCATATGTTCTGTCAGGGGAGACCAAGATCTTTAGTCTCAGAGTTATTACAAGGTTTTGTTTTATCAAATAGTTTTATCTATTAATGAACTGTTTCGCTAATACGGTGAATGGTCATAAAATTTGTCAAAATTATCAAATTTCGATTATATTATAATATATTGCAGCAAATAATAGGTTCTCATAATCGATTTCATGAATGGCATTTGAATGGCGCGGTTTGCGATCGTTCGGAAGTAGGCTTAAGAGCGTGTCATGGACTTGAATGCTGATTGGCAGCCTCCTGGAGAGCTTCGCACTCGTGCTCACGTTATATAAACGGCAAGAGAGAGTCATCAGCGAGAGTGAGTGATCGTCACTGTGTAGAGGAAGTCAGTTACTATCGGTCAGGGAATAAAGGGGCTGACGGAGTTTGAGACAATCAGATGATTGAGTTAGAGACCTACAGTCTGTCAGAGTGATCTGCAATACAACGGTTGGAGTGAAATCAGTAGAACTGTTATCCGGATCAATTGGGAACAAAGCTGGTCCGAATAATCAAATGTACGAATAATTGGATTTCTTCCAAAACTTCTTATTTTTAAGACTAAACGACTTTTATTTATTTATTTATTTATTGAAAATGCCCTTTCAAGAAAATAAAATGATTCTCTTCAGACAGTTATTACATTTCGAAAATTTTGACATTGAAACAAAATAAAATTATCATCAATTTGAAAAATATTTCATGGCTGTTTTCTTTAACGTTCAAGTGTTTGCAAAATATCAAAGGTAATAAAACTTTGATTTTCTTGGATGGATGTATCGATTCTAACGTAGTTTGGTACAAAATACTGAATACTTCTCTATTTTCTTCTTCGCAAAAATGTTCTTTCCTTGCTCAGCGCCTTGCAACAAGTGATAAATTAAATCTCCAATTAAAGCTATATTAATCTAGAATTTTAGCCATAATACTTTAATAATACTAACATATTATGTACGTGTAAACATACATTACAATCTTGAAACAACAATCAGGTCGTTTCTTTAATTGTGATTAATCGCTACAAATATTAAGCGGTAAACATGAATAATCCATTTCGTAGGAATAAATTAGTTTCTTGGAAGGTTAGACGCCTCTCAAATAACTCGTAAATGTCTCTATGTCCGATTTTCTGAACACTAGTTTAATTATACACATTGCTGGTTACTTAAGAGTAAATACATAACTACTTGTCTAATGACCACCTATTTGCAATGCTACTCGAGACATTGCAAATACGGGAGAAGAAGTTTAACATATACCGAATGCGACACAAACCACTTATTATTGTATATAATAATTATGGAATATCCGAATATAATTGCTGAATCACTGTTTACCTCAGGTTTATATCCTTTGCTTGTTTTGTACTCTTATTAAAGATACGTTTTCTGACTTCCAGCTTCTTCTTGTCGCGCCCATACATAATATTCATCAAACATGCTGTGACTAATTTCACTACATGACTATTTTCCCTGAAAATATGAGGCATTTAAGTACATGATACGCTAGTTAATACCATAAATCTTAAATGCACAGACTTGAAACATAATTCATTTGAGCTCTTGGTTTCTTTGGGCATCGTGAAACACAATCACCTTTCCTAATTAGATTACTAAATACAGTTAGTCCTATAAAATCTGGATAATTTTTCACATCCAAGTATGTGAATTATGTGAATAAAATCATTCTCCCCTTTCCTACAAATATGGTCATCATACGTCAAACATCTACCAGATACATATTTTTGATCATATGGCAATTGACTTTTCTATGTTTGTGACATGTTTTTTTTATGACGAATACCGTGGAAAAAAAATTACGCATAAAAAAGTAATTTGTGCCTTATCTTTCTCAACCTTGTACTCTTCTATTAAACATGAAACGAACGTAAAAACGTTGAGCCCCCATCTGTTAGAGCACGTCATGCGTTTTACTAATTTCATGAAATATATCACGGAGATTTACGTTTATTGCTATAGATTGTCAATACATTGTAATTTCTCACTTAAAAAGAAAAGGAAACAATAGTACTTTCAGAAAATCAATTTCTCTTTCCGTTGCAATCTACAACTAAAGGGGGGAAATATAAATAAGGGGAAAATCTATTAAAAAAGGGAGAAAATCTATTAAAAAAGGGAGAAAATCTATAACAAAAGGGGGTAATCTATAACTAATGAGGAGAAAATTACTGTGCAACAAATTCACCAGTACTCTCATCTGTATACAACACCCCACGGTCGAACGAAACTAAATTTTCATTCTGGTCCATGATATGTTGGAAATCCCACTAAGTTAGATTTGTATTACAAATTACTCATTCGAACAAGGTCACATGGGGTTAGATCCGGTAAGCACAGTGCGCATGGAAGTGGAGAAACGTCACTGATGACCTCTGCTGAATATGTGGAATGGTAAAACTAATCGGTGTACAGTGTTAGCTTTGCTTGAGAACGGTTCAGGTCTCCTAGTCCTGTTCGAGTAATGTTCACAAAAGAGAATGTCCGAAGATGAAATCCACTGTGAAACCACGCCACACAGTTTTGGTGAATGGAAACACGAATTCCATGGGGTAGTCCGCAAATTCGAGAATTGTGGGAGAGTACAGTCCCGAGATATAAATGGATGTCATCTCCCCTCCGAAATCTCAGCGGCCAAGCATCTCATCCTCCGTCCTGAATAATAAATACCACAGGAAATACCAATGGAATACCATAGTTACGTTTTAATTCATGCATGTGAAGAAGAAATTTTCACAAGATATGACAGGAACGCCGTTTTAGTACAAATGTCACACCATCCCTTGGGTGCTGCCATTTACCATTATTGTTCCCTGCGAACCTTCAACAGATCCAAAAGTAACATCGGTAATTGTCTTCGCGTAACATCATTGGTAATTGAAACATCTACAATTATTCCCACTCCCAAAGTTGAAGGCATTATGGCAGATAGATTGAGCTACACATGTCTCTGAGTTGCGTCAGTTGCAGAAATCTGTATTTTATAGAGATGGAAAGGCGCAAATGTGTTGATAATTATTGGGTGACGATTTCCTGACTGATAACTGAGGAAGATTACTTATGCAATTGTTGCCTTAAATAAATCAAAATATGAAATTATTTACTTACACACATTTAACTCTGAACCGCACTAGATGAAACAAAACCGAAAAATAAATCCAAGTACCTGAATCACCTAATTTTTGGAGTAACTTCTAATAAAGTATCGTCTGCCTTTCAAATAAAAGGTAAGCAATTTAGTCTCGCTTTTACGTGGAAATTATGCAACATAAATGAATCAACTCCCACGAGAGTTCGAACTTGCATCATGAACTTTCCGGCCACATTGCTCCACCATTCTCAATTTTCAAAAACAACACATTTTCGAGATACATTCGAAATGTAATTTGCTTATGAAGTACGTAAGGTTCCCGACATTGCACGATTTTTTTCTTCATTTATTTACATTTTATGTGAAAACAGGTTAGAGATGGAATAAATTTAACATCTAACATTTGGTAGCGTCATATCAAACAATTCCTGAATCATTAGCACGAAATATCTCCGGAGAAAATACCACCACATCCTTCTCCCATCTCGTTGAGTTCGAACGTCGCCAAGTTGCTTCTCCTTGACTTCCGTATCCATTACGCGTCTTTTTTCTGCACAATTAATCAGCGTCCCTCTCAAGAACGCGGCCGATCCTCCACGTGCAGCTACTTCTTTGACCTCTGCATCCTGTCAACTGGAACATTCCCTCCCCTCCCGCACCGCCTCATCACCTGCCCATCCGCTTGTCGACTGCCTTCAGCCTCATAACGAGCAGCAAGACAAATTACCGCGCTGATTAGCGCCCGGTGTTTAGCCGGGCCTGTGATGAAGGTTAGGCGCAGTTCGCCTCTCCTCGGACATTGGGTTCGGAGTGTCGACGCGCATCCACGGTTGGATGGGCGCAGCTGAAAGTGCATTTACCACATTATGGCCCGCTTGCTGATAAATGGATGTTTCTGCGTGCGGACTTACCAACTCTTCGCCACACAGGAAACAAAACGGTCGAGGAATCGGAGTCCAGGAGGAAGAAGGTGTGAGGTGAAAGCTCGAACATGAAACGGCGAGAACAACAAAAAGAGATGGAAAGATATGAAGAAGCCCATTAGTAGGTCGGATGCTGTGAAGAAACAGGAAGTATTTCAGAACTTCGAAGCAAATAATCACTTAGGAATTCCTTCAACGTAATAGAGGCAATATTTTCGCATGAAATGAATATAACTATTATGAAGATAAGTCAACATGTAGAAAAAATTACTGAAGATAAATTAGTCGTACGGGGAAAGTTGTGCTCGGAAAAATAGTCGTCCATCGTCGAACGAAGATAATGTGCGCACTTTTGAGAAGGATGTTTGAAATGTATTCTATATTGTACACTCTATTCTTATATCATTTGAGACTACATCCCGACATCTAAGGAAAATATAATATTTTCATTATTTTAAATACAAGGAAATTTTCAGCAAAGTTCCATCAATTCATCTGTAAAGTAAAAAACCGCGTTTAATATTACGGAGAGTAAGAATAAATTGATTTTCCTGTCGCATACATTTTTCCCCATCTTCAAAATTTTAAAGCATGGAAGTGCAATTGTTCGTTATCGTCAAGTGAAAAAACAACACAACAAACTATGATCGCTAGTTTTTCTATATTTTTAATTCGTCATTCAATTTTCCTTGCTTGTAAAAGATATGATTGTTCTAAAAAAAAATTTACCTGCACCGAATCCGCTCTTCATGAAACACGCCGTTTTAAGTTGTGCAATCTGAATTAGACTGTTCATATTTTATATAATATGTGCGATTGTAATATTTTCATTCACCATCATTATCATGTCCATTATTGTGTTCATGTATATTTTAGTTGTAAAAAAATGAAATAAGGATTGGAGAAAAACTCTAAAAAACTTGTTGCTCGAGAACGTCTCTTGATAAAACAGAAATAAATATCACTGTCATCGGATTCATTCACAACTGAGTCTAATACTCGATTAGTTGCGAAAACCATTTTCGTCTAAGTGGCATATACAATTGGGTGCTGTAGCAAAAAAAAAGGTGACAATAAAACGCTACAATCAATGTACAAAGTATGTTGTTAAAACGTGTGCTGTAGTTCAATATGAATTTGAAAACGACCAGTAACGCAGACACTGCACGTTGTTGTAGTCAAGGTACGCTACAAAAATACTTTACGAAACATTATAAATAAAATGACACAACGTATCGTCTCAACTGCGACATCTTCATGTGTACAATTACAAATTTAAAACATGACTGAGTGCCGTTACATCAAGATAAATAAGCCAAAGATTACCCCAGAGGACATGGAAATGTATACAAAGAACATTCAATAATAACTGGGAATAAGAGGTCACAACACTTAGAGGAAAAAGTATAAAAAATGTTATTAAATGAATGGAATGTTATTGAAAAATGAGACATATGAGTGATCCATAACTGAAACATACAGAAAAACACGATGTTTATGAAAATAAATAATTGTAAATTTTGGTAAAGCTGAGTGTGTATCTGTCTGTAGATTGATGGTGTGAGGGTAAATGTTGATATGTAACATTTCTGAAATGTTTCTTTTGAAAAAGGATTCTTCAAAATCAAAAATCTGAACATTAACCCAATCCATATCACGAATCATATTAGATACGGTGATCAGTAATAACATTAGGTTTGCCGGTATTAGTGTTCTTTTTATGTTCTTCAATTCTGCTAGTCAGGGTGCGTTTGGACTGTCTCATTTAGCATTCTTGACATTGACTACACTTTATTTTGTACACTACATTTTTCTGAAGAGATTTACTGAAACAATCTTTGTATGTTTTAACAAATTGAAGTTTGTGGTTGATTTTGAAGATAACCCGAAAATTAATTCTGGACAAACATATTTTTAATTTATGTTAAAATATGGTTTTAACTTAGGTTAGGACTATGATGGTAAGGAACAATTATTATTGTCTTTTTTGTCGTGGTATCCTAATTTGATTCCTAATTTGGGGTGCCCGTAAGTGTGCAACCTTTCATATTTGAACGCACCACCACATCTTCATGTTTCGTGTGGTTACTAGAAAGCAAGGGGGATAATTCCAGAAATTGAGATTATTTAACTTAAAAATCCCTAAATTCATAAGCTTATAAAACATTTTTACTTTTAATCTTATTAAACTTCTACAACTAAAACGAATTATTTAACTTAAGAAAATATGTATTGTTAATATAGGCGCAGAACTATGTCACATGTAAAATCTGTTTCTTTTTCCTATGAAATGTTGAGTATTTGAGACACCTCCCCAGATTAGGCGGACCTCTACCTAAATTCAGATAACGGCCACTTTCTGGTGTTCAATGACTTTATCGGTTCGAAAATTGTATATACTTATATAACGTTGATCAAAAGGGTAAAAAAATAGTTACTCAGAGTGTTATTTATACGCTCAAAGCAGCATTAATAGTCAATCTAAGATCTTCAAAAAAATAACAAAACGCCCCCAAATTGGGTTACATTACTCTACATCTATTTCAAAGGAATGCATGTTTAGAGAAGTTCACAATTGTCAGTTACTGCGAGATTTCTTTCAAGAAAACGCCTCGTGTTTGTTTTGGCAAAATAATACATTTCAATTTCGATTTACTCATAATCAAAGATGTAAAGTTCCTTATTTCAAGTGGGAGGCTTCTGCATCCTTTGTGACATTTAGTGTAAAAATTTGTGTGATAATGTGTAGATCTCTGTTCACGTATAACGAACGAGGAAAATAGTCTCATATATTCCAAATGTACGGGAGTATTTATGAACAATATATTAACATCATCACACAATCATACACGTCAAACTGTTTGATATATACTCCAAATTATCTCTTCTTCTCTGAAAAACGCATTTTTAGAGGCCGGTATTAGAAATAAATAGTATCCTCAATAACTGAGAAACACATCATTTTAAGAACTACCAAGTATCGATGTCAAATTGTCAGCACATATCGACTTCCGATACATAACATAACGAGAAACGTACAAAAAAGAAAGGTTCATCTTCCCCCCAAAGAGTGGAATATTACCACATGTTCCTCATGTGCCAGATGCATATTCGGAAGACTAAAATGAGCTTACTAGGAAATAGTTCTTTCATAATGAGCAGAAGTTATGTTTCCTTTTTGGAGGGACATTGTAGATTAAATATACCGGCAGGGAGGAACGCTAAGCTCGACCCTTCATTAATTTCTAGACGCTACATTACCAATATACAAAGATTAAGGTCGTATATCATTGCTTGATAATATTAAGTGTATACACTCATTTAAACACATCGTCGGCTATGTGTAATGTAAGTGAATTCTGAGGCATAATTCCATTCTGTCTGACAAAGGCGCGAAACCGACGTCTTCCGCGTCATGTTTGAATGATGGATGTCAAGTGGACCGAGGAAGTGATGTAATATCCCTACAAATGAAGCCATTCCGTCACCACCGTTCAAATCCGAGCTCCAGAGATGTTCGGTCGGGAAGATTCCAGAAAGCCATTTCTCGCGAAGGTGAGCGGCTGAGATGCTATCTGGCGGAGGCGTCGCGGCGCATTGCGTCAACTCGCGGAGAGAATCAGTGGCGGCAGGCCACGTCTCCCATTGGAGCGCAGCCTCCGTCTGACAAGCAGCGAGCCACGTCTCGAGCGCTGATCCCCAAGCCCAGATACGCTCTCCGTCAGTCGGCGGCGTGCCACTTGAGAAGCTGAGGCGAGCAATGGCTATTCGCAAAGAGATCCTTTAGGAAGCAAGCTAGGAACCGTCCCAGCATTTGCCTAACAAACTCTAGGCAAAAGAATGAGAAGTAAAGAATAGCCATCAATCGACATTCTCCAATGTTGCAAAATAATTTATAGCGAGAACCAAGTTTACAAAATTTTATTTATTCCAAAAAGTATTTTTAGCACAAAAACAAAGAAGAGAATTAATGTAGCCTACGTGGGAAAGGGTAACACAGTGAAAGCGGTCTCTCAGTACATGTGATCTGATATATTCAGTAATATATAGAATGATAACTTTATGGTTTACACTATTTCATACGTACTTTGGTAGAGGTTTTTTTTAAGTAGACTGTTACAAACTGTTTTCTCAGATAAAGTGAATTGATTTAACAGCATTCCATTACACTCGGGTCAATCCATGCCAAGTGGTCCAGAGGTTGTTACTGAACCATTTTTTATATACTCAAGGCTCACATTATTTACTTAGCTTTATCAATCCTGATAACCCTGTCTATATGTGCTACCATCTAATAACAAAGCAAAACTGTACTTTGTTATTATAAAAAATTTATCTTACCTATGGTCAATATATGTGTCAGCAGATGTATTATTTTCAGTAATTTTACAGCGCCATTGTATTCTCTTAATGCTCTAAGATAATGATCCAGTTGGTTTTTTACTTGTAACCTACTCTAATGACAGAAGTTAAACTCTTAATATCTTCATTGGGCTAGCTAATAAATTTTTTTAACTTAGCTTCACGGAATTGACATTATTCTCGCCTACAATCATAATTATATATTATAAATAATTGTCTACACAAAAAGGTCCGATTTATAATATCAATATAATTTAACTTAACGGAAGTCCTCAATGAGGAGATTAAGCAGTTACATCCTGGCCCGGGTTTTTCTCCGTTTTTCCTTCGGGTAGAGACGGTTTTTTGTTATACAGGTTCTCTAGACTTTGTCTAGGGGCGTGTTTATTGTAACAATAAATCGTGAATTTAGTGTTTTTTCAACTCTTATGATTTTTAAACACTATACTCAGAATAATCTATAGTTCGATAATAACTTGTACATGTAAATTTACAAACACATTTGCGTTAAATTACAAACATATTGACATTATATATGTATTATAACTCGCAGCTAACTTTTTGAATCCGCCTCTGCCTTAGGGCCCTTGATCGGAATTGATGGGATGGTCCCTTGCTTTCTTCCGGAGAGTAAATTAGTTTATTGTCCTCCACGTGGTCATACGCAGTTTGTACTGTTTTTTGACAATAAATTTATTATTAGAATTTGGTTTTGAAGACTTAAGCGCACTGAAAATAATACCTGAGCTGGGGTAGCCGATGTATTGGCTGCCAGCCGGAAAGACAATACATGAGCTCGCACTGCCAACATCCGTCTGCTATGACGTGAATTTTCGACCATCTGTATCACAGCGTACAGCATTAGCTCTCACAGCTTAAGTAACTAATCTACAAGATAAAAAAAGGGAACCTATAGTACATGATGTGCCAACCAGTAAGCATGTACCATTGATTCGACGTGAATCGATGTCGACTATCTGCATGCTTTCTTCTCGATATTTTTTCTCGACGTTCTTGACGATATTAATTCTTATTACAACTACATGGTCTTACCTTGTTTCATCACAGGCGTACAGCAAACGTTCTTTAATTTTTGACGTCCATCTTCAGGTATTGTCCGCGCCAGTATTCGATCCAGGGTCCTTTCTCTTTGAAGGTGCGAACGCTAGCATTGAGCTACTGCAATGTTTTATTATCTAGTGTTACGTTAACTCTTAGACAACGAAACACAAGATAATAAAACATTGTAGTAGCTCAATGCTAGCGTTCAATGTCAACTCTTAGACACCATAGTAAATACGTAAAATAGTAATCATCTCTGAAATCTTGAAAAATATGTCTTTAAATACCAAGAAAATAGTTTTTATGTTTCTTTATTTTGAATATACTTGAAATTTACTCTTATTAGGTTAATAGATTTGAAAATATCATTATTTAAAATAATAATTAGGTATTCGCCAACATTAACCTTCAGAAATTCAAAATATCATCAGTGTACGACTGCTCGGCGTCAAGAAAACACTGTAAATATTCGTAGTCTAGACTTCAAATTTCAGGCTACGCAACGTCGGGATGGCGCCATTTAGTAGTTGTAATGAATTATTTTGTTCAAGTAAACAACCATTCATAGTTGCGAAAACTATGGTCGATTTGACTCCGTAAAACAATTGCTCAGTCTGCGCCGCCTCAGCCATGAGTCAACGAACCGAATGCATAGAAGGCAGCGCAGCCGAGTGTCATTTAGCTGCAACTACGAACGAGATCAGCAGCGAGGAACAAACAACAGTTCCTGTAGCTAAGTCAGATTTCTGAGTCTGGCTGAGCTGTTGCTGGCAAAACATATAAGCTATAGCTGCTGATGTAACTTTCTTTCTTCCAGACAAAACAGCGTTAGCGTCCGGAGTGATAGAAAATTGGTCTCGTTCAGATGAAAACTGTTTTACGGCAGCTACAGCATAAGCTGTGGCAGCTAATATTATTGTCTGTCCGCTAGTCAGCCATCGCGTGAGCTATCACAGCAAACTTTAGGCTGAGCTATCTAACTTATTTTTTTCCGTGCGGTAAGATTAAAAACAAGCCGTAGAAAATAAAAATAAAATTACTAGTCTTCAAAAGTAATCTCATTTTTTCTGCCCTTATGAAGCTAACAAAGAATCTATTTTATTGTCAAGTTTATTAGTGTATTATTAAGTTTCTTGCAATTTTTATTTTGTTATTTTGTTTGTTGTTAGTGATTCCTTTTTCATTAAAGTAGCAATTGAATCAATCACATTGAATGATTTCTTTTCATTCAATGTAACAATTAATTTAGGCATGTAACTGTAATATTTCTTAAGATCGTAGATGACCTCAAATGTAAAAAAGGGTCTATAAATAAATAAAAAGAATTTATTTGTATTCATATCATCATGAATTAGCTTATATAAAGTATATTAAATGAGTACCATAACCAAAACTGACATTTATCACAATTTATTATCGTTTATCTGTCTATACTAGCATGACGCATTTTAAGAGAAAGAAGATATCGTTAAAGGAAAAAGTGTGGCATTGTAGTGGACTGTTCCGAAAATTTCTCTGTTGTCATAGAAAATGAGATCCAAACCTACCAGTCGGTAATATACAACCTACCACACACTCATTTGTCCATATTATTTTGAGACAGAGCATGTGTTAAAATAATATTTGGTCTATTTGACATAAGAGTGAACCACTCGGAACGTTAACCTTCGCTGAGCAACTATCACTATCTCTGAGATTCTTGAGAAATTTCTGAATACAACCATCAACCATCATGCGTCATCCTTCACGGTGAGTTTAGCAAACGATACTTCAATACCACAAATTTTGAGGTAACATCTTTCACGTACTTAATATTTGTTTAATGATCAATAGCAAAATATCATTCACATTATTTATCAAATACATTATCTCCAATTTCATTTGCATATATGAACTGTAATTATTTTATTTGGTTGGACTATAATTGTTTTTATTGATACTCAGCCGACAATACACGCCACATTATTATTTTATAGGTTGACGATCGTGGCCAATATTACCACTGACAAAAATCGAACTATAAATTTCATGTAACGTGTCTGGTGGATGATGATTAGTAAAAATCACGACTAATGACAATGTTAAATAATGACAAAAGTAATTCCAAAAACAATTCCACTTTTTTCAAGAAATTCTGTTATTTTATTTCTGCAAGATTGCTATCACGGAAAAGAATTGTGGTGGGGTTCACAACAAAATAAAAAAGTTTGTAAAAGATTTTGGAAACTACTTTTAAGTTTCATTAAGAGAGTAACAGTGACATGCGTGCGTATATTTATGCACGTGTGTTTATATGACTGTGTGCATGTGTATCCGTTTGTAAGCAAAACGTATTCGTGTATGTATGTGAGTATACACATATGTACCGTATGTATTTAATGAATTGTTTAAATGTAATTTATTTCTCGTTGTTTCCTGCTGTCCTAATTTTCTAATCTGTTTTATACAATGTAAGTGTGTGTGTTTTATAAATATTTAGGCGTCAGATTTGTGACTTATGCACTTATTATGTATATTTTTCTTATGTCTCGTTTCAGCTGCCACTATATTAATAATATATTTCTGAATCAAACTATATTAATAATTACTCACTTATTACAATTAATAATATTAATAATAATAACGATAACAATAATAATAAATATTATTATTATTATTATTAAATTTACAAGACACGGCGTAATGTGACAAGCCTGTACCTTCACTTATGCAAAATAAAGCAAACTCGATTTCCAGTAGACGCTTCATAACATAAGAAACATGTTCGCATGCATCCAACATTAGCATATATCCTGGGCACTCGTCTTGTATTCGATTCAAAGATAAATATAAAGAGTAGAAATAAGCTGCTCCAATTCAAAACTTCTAGTTCTTACTCTAGTTTCAATTTCAGTTTTTCAATTTCAATTTTATTTATTGATCTAATTTGTTATTTGCATCTAGTATGTACAATACACAAAAAAATTAAAAGAAAAACACAAATTGACTGCCTTGACAGTAAATTCTACTTTCTGTAGCAGTTCTTATTCTACTTTCTGTAGCAAATAAGTTATCAGAAAAGCTTTCCAATTTAATTAAAGAAGGGTGTATTCATTAATTTTTATGAATAGCGGGGCAAGGCTATAAGACCCAAACAAAACTAGCGCAAAGAGCATTTGACATCATTGACATGTCAGAAGTAGCACGCTTATATGAGTCGCGACATAGTCGAAAAACTGAATCGACACTTCGCGAAGATCGATAAGGATGAAGAAGAAATATCCGCTTTCAAGTCGTTCGCCAAAAACAAGCACTACGGGTGAAGAGTGCAAGAACGCACAGGCGGAGAACTCAATAGTGGTCTTCCCTATTTGTTCGTCCTTAAAGACATGACATTTTTTCCCCTCAATGCATGTGTAGAACTGTCTTATCGTAGATCTGAAACAGTTTTTGTAGAAAGTGCTTGGATCTGTGCGATCGCTATGTCGGATAGGTGAAGCTGTGAGGAGAATGTAGAAACTAACATGCTGAAGGAAGTTAAGGGTTTCATCGAAGACCAGGAAGCACAAATTCTTTGCATCGCTCATGTTTCACGACTAACCTCTTCAATAAGTGCTCATTAACAATTTATCATTACGAGGTCAAACGTATAATAAAACGCACTTTATTGGTCATGCCACCGTGGGAGCAGGGTCATTATTGGTCATTATCTCGTAGGTTGCAGACTCACAGGAGCTCTGAACGGATATTCATATACTACCGAGAACAAACCCATGTGATTCATCCACTAATTAGATTTTCAGTCATCCGTTGTCTCGAATAAAAACATTTTAAAATAAAACGTGTACGAATACAAATAATATACACGCACACGACCTCAGGATTTTGCAGACTATTTAATTTTGAATCAACTTAAGAAAATTCACAAGTCACAATTAAAAAAACAAACAATTTGTATAATAACCACATAAACAAGTAAATAAAAAACATTGCGTTTCGTCTCCTATGCTAGACTTCGTCAGGTGAGCTAGTTCGTTGCTAGCGAGTGACTGGTGATTTCTATTTACTTTTTTATGTGGTTATTATATAAATTGTTTTTTCTTGTGTTTGTATAAATTATTTCTATTCAGAGGAGCAGACTTCAAAAATCATGATCACAACTTGAGATTACATATAGAACACTTCAAATGAATATTGCAATTAGGATAACATCTAGACACAATTCCCCCAATGATTATCACAAGTGGCTACTCTGGAGGTCAGCAGTTTGTGGAACGGGTCATCGTGAGCAATACTTGATCAAAACGAAAATACACACAGATAATAAAAGATCCTGATAAATGGAAGTATCACGAGTCTGGTAGACTAGACAACACGACGCACCAAGACGTTAAAATCTGAAAGGAATTTCGAAATTAATCATTTTGTTGCAACCACAAATTTCTAGTTTCAAATTAAATCACAATTTTGATAAAAAAGAACGTCGTCTCTCTAATCTGTGTTCAACATGAAAATGGAAACTTTACAATTCCCTTCTTTTAATAATTATTAAATCGTCTGAAATCGTTCAGCATCGCTGAACTTGTTTGCTTGGTGCTCAAACTTTCCTCCCTTAATATAACGAGTTCGTATCGAAATCCTGCATGAATTATTGACTCGTCCAAAGAATTTCTCAGTCCCGAGTGAACTCCGCATTGACCTCATCAATTACTCATGAAGAACTCTCCTCCTGAAAGCGAGTCGTTATAGAAACGTCAGTCCACGAAGCGCACTCTCCCTTCGTCATGCAAAACGAGTGCATCCATTTCATTGGAGCGATCCTCATCCTCTCTGGGAAATGCCAGTCAACGATGGCCATGTCGGCGACGAGCTTTTGATCATCTCCAGCGAATTGTGTGAGAAAATCGCCGAGAAGAGGACATTGTGACGACCAGAACTTGCTGAATGCGGTTTCCATGGGAACATGGGAACATTTAACGCATTTCGTTTCGTTCTCGTCAACGAAATGCGACACCAGTCGTCGACTGAACTTAGACTTAGCATTACCGTACATCGAAACGCTTCAAAACTAATTAAACTAAAAAATTCAAAACTAAAGTTTATCATTGGTAAATATATTGTGTTCACTACATTTCGGCCAGCCACTGTGGGCACAACTGCACAAAAATATTATCAGAGACGATTTACATAGATAATGACCCACAGTGTGAGAAGAAACGTTGTGAACACTATATAATTGCCAATAAATCGTATCTGCAAAAATAAGATCGTGTATTTTATTCTATGAGAAAAAATTTAAAATATTCTCAGGCAATGTGAAGAAAAGAGTCACGTGAACAAAACTCCAGATTAAAAATTAGCATGAATGAAGTAAAAAGCAAAGTTGCATATTACTCCGGAGTTAGAAAGCATATGCAAATCCTAATCGAGCGGAGTGACGTTATACTTCAATTTCGCTTCCCGTGCCCACACGCCTTGTCCACTCTGGATTGCCCCAGTGCGTTTACAATCGATTACAAGGCCTGCGAACGATTTCACGGATACATTACGGGCTATTCCTATGCGCAGTTCGCAGCGAGGTCCGCAAGCATGAGCAGACGCGGAAGAGGAAGACGTGAAGCGGGTGGGGGTGGAGGTATGGCGGGGAGAGGGGCGGAGACAAGCGCTCTCGTTGCGCAACGATTGACGTAAGTGTTTCGGGAACGGACCGGAACATCCGGATATGGAGCAAAGGCCATCGCGTCATTAGCAGGACAGAATGTAAAAAATGATGGACGCTATATATTATTTCGGGTGTATAATTTTCTAATATAACACGTTTAAGTTATTTCATATGTCAGTATAATTTCTCGAAGGTATCATTATTTTCCACCTTGATTTTATTTGTGTTATTCACTCACGTGGACCAGTCATGGCAATCAGCAATGAAATTGCGATACATGAGAAACTGTTTGATCTCGGATGAAATATTTCGGCCAAGTAATGATCTGGAATGATGTTAAGTTATCTATATAGGACAGTGCTTGACAAGTATAATTAGTGGAAGCTGTTTGAGATTCTGTGCCAATACTTTGAAACGAACTAAAGTTTTTATTTGTATCTGAATGTGTCTCCTGAATCATTTCAGGTCTTTCACGACAACGTCCAGTCAAGAAGCCGACCTTACAATTTAATACGATGTACACTACATAACTTTTCGAACATTGTCCAACGAGATGAGCATTCTTTATGAATATTTAAAAAAACTTTTGGAACTTTTTGCTAACATTTAAAAATATTTCTTCCCATATTCAAGACTATTTAATAAGTACAAGAACTTTAGAATATCCTGCAACCCGTAAGCTCTGTGATACTATTCTCCAAATTTGAAACTATCAAATTAACACACATAGAAAAAAATGGTTTAATAATTTTTTTATAAATATTAAATATATAAAATGAAATATTAACTCCACCCTCACCAACTTTTCAACATTACAACAAACGTAACTGAGAACCTTCGTCAATTTACGAAATTTTCGTAATGCCTACGTTTTCTTAATCTCAGTTCAACAACTTCAACGAAACGAAGTTTTAATTCCTGTCGTGTGGGTCTATGAATCTGTGACAACATTTTGGGTAAAACGAATGAGCTATTACGAGAGAACTAATCTGCGAATAAATGAACAAGAAAAGATTAAATTAAATTATGTGACCTATTTGCCACCCCTATAGAGCAGGAAATAAGTTAACGCATATTCTTTTTTTAGCGTCCTATAAAAGCAACTTTTGAATCAATAAGATAATTTGTGATCATTCTATAATTACGTATTACAATTGTATTACGTGTTGAGCGCGAGATCATATTTAGCCCAGCTGGAGAAATAAGATGTAAGTGCAAATTTTTCTGACAATGAGTGAATATCACAACATATCTAAATACGAATATCAACCCATATGGGGGAACAAAGTCACAATTTATCTCTTTCCTTTTGCGATTAATGGCGGATATTTCTTAGTGGCATTGCCACTTACGATCCACTTCCCCTGTGCGACAACGTCTGTAGTGATTTATTGACCTAATGGTATAAATGTTTCATTTAACTATTTACTTTATATCTGTACCAGCAACAATAATGACTCGAAATTTAACGGTGGCAAAAACTTAAAACGTATGTTCGTGACAGTTAATTAATATATTTTGCTCTTCTGTCAATGTTTCTCCAAAGGTGCAAATAGTTCAGGGACTACATAATTAGACTTCTCCAAGAACAATGGCTGCCATACAAGGTGAGTATTTAGTTATAAACAATGTTAGGATTTCTAGGTGCGCACCTAAAAATTTCCTCGGAAAGATACATGTGAAATTTTGTCTCTAGATGAGAAAGAAGGCATTTTAAGCAATGTTTTTCCCTTTTTCAGGAGCTTCATCTCCTTCTCTTCCAACCGTGCCCATAATCCCCTTTTAGTATGGCTTTTAAATAATTATAAGGATATTATTTTCAATAATAAGAGAATTATAACTTCCTCGAGTGCATTTCCTCATTTGTAAGAGATATGACGAGGAAGGTTATTTCCATTTATATATGGTTTCATAAATAAATAAATTCATTAACAAATTTATAAAAAATGCAGTTACAAACTGCGTATGATTACGTGGAGGACAATAATTAATTTACCCTCCGGAAGCAAGCAAGGGACTATCACACCAATTCCGATCAAGGGTCCGTAAATATTTATCAAGGGATCAAAATATTTCAGTAACCTTAAATTATCTCCTCAGTTTGCAATAAACATACGAATAGTAAGCCTATCTACTTTCAGAAAAAAATGACTGCAACTATCTGAGTGTAAAGGTATATCCTCTTTCTCATTCACAACTCCTTTAGCATCTAAAAAGACGTTCTATTTCTTAATAGAAAAATATTTTTTTAAATGTATAGGTGCTTGAAGCACAACAGCTTACTACTTCGTCCTTTTGATGAATGATGATTTGATATACTTGTTGGCAGCTCAATGAACTATAATTTGACAAAGATGATTCCTTTAATTAGTTGAGTAAAACACCATTTTGTCCCTTTTTAAATCTGATTTTAGCAACTTTTCTTTTCCTTTTTATGCGAAACATGTAACCTATATATCCTAACCATGGTCATAAATTTTTGCGGAAATTTTCAGTATCATAAGTTGGCCACTTGCCAGGCTCAGTGTTTTTACCGTCTGAGCTACCAGGAAAGTAATGATTTCCTCAAAAATTCTCATGTATCCCACAATTCGCAAGTAAAAATATCTCAGGTATAATTATGACACCAAATTACGCTTCGGACCAGTTTCGATATTCGAGAACTTTCATTGAATATTTGTTCAAAAACGTACGACATTGTAATAGCCCCACATCACGTTCACTAATAGCAATATGCTCTGCGGAATTGAGGCGTTAGAGAGCAAGTAGTTATTGGATCTAAATTGCATATTTAAAGTTCTGCTTTTCCTGAAGGTTTATTCACTAAATAAACAAGTTTTACACCGTTTTCCCAAAGTACGGAACAGTTTAATGTCTCGTCAGTATGCCTCTGATTAGCTTTAGTGGTTGTCTGAAGAAGGTTTATAATAGTTGATAAAATTGGAAAAACAGCTTGTTTGTTTCGGGCGAGGAAGATGTTGGCTTATATTCTATCGATTAGCGTATATTATATCGATCGCCGTAAATGCTTACAATGACCGTCGTCTTTTACTGATGTCGCACGATATGCTTAACCGGTCCCGACGCAAATGGAGGTGGTGGAAATTTATAAATTATTGTTCTGAAATAAAGAGTTTGTTTTATAATACAAACTAAATATTGCCTTCTGAATAGTTTACAGAAATTTATCATGAGAACATTTCCACATTACTTTCAACAGTTCTTGCCGCATTACAATTGATTGTAGTCATCCAAGACAAAAAATACAACAACTTCATCCCCAACATGTGGAACAGATTCAAAGAAGAATTTATCATTTTAACAAGGTGATGAAGTCGCTTTTAAACCTTATCATTATCTATATGTGACATTCAGATAAATGTAGACACGCAATACTTGCTAGAAAGGTATACTTCATGTTTTCTGAAGTGTAGTGTAGGTTCAAGAACCACTCGCTCCAGTTAATCAAGAAGTGCTAGAACGCGCTTATTCTCGTCAAAATGGCAAGGGTCAACAGAACTGAACATGTTGAGGTATTAATGACAGAAAGGTTCAAGCCTGGTTCTTCACAAGGTCTAATTTCACCATGTGGTTTGAAACGTATAAAACTCACAGTACTTTTCATTTTAAGCTCATATATATTTATATGGCATGAAAAGCGTATTTTTTTTATTTTAAATTTAATATTAAACAATTAGATCTAGAGGAGAGTGAAATGAGGATGGAAAATATTGAAATAGGATAGTTTGAAGGTAATCTCTCAAAGTTATTAGCTGGGCATGGAAGTCATTCTTGTTGGTTCACAAGCCATCGAGGCGAAACTTCAGAAAAACTTAAATAATTTAATTTAATAAATTCGTTCGAAAGCAATTTATTTAATGGCATGCATGAGGCATTGGAATGAAGATCCATCCTTGATGTGATACTGGATACAGTATGTATCGGCAACGACTCTACATTTCGCTAATACGGACCAACAACTTTCTGCCCGGATAGTAGTTTGACATGATTACGGAGTATTATCAGTATAAAGAGGAGAATCAATTTCGGCAATGAACAGTTTAAAACTTTTTGCAACTTGGGGGAACAATACAGAAGAATTACAAAAATGTATAATATTAACCATTCGAGTGTATTCATTTCTTTCATTTTGAAACAACTATTACTCATTTCTCTATGATTTTGGAACGCTTAGAAGTAATTTATCGTGCAACAAAAACATAAAAAATAAGAACCCCTGGAAAATACGTTAATAGTTCTATAATTTCTGATGGAAGACCTTTCTCAATTCTTTTCTTAACGGCGTTACAAGTTACGCTTCTACAATTCTAAACTTTGTCTTCTGTACATGAAAGATGTTTGAGGAGACTGAGCTCATTAGTTTGTATTCCTGGTTATCCAAAATGACTAATAGTGTGGTCTTCATTGAAATACAATGTCATTTATTGGTGAGAGATTTATGATTGGGAATCTAAATTTAAGGGGTGTAGTTTCAAATCATGACTCAAAACTGCCCAAATATTAAGACCACATATTTAATATTAAAAATTGCAGAAATAACTTGTGACAATCATTGGTAGAATGTACAAAAATAATTCGCTATTTTATTTTATAAAACAGGTTCCAGGTAGCGATGATCCTATGAACCAACCAATGGATCCATTGAAGTGCCCGATGTTCAGAGTGGTTCTAATTAAATGAATTAAAGCCGAGTAATTCAAAATTCGAATTAACTTTTATGTTTATTTTTAAATTATTTCGTACAGTTTTTTAATTACAGTAAGTAATAATGACAATGTAATATGTAACACAAGGTCATTAGTAAAGAAAGTAATATAAACTGTGAATAAACCATCATTTATTATGTACTATCAACTGTAGTAGCATATCAGAATGCCCACGTCGTAGAAGATTACGGCAGACGGCTCTCTGAGACTTAACCGCAAGCACGATACCAATAATATTTAAGTCTCGCTTCACAATGCCAAATGAACCACAAAAAATATTTGTAAATTTAATATAGTTTTTACTATTTCTAAAAACGTTCACGAATTTAAAACATTCGGAAAGTAATTTTTTTAATTTCTTTATATAAATTTGGCTTGGCAACTGAGGCCATTAGCCATTAACCCCATTTTTACTATTAATTCAGTTTACAAGATACTTTTCCATAATTAACTAGAACCAGATATTACAATACAACTTTGCAGATCTTCGAAATAAGGTCTGTGAGTGTTCTCCAATGTAAGTGTGGGGCGGAGGAAGAGCTGCTTATAGAAATATCAATTCCAGAAAATTTACTTTTTCTTGCACTATAGAGGGCATCGGTCCCAGTATTCAGTAGAACTATACTGTTGTTTTAAAGTATGTTTTCTACTTTATTTCCACCACTATTTTGCCTTTCGCAGCCCCACATTATGCCGCGTGCATTGAAACCACCTTAAAGAAAGAGAATAGGCAATTGATCAAGATCTAGAAGATGTGATATTTACCAGTAGTTATCAGGTAAATAGATGCAACAAATAGTCATTTTTCAAGGTTGGTGCAATGTTACCGCCACTGACTGAAGAGTTGTTGAGAGAGATCTTGTGCGAGAGATAAATTCTTTTCTCTTAAGGACAATGCATCCTAATATTAATGAGTCTATACATAGCTTATATGAATATTTCATGGGGAAATGATCTAAGCAATAAAAAATTAGTTGAAAGAGTGAACGATAGATGCTATCTCCAACTTACCCAGAGAAGAAAATTTGCATAAATGGGGATCCTTTAGTACATAATAATAACAATAAGGATGCCCCATTTTGGCTAAGAATGCGTATTTGTACTGCTTTCGACAATAAAAATTTATTTACTTATTTGAATAACAGAATTTGTTCTTGTATACATTGAAGCTTTCGGGTTCACGGTAGAAGATAACTGGTATGAACACGAACCTAGTTTTGTGAACACCAATGAGAAAGCCACAATCCTCTAGGGCCAACCTACAATACCGAGAAGACAATCAATGTAAATATGCCTGAACTTGTTCTGTGGGATAAGGAAAGTACGGAGTGCCTTATCGATGTCTCTTTTCCCAACGACATGAATGTCGCGAGCAAAGAGGCAGAAAAACTACTGAAATATAGACCAGGCTTTTGAATGCCAAAGAAAGAGGGGAATGAAGACAAAAGTCTGCTCTATTATTCTAGGAGCCACGGGGACAGTGAGAAAATATATAGAAGACAATATTCAGAAAATTTCTGGAAGGACCTATCTATCTGAGGTCCAAAATATAGTTATTCTAAGGACGGTTCATGTAATTCAGAAAGTGTGCACCCAAACATTTCTGAAGGAGACGCAGCCTAAGGGAAGTGGAACTTCCTGGGACGTGTACCGAAATAATAATAATAATAATAGTAATAGTAGTAAATGGTGTATGAGACTTATCGGAGGTTATTCGAGGAACGCGATGTTTCTGACGTTGCCAGAAAGTGTGTTATTGTTTAAATCGTTTTGCCAAAATAGTGAAACGCTCGACAAGCTTTCGCGATTACAGGGTGGAGACAGCATCGCAAAGAGACCTCTGACGGCTCGTAGTTTCCAGCAAATTGTTCTTCGGGAGGAAAGGACAGAGAGCTCGCTGTTCGACCAGGAATATTGGTAATGACCATTCCCGCACATTTAGGTTATAGAAATTGTCTTGCTTGGTCGAGCTTGCAACGTCATATATTAAAATTTTTATTGCAGCGATCATTTTCCCGTGGTCGGAAATGCACCCCTTCCAAATTTGGAGTCTTTGCGTTCATGGAATACCTCTCCAGGGTTTTCATACAAAGAAACATTAATTTGGATCACCGCTTGTGTGATGCAACGATGATCTGGAGTTGTAATATAGCTAACAATAGAATGTGTGATATCAGTTACTTTCCCTAACCTTCCTCCCCAAGTTCAAAGTTTGTTTTACGCACTTCGTCTCTCCGTATACCGTGAAAGTCATCGGTAAATATATTTATTCTTTTCAATATAAAAAAGAGAGAGAAAAGAGGGAGGTAGTATGAGACCGTAAATGGCACAATGGCATTAAATCATGACGCCATGCGCTATCCAGAAATTGAGCTCTAATCCCCATACGAAACAGGAGAGAGATTGAAGTTGCTGCAGTAACTGCGAGCAATCCTTACTCGATTTTATAAAATCAATACTCCACTCATCACATTTCTGTCATCTTTGCAAAATCCCACAACAATTTAATTACTGAATCAATTTTTGAAAGCTTACAGTGAAATCGAAATGGTTAAAAATTATTCACCAATAATGTATTAAATTACGTGAATGACATTTATTACATCTTATTCTGTGTTTGATAAAATCTTTACGAGAACGGTATGATTGACACGAACAGTTTATGTAACCCGGATTGAAATAGTGGTTTAAAACATTGTATTATTTATATAATGGTATGAAGGGCCTAAACATAGACTCTACGTCCACCTCTATAATATTAATATATTTTAGTAAGTACAGAACTAAACTATTGGGTAACTGCTATCAATGTGCGTTATTAGCTTATTGTATTCCTGATGTTTTATCGTCGTTTGTTACGTAATTGGAGTTTGTATTGGTCGCCCAGAGCTTGCAACTAGAAGGTTACGACCCAATGTATTCCGGTTTCTGGAACAGTGCCGCTCAACTCAAGCCCTTCGTAAATAAGAAACTCCACCTTATTCACACCTCAATTCCCATTCATACTTAAATGGCTGAAGCTCGTACGCAAGCGCGTTGTCACTTGGGAACAAGGTGTCCCTTGTGAACCCCATAACGGCCGGTGAATGTGCTAATGCGAGCGATTAATCAAAGCGCATGCGTCAGCAGGAAGCGGCGGAATGGCACCTCAGCTCCGTCGACCATTGCTTTAGAAAGTAGAGCGGCCAGAGTGGCTGCGACCAGTTGCCTCCTACGCCGCGGCGCTCGGCACGTAACACCCCGAGCACTTACGTCACACGTGACGCTTCTTG
Source organism: Laupala kohalensis (assembly GCA_002313205.1). NCBI lineage: Eukaryota > Metazoa > Arthropoda > Insecta > Orthoptera > Trigonidiidae > Laupala > Laupala kohalensis. The sequence continues at coordinate 346,380 of NNCF01130567.1, read as the reverse complement.
TGAAAACACGCCACGACGGTGGAGCCAAATTCCACTCTTTGCCCTCATGGTATGGTGTCCAACCATACAACAGTCTAGTAGAGAAATAATTGGAGAGACCTGACCAGTATCTAACTGCCAGTAACGAGGAGTGGATGTTAAGGGTACTGCGGGAAGGAGACACAATACTTCACTTCTCGGGAGCAAGAGAAGGACCAATCAGCCACTTTCTCGAAGAATCGCAAGAAAAAAAGTCCCGCGAGGGGGCTGAAGAAATACGTAATCACCATTGTTACTTTATTATATAGGTCGAATTCTACAATTGTTAAATTCGTTTAACCGGTTGTACAAATAGACTTGTGTCTTCTACCAAGCTCATACATGACTGAAGTTTGGAATTGAAGTTCTATCTCAATATTTCGTTTCTCAGTCAAATAAGTTAATAGTACGTTCAATTTCTAGATATAACTCGACAATGGTGAAACGCGCAAAAGTTTTTAGATTGGTTTTATACAGTATGAATTAGCACCTCTGCCTTTTTGTGGGTCATTCCCAAGATCTCTGGCACAGTAACTCACCTGTTTCTGCACCGAAATGGGCTATGTAGCGTCTTGGCGAGTCTGTCCGTATCATCCGCGTCTAACGTCAATGCTGCAGATTGAAACCTTTTAACATGAAATTCAAGACAAATGCAGTGATCCTCGTAAAGATTACCCGAAATGGACTATCTTCCTTGTGTGTTTAAAAGATAAAACAGTGCAGTTAAATTTATTATCATCTGTGAATATTTGTGGACACTTCCATTTAAAGTTTCGAGCGAGAAGGCTTTCTGCGTAACGCGCCATTCAATTCGGGAGCTGGGCACGTCGAAGGATAACAAAAACGCCGAGTATTCTCCCCCAAATGAAGAGAAAGACATTGTGTGGTTACTCCAAGCACATCCCTTGATATTTAACGGTCTAAACGCCCGCTACGCCCAGGTATTCCTGCTGAGTGCCTTTAGCGAAACAAGTGTGTAGCGCCCGAAATTGAGACATTTGGAATCAGCCCCTCCCGGTTGCACTACTCGTCTGCGGTGCCATATAAAATCCACCAGCTCATTTTTTGTAACACGCTGTGGTTCAAGATCCTCTTCAAGTCCCTTCTGTTGTATTTTGTTTTGGCTCGAGTCCATTACCAGAGAACACATAAATGTTTCTCCATAATTACTGGATACGGTTTGGAGGAGAAAAAAAGCAAATCGTAACATGAAGTAAGAAATAGATGACCGTGAAAGAAAGGTGGAGAAAAATAAAACACGGCTGTAAATCTCATTGAGCGGTGTATGGCGAGGAGTCATTAATATGAAAATGGTTACAAAATCGTCCGACCTCGTTAAACAAAATGATACACAGGTAATTGTCTTTCGATTCCAAAAGATGTAGACCACCAAATTGTCACATCTAAGAGTGAGAATACCAATTTTGACTAGACATGTTTTTGACGACAAAATGTCTATGTAAATGCGCGATAGAGTAAGTTTCACTTGTGAGCCAAGAATAAGTAATGAATCAAAAAATATTTGAACATTTTAGAAGCATAATCCACGCAGCTCAATTAATGCATCAATGAGTAAAAAATGATATATTGATAAAACGTAGTCAATTGCCATGATATTTGGACAATAATTTGTGAATTACTTTCATTAGCAACGCAATAGAGACAATGCAAATATTGCTTTTGTTGAAAATATCATCGCACTTTCCGGATCTTGACAAAGATTGTGACTTCTCAGTAGAAATTGCAACGAAGATTTTGGGTTTTTTCTTTGGGATTCTCGCCCTCGCAGTCTCGATTTTAGTCCGAAAATTCTGAGAATTTGAGTTTTTTATTATTGGTATTAAAAATATTGTTGAAGTAGTAAGTTGTGGTAGAGAATATTGGTATTTAAAATGGGATTAGGAAAGGGGGGTGTAATACATGAGAATTAATCTTCTAGAAACCCTTCCACAAGCAGAATGCAGTTGAATTCGTCAGATCTGCCATCCCTGCACATCCCCTCTCAATTCATCTGTAGAATAATTCTGCAGATACGAATTGTCTGTCAGTCAGTCCATCCGTCCGCGTCTGGTTTGCCCACGCTGGAACTCGTCCGCCTGCCCGTCCATCCAACGCTGTGTGGTGGAGTGCGGCGGGGTGGGAAAGAGCGAGGCGGGGAGCAGCAACGGCGGCGGCGGCGGCGGCGGCAGCGCGCGTGTCTGGCGAGGCGTCGTAATGGGCCCTAAACGGCTCGGCCATACCGCGCGCCTTCCCATCCGTGAATGCTCCGGCCCACCGCCACCGCTGCCGCCGAGAAACACAGGATCTCACTCTCCGCTTCTCTTTGCTCGCGATCTCTGGGGATCCAAAGATAGAATTCGCTCTCATTTTATGACTCAAAAATGGATGCTCTCATGTGTGTATTACATCCTTGAACGACGCGAAGGCTCGCAAAATAAAATACTCGTACATTTGCAAAAAGTGCCGTTCTGATGCTTGGACGAAGAAGTTGTATCCTTATGTTGTTATGGGATTTTACACCCTTGACTTTACGTCCAAACCTTCTCCATGGCTCACTCAATTTGGTTTCAATAAAGAACAAGATCCATTGCGAGGATAAAATAGGTCTCATCGTCTCTTTCTTCTTCTCATGCTCAGGGGAAGGTCCGCTGAGGTTCTACACTCCTCGAGCCCCATTGTATCTCTCTAGAACTTTTGCGGGAATACGTCATTGACTTGATTATAAATGTACTGCATGCATACGTGAGAATATTGGAAAAATCTAGTGATTAATGATTTTGGCAAATCTGCGACTTAGCATTATTCGTGTAGATGGTCCCTTCATTCACGCATATTGAGGTAAACTAGATGCAAAATTGATGTGGAGAACAATCTTTATGGACATAATTGCATGGGTAATCGAGTAAATATCTCACACTGAACCTAACGCTCTAAATTTTAAAAACATGAAATTCCATCGCTCTAAACATAAAATCCCTGAAATACGCCAACACTCCTAGTCCAATAGGTGCTAATTGCACTGATAATATTCCAATTCTTATAATTCCATTCACTTCGTGCTGAGAGTGAATTATAATTCCCTTTTACCTCAGTCTCAGACTGAAATAACTTTTAAGTAACTCGTGAACTAAATAGTACGACGTTAGTTTTGTATCTGAATTCATAAAAAATTAACTTATTTCGTCTTGTCTCCATATTGGAGGGACTATTTGTAAGTGTTCAATCTCGTGAATGAATAGAAGGAGCAAAGCGTGCCTACAGAAAAATTAGGAAGCACGTGAAATACAGCCATATTTCGCGACAGCTTCTGACATTACGTAGATCTTTGCACCACTTCTGGTATTTCTTAATTTAATAATTGGAAATGACATATTTTAGTACTTTAAAAGTTGATCGGATACATATAACCTTCTACTTGTATAACTTATACTTAACACTGAAGTAGAATATAAATGCTACATCACATCGACAGTGTGTTTTGAAAGATGCGTGACATTAATCCGTGTACATGCAAGTATTTCAACAAGTGGGGATAACCAAGGGTCGTTCACCAAGAAATCCGATATGAATATTTTGACCAATATGAATATTCATTGGCAGATTGTGATAATGCTTAGTGGGAACCAAAAAAGTAATAAGTTAAAATGAAAATAATAATGCGAATTTAAACGCTTAAGCAAAACTATTAACGGGAGCACTGGAAACAAATGCGTGGCAGAAGGGCATAGGGACTCCTCATTCCCCAATGAGAGTAGCCATAGGCAATGCCGTCACTCCATTATTCTATGGTGACCATATAGCTCATCCATCGCCGTCGGTCAATCTTCGCTGATGAGGAGTGTGTCTCAATTACCAGGTCATTGCGTCGCTCTCATCTCGTAGTAATTAGGTCGACGTTCGCTCAAACATCGATTTCTGATCAACGAAGTGTGAATAACGGTGCTGATATTCCATGCATCCTTAATTTGAGGTTTCGAGAAAAAGGTCCAGAGATTTCCCCGAGGGAATGGATTTCGTATGGAAATCATCAACATATCTCATAAACCTGCTACTAACCGATCGTGGAGCATTTCGGGCTTAATCGAGTTGAACGTGGGAAGATTGGCACTAAGCAGGCGTAGATGTATGAGGGGGAAGAGGTGAAGAGTAGTAGACGTGGAACCTGTATGACGACTCGCACAAAAGTAAGACTTCAAGTTTTCTTTTGATTTATACGAAACTAGCGAGTTCATTATTTGAAGGAGAAAATATAACCGAAGTCTTGTGTACAAATATTTAGACTTTTGCTCAAGCTTTTTTCTTCAGATTTTAAGTGTTGAATCACGCAACAACCCATTTCGCACAACAGTTATTTAAGTAAAAATTCATTTAGAAATATATTTACAAGAAATAAATACAGATGGCTTCATTTGAACACCGGTGTTCGTATATAATTTCTCTCCATGGTATTTTGATCCATATTAAGATAACATAATCAAACCCTTTTCACTTCGTGCTAACACTTCCAGATTTCACACGCAACTGAAACGAGTGCGAGACAAAAATCAGATCTAATTTGTGTGGGACATCATAAAGTTACAGCAATGTTCAACTATCTACAGATAACAGAATGTATCTCCCTCAGTGAGTAACACATACATTCTCCAACTGTTGACGCTTAATTGTCATTATTAAAAATACATGTGATGAGGTTTTTATCTCGCAACTTTGGTATAAGAAACGTAATAACATGACTTGGTTTACAGCATTTTCGAATGACTTTAATACTTTCACAATAAATTAATAAATTCTCTGAAAAAAAGGAAATAAGAAGCATAAGAAAACCTGTATGTAAAGCCTGGTATACTAATTATTCCCCCATTTCTTTGTTCCCTTTTATCTCGAAAGGCAGTTAAAATGGAGATCTATATTTTGTTCTCTTGATATTAATATAAAGAAAAGTAACAGGTACTCTGAAGTTATTTAATATTATGTACCGACATAAAATTTATATTACTCTTTGTTTATAAGAAGAAGAAAACATTCTGGTGGGTTATTATAAATAATACTCTCATTTACGTGAAGTGAAATATTCATGTATAAATAGAAATAATATTTTTACTCATCAATACTAACAAAATTCCTCACAAGAGAGGAAAATGATACGGAAAAGACAAATATTTCTTAAAATGTAAATTACAAGCCCCTTTGTGTTTTAAATAACATATTATTTCATCGAAAGTGTATTAAACGTACTTCGATTGTTATTCTCTCATACGTATTACAGAACAGGTAACCTCAGCATTATTTGTAAAAGATAATTCAATTATGAGAAAAGTTATAACAATACGAAATACATCTTTTTAATTAATATTCGTATTCTCATAAACTTAAAGGCAACTAAAAGATCAGATTTTTTACTTCCCAATACTGCACATGATAAGGAAGTTCCAAGATTTTTTATTTCCTGTTCCTCATCTCGACCTGTAAACATATTGCATACCATTTTGCACTCTGAGTGATTAATTCACAGAGCAAAACAGTAGAATTTTGATTAATGGTAAAATTTATGTTTCAGGTTCTAAATGCTACACTCGTTTTCCTGTGAAAATCGAAGTTTAACAATCAAGTTATAAAATGCGGATCTTGTTTCGAACCAATTTCCTACTTCGGCAGTACTTTGAGAATCGGAGAAGTGAGTGGCTGAATAGCAAGCGATGGGTCGCCTAGAAAAAGGGACTCAACTTTGAAGGCGATTACAAGTGAAGCGCAGTTTATTTACAAGAATTCGTTCATGACGACTTTTGCTTACTCACGAATACAGAAGACTAACTTCATTAACATATTTAATACATCAACTCGAGTCGGAGGTAATTTTTTTTCTTTTTGTGGGGTATGTATATTACACACACACAGCATATATATATACAGCAGATTCCGCTGAATTTTGCCATTGCAAGGTCCACTTTTTAACCCCCTCAGGTGTTACTCGGGAAAATATTGGAGCTCCATGTTCCAAACATTTTTCATGACTCAGATATAATGACCTTGTCCCCAGGGATAGAAACGAGATACACTTGAGTTGGACCTTGGCCCCACAAGCGAAGTCATCCGAAAGTCCCATTTCACGCTTAGTTTTCTCCGCTCCTAATACTTTCTGCATCCATCACGCGAATATTTCCATTGTAGATAATCAATTTCTCGGAATTAGATGAAGCACAGCGTAGTTTTGCGGAACGAACAAGCGCAGAACACCATAGTGCTGTGCAAACAATGGCTGTGCGTCACGGAGACTGCAAGAGAGCCGAGTACACGAATAGAAATTTGCAAGAAAGTGAATGGAGTAGATAAAATAAAGATTGTAAGACATGGAATTTATCAGTCATTTACGTATTGTCAGTTTAGGGGTAAAATTGATCGAGTTTCTCTTCTTAAAACCTACTTGAATGCACTTCGTAATAAATTGAAATAATGTTTTTTTTTGTAAGTAGTACACGAAAGCGAGTTTTCTGAAGTTGCTGATTTTGTTCGCTTAAGGTAGTAGTATATTATTAAAATATGCAAGAATATAAAAGAACGAAAAAATAAACATCAACTTGGACAACATAATGAATAAGCTTTCCAACAATTTCTCGGTAACACAAATTGTATTTTAAAAATGTAATACCGCTACTGTACCGAGAAGGGTAGTGCTTTTATTGACCGTCCAAAACCGGCGTAGTGAAAGAATTGGAAAAAGAAACAGGTCCAGTATTAATGTATGGTCCAAGATATTAAAATTTCCTGTCGTGGCCCTATAAAGGTCAATTACTGAAAGAGAGGACAGCAGCCAATAAAGAGGCGGGACGCAGTGCCGGAACCTAATATCTCGTCTGGGATAAGGCTCCCATGCGTAGAATCTGCTTTGGGTGGATATCCTGCTGCTCACGATACCTGGGAGCCGTGACTTATTAGTGAGTGGAGTCAGAGAAGGGCGAAGGCGGCCCGCAAACCGTTCCGCTTGAGTCCATGTAGCCGCTTGGCGCTACTCAACCGCGGCTGCCAGTTGCTCAATGCAGGCAGGCACTCAGTAAACAGGCCTTCCATGCACTTCCGAGCCACATCACTCCTCGCGGAGATTTCTTTGAAAATAGCGTCAGTTTACCTGGGAGGACCCTTCGGAGTATCCTTTTCTCCATTTGCAGAAAATAGCTAGCTGTAAATTCTTTCATTTGCCAAGTACGATTACTTGATTGTCAGTCTCCATTTTCACTTCTTTTTACTACGCATAAATTCTCATTGCGGACTTTTAGATCGCGAGGTAACGACCGAAATTCATGTATGATGGGTAGCCACTAGTAAATTGTTGATTACGATAACAAAAGTGAACAGTGTTAGTTTCGGCATGAGAATGTGATATTTACCTATTATCATCACGAGAGTTCAGCCTTCCATATGAAAAAATATTCAAAGGTTCATAAAATTAATTATTCTCTTCTAAAATATCCCATTTTTTTTCAAAAAATCTTTCCAGGATTAAATGTTTTTGCTTGAACAGCTTTTAAAAAATTAACCAATATTTTCAAGAAATTGAACCCCAGTCATATCGAACTAAATATTAAGCTGTGAGGAATAGCACGCAAGTCGATTTCACTAAATGTCCTCATGTAAACTATTTCATGAAATTGTCCCGCGTTTCACTGTAGTTCATTTATACATTAGGACTTGAGACCAAAAGCTCGCAAAGCAGCAGAAGACAGTTTGCACTGATATGTCAAAATCTATGGTTGAAAATGTCTCATTATCTGTACGTTTCTTGACTATCCTCCAATGAAAGTAGCAACAAAACAATGTATTTGTTCTTCTCCGGTGGCAAAGAACTTCCAATATTCGGGTCATAATAATACTTTCTTCTAGATTCGTATACATTGTCACACTTTGTAACATTCTTAATATAACTCGAAAATAAATAGCCACCTTAAGGGATAGGAGAACACCATCTTCATGCGTTAGGAAACCAAGCGACATTTTTCTAAAAATACATATTACATTTACTGCTTTACCGATGCATGGGTTCCACTGATCGGTATTCTAGTGTTGACATCGAATTCCTAGCAAGCGCGAGCTTTTAACTCTTCTATTGGGTCCTAAATAAAAAGTTTACATAACATTGACTGATAAAACATAACTATTAACTAACTTTTTTAGTTCATAGTGTAGTCTACAATATAAAACATTTTCCATCGCAAATACCTGTTAATTTAAGAACAACTACGGAGTCAGCTGAGTACTTGGTGTTTCGCGATAATTCTTAATTCAAAAGTAATATAAGTTACAATTTTTATATCAAGAAGGGTTCTCAGAAAGTTTGATCTAGTGGTAACTTCATCGTCGACAACCAGCAGCTAAATGACTAGACAAAGAGAACAGAGCTGAAAAGCCTTATCCAATGAAACCCACCTCTCAGCTTCTGACGTACAGGGCCACTGGTTGAATCATTGTGTTGGCGAGGCAGTAACTCTACGGAGCTCGAGACGTGGGATAGTAACTTGATATACGAGGGAGACAGATGGAGCAAACCGGAGTGAAGAGAACTGACGAATGATCCTAAGTATGACCTAAAAGTGAGAAAATACACTTTCGTAATACACATACAATAATGTACAGTAACTGAAGAAAGAGGACACTTGTTTGTGTGATACATAAATGTACATTATTTGAATAATCTCTCGCTTATTTATTCATTTCATAATGCGTATTCTACAATCTATTTAGTATGATACAGATGAGTGTTTAAAAAGTAATGAAGTATTTTCGTACCGTTATTTATTATTTACACCCACTAATTGTGAGCAGATTTGAAAGTGGGGAAGAACAAATTAGGGTACATTACCGAATTCGAAATGAGTAAATGTACACAATGGCGTATTTAAGGGGGGGGGGGAGGTCGAAGGGGGCTACTGTCAGGTAGAGAAGCAACCGACAAGAGGGGACGCAATTATCTATATTTCCTCGTGCGACCGGAGGATTATTGTTAATGGCAAAGAAAAATACTCAGGAGTATTTTCTACACAAAATTTTCCAAAATAAAGACAACTGTTGCTCGCAATTTTATAAGTACCTGAAAAGACGGAAAGGGAATAAAGAAAGTACACCCGCTATTAAAAACAACGGTGTAATCTACACAGAATTTCAGGATAAGGCCAATGGTATTAATTCATATTACTCGTCGATTTTTGGCATTTCCTGTATTAACGACAGTTTAAATTTGACTAATAATTCCCATGTAAATACTATTGTTCTAAATACTAGAATGCTGCGACAGCTAATATCTAGGATAAAGAATAAAAATCAATCGAAATCACGACAAAAATCTACGGGATTCACTTACACTCGGTGGGGAAGCCATGATTCCGTACCTAACCAGGTTTTTTGATATTACATTAAATAATTCTTCATTACCACGGAACTGGAAAAAGGCTATAGTGGTACCAATTCACAAAGGAGGTGATCGCACTTTAGTTAGTAATTATCGAACAATTAGCTTAACCTCCGTAGTATGTAAACAGATGGAACATTTTATTACAGATTATTTGAAGTATGCTTGGGGAAAAAATAATTTTCAGCATCCTGCCCAACACGGTTTTAGATCCCGGTACTCATGTGAGGGCCAATTTATTTCCGTTTGCCAGGACTTGGCTGAGTCATTTGACGAGGGGGGAGAATTGATGCAATAGTTATTGATTTATCAAAAGCGTTCGATTTAGTGCCACATGACCGTCTTCTTACAAAAATCACGAAGTCAGATATTGATCTGCGTGTTGTCAAATGGATTTGTGAATTTCTCCGGGATCGCTCACAACATGTTAGAATAGATGGGAGCTCCTCTAAGGAAATCGCGGCGACATCGGGAGTACCACAGGGAAGCATTTTGGGTCCACTTCTTTTTTTTTTTTTTGTAGGGCTTTAGGGCTCGTCAACGGCAAGGTCATTAGAGCCCTTTTCCTTGCCTATATTAGCGATATATCAGACCACATTAATTCGATAGTGCGTTTACTTGCAGATGACTATATTATATATCGGAATATTGAAGAAGACCGAGACCGAAATATGTTACAGAGCGATCTAAACGAATTGTGGGAATGGGCTGAGGAATAAAATGAAAATAAACCCTCTAAAATGTAAATTTTTATGTTTTATAAGATCAAAAATAAAACTTGCTCTGAACTATTCATTAAATCATCAGATTATTCCTGAAGTTTCATACTGTAAATACTTAGATGTTATAATTTCTCGTGACTTAAATTGGACAGAACATGTTAAATACACAACGCAGAAAGCTTGGAGGGCGCTGAACTTCGTAAGACGCGTACTTAGAAAAGGGAACTCGAAATCTAAAAGCTTGGCATACACTTCATTAGTTCGACCTATACTGGAGTAAGGAGGCGCTTGCTGGGATCCGTATAGGGAGGGTTAGATCAATGAATTAGATCGGATACAAATAAAGGCTGCGAATTTTGTTGGAGACAACACTCGTAATATTAATTCAGAGTGGGGCTCACTTTCCAATCGAAGAAAGTTTGTGCGTTATTGTGCCCTCTTTAAAGCCTAGATGGGAGAGCCTGTGTGGAAATCAGTGAATGCTAGGCTATACAAACCGAATTACATTAGTCGCGGCGACCACAAGGGTAAAATAAAATGTAGGAAACAGAAAACGGATATTGGTAAATACTCCTCTGTGAATAGAACCATTGTAGACTGGAATAACTTACCTGCAGCAATACTTTCGAACTTACCAAACAGAGTAAAATGTTTCCGCAACCGTCTTCTTGCTTCGTTGAAATAGGAACATATATGAAGTGCAGTGAAGTGTAGTGAGGTGATTGGAGTATAAGGGTATATAAAATGCTCAGAGTGAAAGTAGTGAAGTGTACATGATTGCTCTCAGCAACTCTGTTTTGGTTTTATTTTTTATAGTTATTAATTTCTTTTATTTATGTTATAGCAATTACTTTTACGCTAATGGTATAGGAGCAGTAATGACATATGTGTGTATATTGAGCTTGTTTGTACGTATGAGTTTGTTTCTGTAACTGTTTGCAAGCGGAAATGTGTTTGTGTATGTATGTGAATATACGTACATAAGAGCCTCATTTAGATAATTGATTTCTCAAATCTAATTTATTTCTCGTTGTAACCATGTGTAATAATTTTCTAAGCATTTTATTCCGCTTGTGTGTGTATTTTATAGATATTTTGTTAGATATTGATGATTTTTTTAAAATTTGTATTATTTTATTATGTATGTAATCTTTTCTATCTGCCATCGAGCATTGCTCACTAGCAGACTAATAAATTATTATATTATTATTATAAGGGGACCTGAACTCTTTACAGATAAAATTGAAGTTGATAAATGGTATACTTGGTAAAAGTGTTATCAGATTAATAAAATTAATTACACCAGATTAATAAAACCATATTAATAACTTAAATAAATACTTGTTTTGTTATTAATAATACCAGATTGTTAATTATGTGTTTGATGCATTTTATTTAAAGGTGTTTTAATTTAATTTCTTTTAAAACGATAATTTTTAAAAGAAAATGCTGCCCGGTTAGTTTTTTCCTTGATTACGATCTACATCCGCTACTGAATGTGCACACTGTTTTGAAATAGGTGGTGTGATACAAGGGAAACATTTTATTGTGTGTAATTTAGTTAATCCCAAAGTCAAAGCCAGCTTCATATATAGTTAATATTTTTCAAAATTTTAATCTTATCATTAATATTTTGACTTTTTGCAAGGACGATTGAAAACTATACTTATTTCATAGGAATAGATCATATGTATTGTAGGAAGAGATTAAATAGTTTGACATGCACGCTCGCAATTGTTTCGAGAATTTTCTTTTTTGTTCTTATTGTTTCTGTAGCAAAGTAGTAAAATAATTTCACAAAATGGAAAATTTCAGACTTGCCCGATATGTGTTTTGTTATAAGAAGCGATTTCTACTGAGAGATTAAATGATTGAGTAGTTCACGGAAAAAAAGTTATTGAAAATAAACCCGAAATTCCGCTTCAAAAACTTAAAGTTTCTCTTCACGCATTACAAAGTCAACATTTTCCCCGTCTTAATAGTGAATGTTATGAACAATTATGATGAATGTTATGAACAATTATGATGATTACAGCGCGATGAAAATGATTACAAGTGGGGAATCGAACCCGGGATCGCTTGCTCGATCAAAGAGGCTTAGTCCGCTACACCACCCATTCGCTTTCCACAACTGTTTATATTTACATCCAGGCTTGAAACTCGTCGCCATTTTCATTTGGCCGTCGTTATACACATATCTTTTCTACATGTAGATACATCGAAGAAATACATGTATAAATAATTCTTTTAAGGGAACAACTAATTGGAACTGCGATATATTTAATTATTAGCTATGACAATATTAATCAATGCCAATTTGCCAAGAAATCAAAACTTCGGAAGGCGACGAAAGAACTTGAAAACAAAAGCTGTTACCTAAAAGCGTTTAGAAATGCATTAAATCTCTTAAGAGGTGAGAGTTGCTGCGCCACGTTCTGTTAGTTTCTTAAGTATCACTTTCCATCGCGATTCGATCAGGTGGCGGTGAGTGGGCGGATCACGAGCGAGCCCTCCCCCTCATGTTCCCCGCATGAGTTAGTATGCGCAAAGAACGCCCAAAACCACTTCGACGGCCTTCTCCCCCCCCCCTTGCCATCACTCATTGCCGCGTGTTCCTCTTCTCCGCTTCTCGCAGTGACCGCTGGATACACCAACCGTCCAATGGCGCTGCCAAAACTCATCCATAATCGTCACGGAAATCACACTCACTCGTTTCTTTTTCTTCAGATATTCTCGCACCATTCACGAAGAGTATTTTTGTTTTCGAAAGACGTTCGTGCCGAAAATGGGACAGAACCATGGCTGCTATAGTAGCACGTTCGACTGGAATTTGCGGGTGAAGGAGGGGGGGGGGAACGGAAAAAGAAAGATCACGCACGCGAAGGTGTTAAATTAATCGGAATAATAAGGGAAGGCGCAAATGAGAGAAGACCGAAGCGCCACAGCGCTGCGGGGAACGAAAAGAAGCGAAGGGAGAGATTCCGACTGCGATTCTCCTCTTCTCTGTAATAGCGTCGTAAATAAAGCCATAGAAAAAATAACTGATGCGGGATCGTAAACAAATGTTCCCCGGACTGTAATGTAATTCTGATAGTGCGTACGCATATGGTCAATCTATATTTTCAAACGGCCGAAGCCGACATCACAGAAATAAAGCATGAACTCCAAGTATGAAATAGAACGACGTTTGCGAGATAAATAAATACAATAGTTCTTCCTCGCATTCGGAGACTATTTGCGATAAGATATGGAAACGGATTTGCATTTCCATATGTTACTGCAAGGAGCAGTCCCCATGAGCTCATAATATGAAGTGGTTACGCACGATTAACTTAATGCATTTGGGAAATGATTAAATTGATTTATCGGAGACATCTATCAGATCTCTATCGAAAGGAAAGTGGGAGTCTGTAGTTGACAATGCCATTTGGTCAACATTCGTTTCGGTCGAACTCTTGCGGCATAGTTTGCCTTGTAGGTTTCACCTACTTCTATTACACAGTGCACCAATTACAATTTCAAATTATTCAAGATCGATATTATTTTATAGATTGTTCTAAGAGATTATATAAATAAATAATATTCGCTTTCCAAGAGCATTTAAAACTGTTAGGGATAGGGTTACAGAGTTCATGATGGCTATACATGCCGCGCCAATAATCAGTCCAGATAAGAAATAGAACTATAAATCAAGTTAATGAGTACCAAGAATTACAACACATGTAATTAACCAACGGTTATTCAAATATGAAGTATCTATTGTTTCTCAGACTCATAAAGATGAAATACAACATGAATTCAATAGAGACAACCGACACACATCATAATAACATCTTTCGTGTTCTCAAATTCTGTAGCGTGAAATAAAGGTTTGCCGACACCGCCAACATATGTAAACATAACTGAGGAAATTTTGCCGAATAGTTGTGGGCGCTGTACCTCAGTCGTGAAGGCATTGAGCCGTTGGGCTTGGCGGTTGGATTTCAAATTGTGGGATCTCCCCCATTCCTTTACGCCTAGAATGACTGTTGGAACAACTCAGCCTGCTCTGAAATGAGTTTCAAGTCTTTCTGGTGACATTGGCCGTTATTTTCTCCCTTATGTGTCAAAGTCAAGAAATTGCGAGGCCCATCCCTTGAAACTCTAGTGTATTTCTCAAGATTTTATGTTGGTCACTATGCTTTAAATTAAAAAATAATTTCTTCATTACCGGACATGGTAAAGTAAGTCATTAACACAAATTTTTGATTGTTTGAAACGAAAGTAACTGAATGGTGTCAGCTTGGTTTCGCAGAAATGCGTTTCATAAATAAACCCTGAGATGAATAGGCGAAAGAAGCTACGAAAACAATAACATATACTTGTATACTCGTAAAAACATTTATTACATGTGTTAAACACAGTATAAATGGAAGGAATATATAAATGAATTAAATATTTACTAGCTTCCTTACACCTTGTATGAACTCGACCTGGATAGCGATTTAGTCATCTCTCCGATATCAGAAAATACAAATTTCAGAATTACATTTCAGGGCATGTGATTAACTCAGAAAACTTCATTACACTCGAACAAAGAGGAACGAAGTATTACATTCTTTGATTGGAAATACAAATCTGAAGTTTCAGTTCACTTCTGGGCAACATCCTCTTCCTGGACAGAGAAGATCCATCCCGAATAATTAAAACCCGTACATTAAATGTTTTAATATGCAGTGGAAATGGCTCTTCACTTTTATAACTATTATTTTGAATAGAAGAAGACGTTTTGGACATAATATCAATTTTCAACGAAGCAAGTTTGTATGTATGCAATTATAGGTATTCATGACAGTGGATGAGTTATATTTTCCGTGATGTCCATATATTATCACATCAGTCAAAAGAGGTAGCGTAATGAAATTATCGTATCTTCCATTTTTTAAGCGATCTTCAAGCCAAGATTATGGAGAAAAGGACTTATGCTCTTACATCAACAGGACACCGAATCGCGCGAATTGTGCATCGTGTTCTGCGGAATCCTTCCTAGGGACAAAGTGTTGGGTTCCAAGGAGAGTGTGGGTAGTGGCACCTGTACTGACAGACGCTAGATCATGCTCCAGCGTTGCAGTCTTATCTACAATTTCAGGCATCTGTCTCTTGAGAGGTTGGAAGACTATGTGATCTTCTTCAACGAGGGGACATATTTATATAACTCTTTTCGCTTCTATCATTTTTTTCTTCCCTGCTTTGCGATATTACCTGTATATTGTGGAAGTAAAACTAAATGACTCAATAAATCACACAAAAGAAAACTATGAAACTACAATACATTCCATTACCACCTAGAACAATACATTAAAAAAACAGACAAAGTAATCAAATAAAGCGACGTGTACGTCTTCTAGTCAAAATTAACTTATAAGGGTATTTAATAGTAAAGATTCTTAGACCAAATTTGCGGACAATTAATTGTCCTCCACGTCGTCTGACGCAGTTTGTTACAGTTATTTTACAAGAACTTAATAAATCATTTTTAAAATAAATTATAAACCAAGAGGGTCGCTAGAATTTTTTTACAACTTTTCATAGGACCTCGCGTGTACGGATTTTCTCACGAAGTATTCCAACCGCCCTCGATCGCGATTGAACCCACATTTCGAGACTCATAGGACCTCCACGCCAACCACTGAACCACCAGCGCCGTTATTTTTCAACTCATTCGTCACGTCCTCGCCCTTCCCCTCCCCGGGTCCTCAACCTCCATATTCTCCTACACCCCCGCCCACGTCTCTCCACAGTGGCTGCGGTCCAGTGCACACGTATCAGCAAGCGCGGAGGCAGCTGTCAATCCAGGAGTCGAACATAATAAATGAAGGCGCTTGAGCAGGCCTCCCCTGGGCAGCCGTCAGCCCCAATCGCCGTGCAGATTTGTCCTCCCAGCCACTGGTCACTCCCCGCAGGTACTCAATTCTTCTGAGGAGTAGTCTCCTCAGGGATGGATTTTAGGGGACCGTTCCCCCTTTTCATTTCTGATACACCCAGGTTTATAAAAAAATTAATACACCACTTGATTTAAGTCATGAAATCAATTTCTTACTATTGAATATTTTTTTAATTATCTGTGTATTAAACAGCATTTTTTTCGTGTCAGAAATCACAAATTTTAAAGAAACAATCAACGAAAGGGAAAGAATAATTATTAGATTAGATTCGGAAGATAAATTTTACAAAAAACCTTTAGTTGGAAATAAAATCTTCGCCGATAAAAACGTGCACGAATTCTCGTAATTGTTCCTAATATTGCACATCATCCGATGATTTCAAGCCAGTGAACTGGTTGACGATGTTACCCCGCATTCCAAAAACCTGTACGCGGATATCATTTCATAGACAAACAAGCACTAAGAGATATCAAATTCAAAACCCCATCCTTTCTACAGTTGATCTAGACTTATAACGTACTTCATTTCACCTTTCTAAACCTTGTTGGCCTAAATTGCGATACGTCATTTCTGAAATCCTCTGTCGTTTATTAACCTCCCATTCCGAGAATATATCCTTCTTTTTGGGTTCTCTAAGTTTCCTCTGCTTGATCTTTCCTGTCTCGAATTTTCCAATAACGGATAATACTAAGTTCTAACTTCATTAGTTTTGTATCGGCAGTGGGAGTATATTTTATCACATCCTAAACAAACAATGAATTTTCTTTCCTTTAGATTTTTAAAGAACCATTAGTGAATCATCAACATCCTGCATTCGAATACTACCTCATCCGACAATGGGGAGTACTGATACATTTTGTTGGATGATACTGGCAACGCAATTCAGTAGATTTCAAATTTTCTCTTGTCTTTCAAACAAAGAGTTATCCTATTCAATTTCGTTTAGAAATTCTCACTTTTCTGGTCAACACTTAAACAAATAATAGTAAAAAAATTCTTTTTATGTTTCGATCACATGTGCCACCAAAGTCACTTAACAACCCTAACAATAGGATATTATAATATACAAATCTAAATTGCTAACAATTTGAAGTTTATCTCAAATGACCACTAAGTATCATATTACCTATTTTTTCGTTTTTCCTTTATCACAAACTTTGTCAATTAATTTGTATTGTAGAGTTACTAAAATCTTAATGAGTTAACCTATCAAAATTATTGTGTGTCGATGAAACAAGACTCATTATTAATGGTTAAGCAAATTAAAATTGTAAAAATTCTTAACGATTCGTAGAAATATTTTTTTAGTGTATGAGTGCAGATTCTTATTAAACCACACTCCAAGGATGCAATAATGTCGTGAAAATATGCCCCAAAATATCGACATTTTTGCTCATCAGATATAGTCTACAAAAGTTGGTACTAATGATAAAATAAATTTATTGTAGGAAATTAATTATTTTAAATTAGGAAGACTGAATTCAAGGCGTCACTTTGAATGTATTATTTTTCGTATGTTCTGGGCATAAGATACTTACTCCTTAATTATTCAAATGAAGACAAAAATAGCTGTTGAATAGGTACCGACAGATTAAAAGACGTTTATTCAGTCAAAGCATAATCAATTTTGTTAGATTGACACGATGTTCAAGTCCTTTTTTTATCTGTGAAGATTCATTCACCAAAATAAAACATATAGAGGTATTTTAAGAATTACTTTATACATTTTTCTGAGACCACTTAAATTTATGTATTTCGATTTTTACAGCATGTAATATATAGTGAAAAATAAATTCTCCATTATACAATGAAAATTTTCCGAAAAATATTCTAAGCAAAAATGTAAAAACTGTCAATCAGAAAAATATATAAATAAATACCAAATTTTCTTCGCACCATGACCATCGTCTGTCATATTTTGAAGGGTAGTGTTTCGTGTTGTATTGGTAGCTAATGGAGTTGAGCAATTAAATAAATTGAACAGCCACTACGACAACGCCACTCATGATATTAAATGTTTTGGAGCACAGGATGTGTTTGCTAAGAAACTAGTATCATTTATTTCTACTTGGTCTATGTCATTTCTAGTCATTATGATAGAACTGACATATCAGTCTAGGATCTGAATCATATAATACTATGTCGGTAAAAACGAAAAATGGATCTCGTTGAAGTGAAACGTGTTTTGTAATGCAAACTGAATCAGGCAATTAATTGAGTACGTATAAGGTAGTATAAAAAATTAAAATCCTCAGAACTTTAATTTCCACTCCTACCACTTATGTTGATGTATATATGGTAGCTAAAACTGAATGTTACAACCCGACAGTTGTTTGAACTTCGCAGCTTATTTGTATCATTTCAAAATATTGATAGACTGTTATTTCTAATAAATATTTTATTTTGCTAGAATTCAGAAAAGTGATTTGCAAAAACAAACAATCATAATAATAAAAACAAAGTTGCAATGTTTTTTCGCCGCTCACAAAATAATAGTATGAGTCTCTTAAAATCAGACTCTTAAATTTTCACGAGATTTTTTTTTTCTGAATCCTTTTATTGCGGGATCAAATATCATTTAAGAATGGGTGATTCCACAATGTGGTGTCACTGTTGACGAAACACAAAACAATTTTAGCTTTTTTCTTTACATTGCAATTCATGCAAGAGGTCAGAGACCGGAAATGCGTGGATAGGGCAAACGTGCTCAACAAATTTGGTCCGTAAAATACAATGAATACGCGTTACCAGTCGCGCCAACCAAAAGCATCAACTTTGATAGTCGTCATGAAACTTGAAAAGTAGTTACAAATTATGTAGAATTTTCAGCTTTATAATAAATAACGGGTATTAAATAACTTTCTGTCGTGAATCACGTTCTTTTACTGTTAATCTGTCGGTTCCTGTTTCGTATGTTTCTACCACAATTGTTAAAAGTATCTATTGACTATTTTATACCATCAATTTACATTAACACTCCATTAACTCTCATTGTCGTTCAACTTTTTTCAATAAATTATTTTAGTTACTTTCATAAACGCAAAATGCGGCCTGACACAATACGCGACGTATTTTGTTTTAATACGACTAGATAGGTTTTTTTTATTGTAGTATTTGTAAAATGGGAAATGTAGCGTGCTATNTATAAGAGACAGCTATGGAAGCTCTACATGGAGTAAAAGGAGGCAGGGGGTGGGTGGAAGGGGTATTGTTAGTATTTGGGCCAGTTAGCTGGCTTTACCAACAACTTGGTCCACATGGAGGGGTTAGTAGGAGTAGTTAGTAATAGTTCGAGTTATTGATACTAGGAGCAGTAGGAAGTGGACAGAGGAAGGAGGGTTCGCTTTTCAATTATCACAGCTTTATGAACGGGGACATTGAAGTTAAAAGCTACAATTTTTGTTCTGGCCCCTCCGGGAACTGAACCCGAAGTGAGTTGATGGTGAGCAAGCACACCAACCCCTTAACCACCTGAGAGGCAGAAAGTTTTGAGTGATTGCGACTTATTGTAGAGTATGAGTTTGAATTGGTCTCTTCCCAACCGCTTCACGCAATTTCTCGTCGATTGATGAAGAGATACCTCCACAGAAACACCATAACTTGAACCAATGAACTGATATTACCCGCAGAAACTTTTCACGAGAAACGCGTGTATTCGCCAATCGTGAGAGACGTGTAAAAATTTAAAACACCTTACGGGCTTTTCTAAATTATTCCAGATCATTTCACCAAGTTTTATAAAGATGCTTCAGATTGTGTAGGCTTGCATTCTGGATAACCTTTTACACATACAAATAAGTGTTCACGTTTTTTTTCTTCGGTGTTTTCCAAGTCTTTCGTTTGTTAAACGATACATAGTTATGATACTGGGCATGTACATATATACTTTCGCAGGTAGGATGAAGGGGCACTATCGTAATACCAGGCACAGCTTCTCACTCGAGGCGATGAAGTTCTACCCTTCTGTTACATGCATTTCCCATTTCTTACATTCGTCGAGCTTTGATTTCATTCTTCCTTCCTAGTCCAGAACACCTAGGGGGCCTCGAGAGCCTTAAGCACGATTTATTATTACCTAACAAGACAAATAATAAATATTTGCGGAGAGGTCGTGGGTGACAGGTCCGGCTGCCAAGTAAGTCTACTTTTTGGCACGAGACGTTGCATGGCCTTGCATCGACGTGCACACGGACAGCTACACGCAAAGGATGCGCGGGCGCCTTGCAAAAGAAACTTTACAGTTCAGTTGCGATGAAATATCGGTACGAAACACAGATACAAACTATATTCACTGTATGTTCTTTTCGTAATCACGATCCCCTGTGATAAATTTACATTCAATCGGGAGGTACAAGCAACAGGTCTTTAGAAGTATGTAGCAACATATTGCGTATTTCTGAATTTTATTTGTTCTTGTACGAGGCGTGTTCGGCTTAAAACTGGTTCACTGACGTACCACTTCTTAATGATTTAGATAAGCAGTCTATTATTGTCTTCTATTCCCTCGGTTTTGAATAAAACATGACAAGTCAATACGCCAAACATCGTACCTCTCATATCAGAAGTATAAATATTTCATTGAATGACGTTTTTCATGAATTACATTGGTGAATAATTTTGCTGTAGGTTTTTAACATCAGTGCCTAAATTCTTTTGTCAGACGCTGCATCCGCGAGTCTAAAATATCTCGAGAATGCAATCCGCAGACCAGGTAACGTTAGTTGGAAGTATGTGTGCGTGTACATCAAATATTAAAAAACTCAAAATTATGCGCATTAATTTGAAAAAGATAAGCACGGCATCGTGCAAATCTTGTTTTCGAGATACCTTCTGCAATAGGGTGGAATCGTGCCTTGGCATGGTGAAAATGAAAATAGTTGGAGTGGCTCACCAAAATAGTGACCCTAGTTTTTATTGTTGCCTGTTGATCCTTTTGCCGGTCGAAGTTACCACATCGAGCGCCTGCATTTTACGTCAATAATCTTCTCCTTATCTTTCAACCAAATGTGGTCGCCTAAAGCCTGTCTGCATTTTGCGCCACGGAAGGTACAGGAAGCGATCCCTTTTCCCTGAAATGGAAGTGAAGGGAAACTACACTCGAAGTAAGTTTTTATCTTATGAAATATGAATTCGAGGTTACTTGTTCGTAAAATGTCGTTAACATTATTGTCGTTCCACAATAAACTATCAAAAGGAACCTCCTGTTGACAGATGAGGTGGGATTCATGTTCGGAAAATTACATTGCCACGGAGAAAGTATTTGAAGACGTTCCAGAATTGGCGAGAATATGTACTGGAGCAAGATGAAAATCGTACCATCTCTATCAATACAAATTATAACCAGCACTTTATCTTCCTTATCTCCCTTTTGAGAGAAAATATTTTTTTCTAATTTTAACTTAAACTACTCACATAAAGAATTGTATTTTTTAAACCGATTCGCGAAACTGTTATAGGCTCTGTTAATGCAACACATATTTTATTGCAATTTATATTTAGTTTGGTTTTGCCGCGAGTACCTTTATAGTCAACCATGCTTTTTTCATTTCTTTTCGGAAAGACTTCGCAGGTAGTGGTCCTTTGAGAGGTATTCAGATTATAAACAGCTCATTCCTCATATACCATTTCGAAGTCAATGGAACAAAATGCAAGAGGGATTACTATCCTAATGAGAGGATTAGCGCAAAATGCAGACACAGGCCACAACGACACATTTTTTTATAATCGACCAAACAAATAATGAAACATATCAATCAAGGTAGAGAAAACATAACCCTCAAACGCCACATGACACAATGGGCGACAAATTGCTTTGCACCTGGAGAGTGCTGCAAACCACTAAAATGAAATGCAAAAAGGATTTCAATTAGGGTGCAAATCGCGACCTACAAGCGACAAAAAGCTGCTATTAATAACTCGTCACCCGAAACTCACCGCCCTCACCCCACGGAGGAATCATTCAAGACGGCGATTTCAGCCGACAAGACGCCGAAATTTATGGGCTGCCCGTCGCCACAACACGCTGCAAACCCACTACCCTATTCTCCTATATTAGCCTAATCTAATCACTAGTCAACATTTTGAAAGAAGCCTATTTAGTTTCTAATCACCTCGACGCAATAAAAAAAATCGTCTGTCGATTCCACAATAAAAGCTTAGTTATGAGAAATTATTTTAATTTACTTGAGAGAGAAATCCAGAAAAATCTCTTACCGAGCTATCACAATAAGGTGACAATTTCATCGCATGACCTACTATTTAATGGGTGACCTCGAGCACGGGAGGGCTCTAATTGTAGAGTTTCCCACATGTTATCTCTCATGATCACTTGCTGACGAGGATATAAACGACATCACCAGTTTCCAGGTATATTAACAGCTAGAGGTGGCGATGGACCACAACACCAACCGGGTCGTAATATCATCCGACGCCTTACTTAAATTATGAATCAGTTGAAATATAATTGCATCATGGAATGTACTCTTCAATTAATTTAGTAATAATAAATACCAAAATACACAATCGGGAATAAAAAATATCAGAAAATACAGTTTTACAAATACAGTAAAGAACATTTAAATATTATTATCTTGATTTTAGAATCGTTATAAGTAAATCATCGTACGTCGAGAAAACAAACTGTGCATATTACTGAATGAAAAATATTAGTAAAACTAATTTAACCCATCTGAAATACTTGAAATTCAACTGATTATCTACAGCTCAATAAAGCAATGGGATTATTGCGTGATGAAGACGAAGGAGGCCGTGAAGCAACGAAAACTTAACTGAAGATGGCCACTACATTTCCAATACTTATACAAACACCCATGGAAATCGATAGTGTAAGGAAAAACCAATCATTGGTTATCGGTCTCCTTTTTCGCAATTGAAACCGTTTACGTGGTCGTACCTTGTTTCTTCGATGTCCTGTTTTTCGCTGCCTTCTCATATTGATGGGAGTCGCGCAGGAGAAAGAGAACTAGGGTAACATTACTGAAATTCTAACGACGAAAACCACACAAATGAAGACACAGGATCCCAAAACTCATTTGGGACCGTAGTCCACTCCCTGAGAGAACTTGATCCACGAGTGAACCCACATTCCACCCTGGCCCTGCGGTCGTGTCTGGTATATAATTAGTCCCGAATAGCAGCGACACATCATTTGATATTCCTGATTCGCGGCAGCCAGCAAGTGCGCAGGAAAGGCTTCCCGCTTGCGTCGGAGCAAGAGGTGTGGCACGGCGAGCGGGGGAAGCCACCGCAGAATCTGATTTCGGAGGCCGGAGGCGCCGACCAACTCCCACCCCCGCCTTCACAAAGGCGTCTGCGTGGCTACGAAGAGGTATACTCGTCCCACCATAAACAGGGCCACTCAGAAGGACTAGAAGGAACGAACGTTCCTTCTTTCATTCAGCCTTCCTCTTCTTGCCAAGTTACATCCGCTCGACAATAGTTCATGATTCGATAACGAAGGTTTCGTTGTTATTTTTAACCCTTGCTGACTTAAATTTCACTTGAATACCTCGAAGAGGATTCTTTGGTAGTTTGATGAATAAGTGAACTACAACTGAACGTAATTCTACACACATCATCACCCCTCGTAGGAGTTGGTTAATTAAGTCTTAGGGATCGCTCTCTATTTTGCCTCACACATTGTGACTTGTTTTCGAATGAACTTGTTATTTCATGTCTCGTATGAAATAATGTGTCCGTGCAAACCCGTTTAAATTCTATAATTTACGTGTTATGATTTTTGAAGTCAATAGTCCATCGTAATACGTAGAAACAAAATCAACGCAAATGGTGGATTTGAACATACTATTAAAGGTGCACCAGCTTTTTGGACCTCGACCAACCATGGTATGAAGTGATGTCTACTGTATCACATCTTGACAAGCCTGCGGTTCTGGGAAGGTCTGTAACGAGAGGAAAAATGAGGACCATGGAAAAAGCCTCTTGTCAATAAATTCATCGCGAGAACTGGTGGTCTGAACTATCAATGAACTGCTGTCAAGAAACAATCCAGATTCTATCAGTGAGTTGCAGATTTCAAGAATGGGATGTCAACGCTGTCGATGGTGTAAATGTAGAAGCTTTACATGCCTATTCACAGAACAAATATGAGCAAAAATATATATATTTTTTCGTATGACGAATCAATAACTGAAATTTAACCAATTGGTTTGTACCATATCGCAATTCTAAATAGAAAAGAATAATTATGATTATTGTTTGGAAGACAATATTTCGGTGTGGTGATAGATCTTCTAAAACACATCGAAGAAAATAAATCAGAGAATCACAACCGTAAAGAGGCAATCGTTGAATGTACGGGACAATAAATCAGTGTCTATGATTAACGGTACACAAAGAGAATTTAAATTTGCAAGTGTTTTTATTGAGACAACCTTCTGCAGTTACATTTTAAAATTATTTTGTAATAATGAGGTAGAAACTATAAGTATCATGAATATCATAAATTTAATTATGATATTCATGATATTAAGAATAACCGAAATATTAAGAAAGTTATTAAACGAAAACTATAACAAAATACAGTGGAATTGAAACCTGATATTGCAGCCATATTTGCCCGGTATTCATCTGTGCACTACAGTAGGCATAATCAAGATCATTTTTCACATGCATTGTTTTATTTCAAACAGTAAACTTAATATGTTGCAGTTACTAATACACAAGTATTCCAAAAACGAAAACTACTTCAATTAAAACCGAATGAATAACACTTCGAAAATGTGACAAATTGTCGTGATTGAATAGAATCTGACACGTTCACAATTACTTAATGAAAAATATTATTACAATAAAAAGGTTGTTCGTTATTCCAAGGTAAATAGGTTGTTACAAGAATACTTTAAAAAAATTTCTCTCTACTACAAAAATAATAATGAAAATTACTTTGCATGGAAAATAATTACATCTTTCGCACATCCTTTTCAGAAAGTGAGATTTAGAAGAGAAGAAAGATGAAGTGAAAACGGGGTCCATTCATTTAAAATATGAACCAATTTAACATTATATTCGCATGGATACTGGAATATTTGTTGTTTTATTTTACCAAGGTTCTTGGCAGGATCGTAGTTTACTGAACGTTCGAGGGACGGTCTCAAGGAGAGTTCCCTCAACGTCGAGTTGGAAATGAACGTACTTATAGCAATGAATGCCCCACAAATATTTCCGCACAAAAAAGGAAACAATTTAAAGGAATACCTTCAGTAAACTATTAAAGTAAATCATCCGAAACAATCTATGAGAACCTTCTTAGGATTCGACAGATATTGAGTAATTGGTGGAGACACGCTAATCCTCCGAGAAGAATGGACAGAGCATGTAATTGAAAGACTAGCATCCTTCACGCAAGGGACCGCTGTTAGCCGCGGTGAGTATACGCGGTCCAGCGGGAGCTCCACGTAACACCAGCTGCCTGGCACCGATAAAGAGTTTTTCCCACAACTGGCTCCTTTGCTTGCTTCCCTTGAGGCGCAGGCCTTGCATTCGGTGCGCATTGTAGGAGATAGGTGGGAAGAGAGCGGCTATATCTGCGTATACTGGTATTCATGCAGCGCTTACGGAAGGTGGGAAGATAAGCGGATTCGCGGTAAAACATAATCAGGAAGCACGGGGGAAATATATTAATCGAGTACTCACACGGTCATCACTCATTTAATGATTTGTATCATTTGTGAAACTTCAGATGCAAGAGAGAGTTCAGTGGAGAACACTTATATTTGGGCGGAGGTGGTCTTGGGTGAGCAAAAAGAAAACTAAGCATTACGAAGTAATCTGGAAACAATTTATGTATATTTTTGTTTCAACAAAATACAAATTAAAATATACTCCATTTAATCATTTTTATTCGTTGAGATTGAGTTTCATTAGATGAGAAAATCCAATATTGTCTTTGCCTTCAATTTGTTATTATTATGCCATTTTACACTAATTGATGTATTTCCTATCGATGAATGTAATCTCTTTAAGATTTCCTTCAAATATTTCCATTTCTGTTTTTCTTTCTGTGATTGATAGAGACGTAGAGATTTTCAACAAATATTATAACACGTCTGAGTAAAAAAACATTTGACTGAGAGAAGTTCTACTGTTACTCTACTGTCGCTACGCCGCTGGTTCGATTCCCGATGACATTTGCGCAATGATTTTTTAAAATGGTTTATGCCACAAATCAGCTCGTAATATCTGTACGGGAGCTGTAATGAACGAAACATTAATTCATGCTCTCACATTGCTTAGGAAAATCTTAAACATACGCTGAGCAATTGGCAATACGCCAACGTCGCATTACGACAAATCTGGCAATGTAGCTGGCAACTGAAGGAGATAAAGTTGGAACACTTTCGAAATTCAATCTGCATTTCGTTTACACGTTTCCTTTGTATACGACGACTAATTATTCCTTATTTCATTAGTTCAACGTTTCTATTAAATAATTTCTATACATGAATTCGTATATTACGGTGTTTTTAGTTTGTTCATTTGTGAATGACAGTATACAATAATATATTTCATGACGAAATTAGGTTTAGTTCTTAAAATTTAAATTACCCTATGACTACATTCTTAAATATTCCTTTAAGAATAAAACAATCTACAAAAAAGTACAGGGAATTGTGAGAAACATAAAGAAAACAATTCTAGAATTTCTAATATCTTTTACAATTATGCAATACTTTGTTGTATTGAAATTTCGAGAAATACGTGTGATATGATTATATACCAAATCACTGTTTACTCAACTCACCAAAAGTTAAGAAATTTGTAATAGAAAACCCCATTTTAATAAGGATATTGAATAAAAAATTGATATGATTTAAGTGATGTAATTTATAACCAAACAATATTTTCAATAAAGATATATTAATATAGCATCTCAAATTTATCTTATAATACTTTTGGAGCACAATGTTCTGTACAGAAAAATGTTATATGCGCTTTCTGTATGTCTTGCTACGAATTGAAATTAGGTGGGCATTTTATAAACTTTATTTAAAACAAAATTTTTTTATAAGATGTTTGTTGAAAAAAAACCAATGCATCATCTTCAAGGACGTTTTAGGACGATGGTTTCGCGGGACAATATTTGTTTACACTTTTCAATGCGGCTTTTTTCGGTTTCCAAATCGATAAACAAAAAAGAAGTGAGCTTTTTCCACACAGTGTAAACTATGATGAAGATAAATGGTAATTTATAGAATTCCTTATTAGCAACCTAGTTTCAGCACGTTCATAACGTATAAAATATATTAAAAAAACTATTAATAATAAACTACTAATAAACATGTATTTTTCTATCGTTGAATCTTCCAATAATTACATTAACCTTATATTAATAAACAAATTTGTTATTGTTACAATAAGATATAGTTAAATGATTTAAGTACATACTTATTGAAATTTTCAATTGTTTTGTTTGTGTTTCGATTTGGAAAGCTTGGTGTAATATTCTATTTTTCAATTCCCTTTAAATACGCTAGTCACACTCCCATCTCACCTTTCACAAGAACACTCAAAAAGCATGGAGACCAATATATCCTGGGATAGCACACAATCTGAGAAGCAATGAGTGATGACCAAAATATAAATATTTATAATTTTTAAGAAAGCGAGTGTTTTCCTCACTAAAATATTCGTTGGACTGCCAAAGTTTCGACTTTTATTCAGACTTCCTCAAGGCTATAATTACATATCTCTGAGGTTCGTAACTTCACTTACAAGAAAAAGTAGTCATAAGGAAGAAACATTCTATCCGTGAAATTTAACGTCGGAAGCGTATAATAAATCCAAAACCACAAAAGTATTTTGGTAACTCGATATATTTATCTTTGTGGTTTTTCTGTAGGTATCATTTCTTTTTCTCTTATGAAAAATAACCAGACTAAGGAAAAAATATTCTGGTAAGTGATGTTGTCGCACTAAAAAAAACGTATCTTTGAGACCATAGGTCACTGTGAATGGATGTAAGCAAGATCTTTTGTTCTTAACACTTTATTAAGTGCAAAATATATTGTTCTTTCAATAACGAATCACCATTATTCTAGTTTACTTCCTCTGCACGCGTACTAAAAGAGTGAAATGGATGGCTGACGACAAATTTGTTATTGTGATCGTTCTCCAAAATTATGTTTGTCTTCTAGAACGATGCATTCTAAAGTGGTATTATTTCAGGTCATAGAACACGAAATTCTACTAATTCTTACTAAATAACGAAAGTTTCATCTTCGAAGACCAGCATAAATCCAACAACGAAATGAGAAATTTAAATACAATTGAAGGGTTGTGTAAATGTGTTTGCTCAGATCAAATCTACATTTAGTAACATTCCTGAGTTTGAGAGCAGGCTTTTCATAATTACTCTAAATGTTATATTTTAATCATATTTTATGTATAAATAAGTTGCATAAATTAGTTATCAGTTTTTGTTTCAAATTCGCGGATTGTTTTGATACCCATTTCTTTCTTATTTTTGTTCGTTCGTAAAACAAGCAAATTCTTACAAAATGACCCTGAATCTGGAATGCTGGAAGCTACTAGTCACAATAACTTTGTATTTACTTTTGTATTGTTATCTCATTAATTACTTCCCAGATTTTTTATAATTACTCTTAAAATCATATTTAATATCTAATCAATATATTTATCTTCACAAGTATAAAAAATCATGTTGATTCGTGAAAAGCTATATAAAGAATGCCTCGTTTGCCCCCTGTTATTGAAATCAATGAATTCTACGGCATGTCGATAGTAACGAAAGTGGAGAAAATAATGAAATTGATATCTGGGAATGTAAGTTAATTAATAGAATGCTATACTATTTGCGATGTTTTATTGTCTGATAAACTTAGATAATGTGTATAAATACAACTGAATTGTATTTTGAAATCTAAATAAAAGTGATATGTTCCTTTTGCTATATTTTCTGAGAACTAAAAATAAACTTTTTTTGTAATGTTACTCTGTGAGCATATTGTTTTATATGTTGCACAATTACAGCCATGCGTTGCGTCTTGCATCAATATATTTCTTACAGACGTAATTTGTTTATTGGTTTAAAATTATTGAAGATATCATTAGAATTAACATTTAGTGTATTTCATTTTATATCAAACTCTTTTCTATAATGCTTGATTTCCGATTGACTTCTAAAAATAGTATGACAGAGTTGTATGTCATTTGAAATTACAATAACAATAATTAATGCCAAAGTTCTTTGCGCCACTGAATAAAATTCAGAGGTTATAAGAATGTTAATAAGTAATTCCTGAATGCGTATCTCACGAAATTCATACGTCATCTTGCGATGCTATTCAAATCTGTGATTTAAAAATATCGATTTTATAGTAAGAAGCAAATCTTTTACGGAGAAGCTTTATTTGTTTTCTACAATTCTTGAATTCCGATTGAAATATAAAAATAGTATAAAAGAATTGCAAATTATGTGAAATTACGATAGGCAATACACATCACTTCATGCCAATGAGCTTTGAGTTCTTTACGCCACTGTATAAGGTTAAGAAATTATAGAAATATTTATATGTAATTCCTGATTCGAATTTGAAAAAATCCACACGATATCTTGCGATGATATCCAAATTCTATGGTTAAAAAAATGTTTTTTTACAGTGAGAAGCAATTTTTTTTAAGCAGAAGTTTAATTTGTTTTATATTCCCTAGGAAGGCGTTGTGAGACAACAACTTAATATGTCATTTTAATACGGATAATAATAAAGTTTATTGAAGTTAAGACCAAATAATATTTTTTGTTATCGAAGTCCAAGACGTGTATAATAAAAAATTACGAAATATTTCATTAATAGCGGCAAAAAACATTTTCTCCCCTTACGACTTAATAGGGGTATATTCACCAGTACTAGTCTTCTATTGGTCTGCCAAATATGGAAGCAGTTTCAAGTTTGCCTACGATTGGTCGAACGAAGGTCGTACCCGTCGCAGGGGAGTGGCGTTGCAAACCTAACAAATCCAATTTGCTAAGAGCGCAGGACTTGGAATATTTTCGCAGGCCGATTTATAATTCCAGTACTGTACATACTGGAGAAGACCTTCTCCTCTAAAGTAATGCCGTTAAGCTTCTCCGCCTTAGATATCTGCGCATGAACACTTTTGGCATTTAAAGTCTCATCGATCGACCAACTGGTCATTCAAGTTCCTAATAAAAAAAGGCGAAAAGATCACTTGCAGGGAATGGCCTTTCATCAGAACTATGGGGTACCTATTAATTCAATTGTTTGAGACTAAATGTGGTACACTTGGATTTGGGAAGGTTTTTCTAAGTTAAGGGTACATTGCTTTAAGAAGGTGGTGGTACGATGAAACTAGAATGGAATTTATCCTTATGGAAATGTCTTATTATCGTCATTAGATCTTCAGTTCAAAGCAACCTCACCTTTGTCACACACACTCACAGAACACGACCAAACTCCGGGGATCTCTATTGTTGTTCTATCTTCATTCTTTCAATCTCCAGTAGGAGAGTAATTGCAAGATCAGAAAGAATGACCCAATACTTTATCAGCACTGAGGACATCATTTCTTCAGAGTAAAGCATGTGGTAACCTCAAGCCATTAGCGTACAAGAGTTCCAATGCAAATCTCGTGGCTAGATGAATTATAAATGAACAATACTTGACATGCCAACACAGCAGATGTCACGAGTCTGAGAGAAATAGTTGATGCTGAACTTATTTCGTATTGTCCATAGAAGAAAACCCATCGAAACGATACTTTTAATGCGGTCACGAACATTACATGAAGTCAAGAAAATAACATGTACAAGATCATGGGCACTAACGACCTTCCTGATGACGATCCCTTAAAGCCCCACAAAAAAATGTACAAGATCAATGTGTTGATTGAACAAACATGAAACAGATATGACCCCGAGGTATAAATGGCTACAGGCCTTCGCTGGAAGCACTTGTATCCCCTCCTCCTCGAATAGGTACTCGGACGTTAAGAGTTAAATCTTTATTCCGAGAATGCAGATACTTGCTAGTACAAATCTCTGCTCTCGCAACAGAACTGCAATGACCTGCATCTGCTACATCAACCTCACAGAGCAAAGCGATGCGGGCGACTGCTTCCGGAACTTTTCGTCGTTCCTGGAAGCGATTGGCAGAACATATGTGCAAGTGGCAGTGACGCTGGAAGAGAGGGGACTTTGTAATCGAATGAGTGTAGAGATGGAAGCGGGGGCGGACAAAGCAAAGCTTGAAAATGGTCTCGCATAATTAAACCCGGACCCTTTAGGGTCGAAATTCGCCGATGAGGTTTGTGAATCTGTGGGAAAGGGCAACAACAAACATTAGACAATATAGCCTCAATAAAACCGCTCGAATAAAATTGACTACCGCTCTCGACCACCCACCTGTAAGTAATTTCGCCTAATATACTCCCCAGTAAACCAGGTCGACAGTTATATTGTTAGTGTACTAGTTCTACCCTTGAGAAATCGGTGGTTCGATCTTCAGCCGACCATTGGACCTTGAGATTAGTTGTTCTCCGTTACTCCCATTAGCCGGAGTTGAGTTAATTTTTCTTCGTATAGAGTTTTGAGAGATGGAAAGCAATCATTTCAGTTCCTCGAAGGAGTGTGTATTGCAATTTTTAATGCAAGTGAGGTGTGGAACTTTAATTCGCGAACGCAGTGGATTATTTTATTTCAAGTTTTACGCGGACCAATCGAGAAAGATATTAATATTATCGCATTATGAATGAACTAGCTGATTTCCCGGCGTTGCTCGGGAGTTTTCTTAGACTTATCTTTTTTTACTCAGAAAAAAATAAAATCTATCTATGTTATAAGATCAAAATACTTTTTACTTGCTGGTTTTTGAAAATATTCATAGTTATCACCTATCTCTAACCGTTTAGACGTTGTAAGGGAATATACCTCTTTTTTTTCGATTCCATCGAAATTTATGGTCAAAATCATTTTTTATCTTTCTTTTCCGACATTTTAGAAACAAAAGTTAGTCTATGTTCATCCTGAACATCTTAACTATATCCTTGCTAAATTTCATCACGATCATTTTAATAGTTTAGTCGTGATTAAGTAACAAACAGACAGACACGCTTTCGCATTACGCATTTATATATTAGTATGGATGAATCAATCAATCATTCACATAAGTGTGAGACGGCAAGGTGCAAAATGAATGAGGAAGACATGAAATCGTTCTCACAAATAACAATGTCATCAATATAAATTATTAAAGAGAATGCTACTATTTTTGTATCTATGATATAGTAGTAGGGGAAAAATCTCCAGTACAAATCACCTTAGCATTTTAGCTGAAAACGTACAAAAAACTTATTTTTTACAAAATTGAAAAACTGTAATCTTCTTCAATTCATTTCAAAAAACGTTTAGTTTCTCTATACGGTTATTGTAATTTGCAAGTTTTTGAAAAGAACGTTAAATATTCACTTTTAAGGAGGAATAGCGCCTTGGGAAATTGACTTTGAGGTGGGGCATCGTAGGATTGTTGTGCCCCCTAAGAATCATAGATTGTCAAAGTAAGAAAGCGCAATAGCCAGCAAATTTCAATAATCAATTAAATATTTTCATCTCGATTTATAAATTTAACATCAATACTCATTCTTAAACGGTGCAGTGATGTAATTGATAGCATGCTTTCCCTCCACGCAAAGAGTTGGGGGTTCTGTTCTCCTTAAAGTTTTTTTGTTTTTG
Source organism: Laupala kohalensis (assembly GCA_002313205.1). Classification (NCBI taxonomy): domain Eukaryota; kingdom Metazoa; phylum Arthropoda; class Insecta; order Orthoptera; family Trigonidiidae; genus Laupala; species Laupala kohalensis. The sequence continues at coordinate 313,569 of NNCF01130567.1, read as the reverse complement.
TAAAATGAATGTTTTTCAAATGAAATTAATTATTTCAAAATATTGTAAAGGTAAATAATTATATAACTTTATTAATATTTTAAATTTATTTTAAATTTTGATATATTTTGTTATCTACTCTAATTACAACTGTAACTTGTAAAAATAAATACTACTGTCATTAAAATTCGATTTTTTTAACTTACTGTAGCGAAAACATCAAGTAATGACCTTCAAGTAGCCAATAACATAATAATCCCTTACCGTCACACATACAATCTTAATACAATGTGTCAGTTTGTTCATGAATTTTGTAGAGATCGGAGCATTTCCTGTTGCTCTCTTTCAACTTCGAAGTAATAGTTGAATATTGTCGTATTGCCTGCAGATAAAGATATTGCAAGTTGAGTAATTGAATAAGAAATTAATGAAGAAATTACAGCGATTTCTCAAAGTTGATATTAAAAGATGTGATTGTTAATTACCATATACATTGATCACATCAGAATACTTTGCATCAATCAGAAGAAGCAATATCGATGGGAGACGACATTTTCCAAAGTACAACAGAAATAGTATCTGAAAAGAAATTCATGTGAAGAACTCATTATTAAAAATTAATGCTATACTTTTAGTTATACTATTGTGAAGTAATTATTTCTTAATTATTAATTTTATTAAAAATACTTTTACAAAAAACTTCCCGAAAGAAGACCAGAACCCCAGCTCTTTGCGTCGCGAGCAGCATGTTACTGAATAGGCCACTTCAACGTCGTTGAAAAATGAGGTTTCATGTCAAATATATAAATTGAGATGAAAATTTTGAGAGCCTTTTTCTCAGAATTGGTTGGATATGGCGTTTTCTTACTATGAAACTAGATGACTCTTAGGAAGTACAACAATCCTACGACGTCTCACCTAAAGTCAATTTCCCAAGTTGCGACCTCGCCGTGTTAGTCAAGAAATGTTCTTCCAGTACCGGTCAGTTACAAATTATATGATACAGTTATGTTGTAAGATTTTACACGTTACACCAAATCACAGATACTTCAAACAATATTATTTTACCCAACAAAACCCCTAGGTAACGTGTTGAAGCCCTTTAAGGGGTTTTAGTCTCGAGACTACTAGAAGACAACTCAGATGTCATGCCATAAAGTTAGAAGAAAAGTGTGGCACAGCAGTTTTATTGTTTTGAAAATTCGTGACGTACTTTCATATAACCTTCCAAATGAATCTACATGTAGTTGTCGCACAGCTCCTAGCTTTTGAATTCTTCCTGTTTATGTAAGTTATTTCAGTTGTTCCTCGCTTAATTATATTAGATAACTAGAAAGGTCTCTCTTAACCAAAGAAATCAGTGACTACCGCCGCTCACCGTTCCCAGGTCACTGCAAATTAATTCTGCTTCCCAGAAAAAAATACAGAAACACAAAATTATTTTTGAATTATCCGTCGTTAAAATACGACAAATTTAGGGTTGGAATAGCATATGTACTTGTTTTTAACACAACCTCTCATGTAAGGAACAATTATTATATGTGATTAATGAATGTTACTCTCACAGCATCCGTCTTCTGCGCAGATCCTGTCACCCGATGGAGACGTTAACCATTTATTACGGCGATCGTCACAATAACAAGTCAGTAATTTCGCTCTCGCCAGTTGCAGACATGCTTGTCAGCTGTCAATCGACACATTCGTTTCCGTGACCTTCATGGTCGCGTGGGCGCCAAGTGCTCTTTCGGTTTTCTTCTATGTCTTCCACGGTACTCGCAGCGAAAAAATAGTAATGAGGGAGGAGCATAAAAACCACGTGAAAGTCGAGGAGCCAATGCCAGCATTGCGAGATTGCAGACTCTTTCTCTCTCTGTAGACACGTGGGCATTTTACTCGTGTTAGTAGGATCTCCGTAAGGTTACGTTCGGATTCTGCAGCTTACATCAGCCGTTCAGGAGATCCGGCAGTAACTGATATACCAACGTCTCTGTACTTTCTTCCTCCGAGTCAGAATGTGTAATTTCCGACGGTGAACCGGAAATACACATTCACGAACCTGACCCCGGAGGCTCCAAACAGTAATGGCTTCCATACTTCAATGGAACCTTAATGCTATAGAACTCAACGTGAAGAGTTACAACTCTTAGCGCGTCGTAATCCGATATGTATCTGCCTACAAGAGACACACCTTTCATCAGAACACTCACACTCTCTGCGAGGATACAGCAGCTTCAAATATGACGACACCACGGGAGATCGAGAAACAGGTGGATTTGCCGTGTTTGTTAGAAACACTATCCTCTGCTCGCCTGTTCTCCTACAAACACAGACCCAGGCTATAGCAGTCAAAATTCATAGTGAACCATCTATGACCGTGTGTCATACCATAGAACCATAACTTCCTCCGACACGAGATTTTTCGGAGACCTCCCTCAGAGATTTAATTCATCAGCTCCCTCGACCATTCCTCCTCCTTGGAGATTTCAACGCCCACAGTGAACTGTGGGGCTCGTTGAGCGATGCCCCAGGGGCGACTGCTGAATTGTCTCTTTGAGCGGGATGATTTATGTCTACTGAACACCGGGGAGATGACTCACTTCGCATTTGGCACGGGGTCATGGACTGCTATAGACCTATCAGTTTGCTCTCCTGAAATTGCTGATATCTTTCAATGGAGGGTAGAAGATGATCTGCATGGTAGCGACCATCATCCTATCTGGTTGTCCTTGCAGGAACGTGCGACTATTCCCGAAAGCAAGCCACAGAAATGGATTCTCAGTAAGGCTAATTGGACACAGTACCGTTCCCTGTCTGTCTTCAGAGAAACGGGTAGTGTCCAAGAGAGGGTCGACCATCTGACCCAGATGATTCATCACGCCGCTGAAGAATCCATTCCGAAAACATCCATATTTCCGCGAAGACCTCATGTCCCCTGGTGGAACGACGCATGTCGGTCCGCCATTCGGGCAAGACGAAGAGCATTGCGGAGATTTAAGGCTAGTCCATCTCCGGAAAACCTCGCCACATATCGGATTGCTAGAGCAAAAGCGCGCAGAACTATCAAAGAATCCAGATCCACTTCCTGGAAAGAGTTTCTAAGCACCATTAAGAGAACAACACCGTCCACTAAAGTATGGGAGTCAATCCGAAAAATATCTGGAAGGTATTCTCGAGTCCCAATATCTGGAATCAATTATCAGGGTCGGGTTCTCACCAACAAAAGAGAAATGGCAACAGTGATGGCTAAATACTTTTGCTGATCTAACATCTACAGCAAACTGCGATCCTGATTTCGCGAGAAAAAGGGAAACAGCAGAGAGCACACCATTTGACTTTCGTTCTACCAACTGGGAACCCTACAACTCTCCCTTCTCTATGTGGGAACTTGAGTCAGCTCTAGCGACAGTCCACAACACTGCTCCTGGCCCTGATTCAATTCATTATGAAATGCTGAGACAACTCAGTCTCGAGTCGAAAGAATATCTTCTGGATATCTTTAATCTTTCTTGGTCCGAGGGAGTATTCCCTAATTCCTGGAAGGAAGCAACGCTTATCCCTTTACTAAAACCAGGTAAGGACAAAACGAACATTAGTAGTTATCGAAGCATTGCCTTGACGAGTTGTGTTGGTAAAACTCTGGAGAGAATTATCAACCGACGTCTCGTCTGGTATCTTGAACGGCATGACTTGCTGAGTCGATCTCAGTGTGGTTTCAGAAAGTTCCATTCCACCCTGGACAACTTACTTCTCCTGGAATCAGCAATTCAAGATGCTTTCGTCCGAAGACAACATCTCATCGGAATATTCTTTGACATCGAGAAGGCTTACGATACTACTTGGCGTCATGGCATTTTACAACAACTCTATGCCTGGGGATTTAGAGGACGTCTTCCTCTGATGCTCATGTCCTTTTTGGATCAACGTTCCTTCCGCTATAGAATTGGAAGAGACACCTCGGATCTCCTTCTTCAAGAGAACGGTGTTCCTCAGGGCTCAGTCTTGAGTGTGACCTTATTTGCAGTGGCCATAAACAGCATAACGTCTGCTGTAAAGAATCCTGTTTTACACTCTCTTTTTGTCGATGACTTTGCTATCTTTTGTTCATCACAGAGTGTCACAGGTGCGGAGCGACAAATCCAACTCGTCCTGAATAGATTATACCACTGGTCGAAAACGACAGGTTTTCGTTTCTCTGCTGAGAAAACACGCTGTGTTCTTTTCAGTAGGAGACCAAGCCTTCTGGCAGAACCTCACCTCGCCCTGGGAAACAACGTTCTCAAATTCTATCCTTTTGTGAAATTCCTAGGTCTGATTTTTGATCAGAGATTGAATTGGATTGAACATCTAACAGACCTAAGAGCAAGAACATTAAAGTCTCTGAATTTATTGAAGTGCCTGAGTAGCAGGGAATGGGGCGCTGATCGCTACTCCCTGCAACAGTTTTATTGAGCATTCATAAGATATCGGCTCGATTATGGCTGCGTTGTATATAGCTCTGCTCGTGCAAGCTATTTAAAGAAGTTGGATAGTGTCCACCATGCAGGAATTCGACTAGTTACGGGAGCATACCGCACTAGTCCCATTCCGAGTTTGTATGTCGAGAGTGGCGAACCATCTCTTTCCCTCCGGCGGCAAATCCTCATGCTACGACACTTTTGCCACTTGCAAACTTTACCCGACAATCTGGTACACAACGCGGTTTTTCATCCATCCTCTTCTTCCATCCGTTTCTACAACAACAGACTGAGAGCAACCAAACCTTTTGGATATCGCTCCAAACAAATTTTGGAAACCTTAAATATACGCACACCTAATGTCTTACATCAAGGTTTTAGTAAGTCTCCCCCTTGGGCTTTGCACAAGGCGAAGATTATTTTCGATCTTCTGCATCATGACAAGAAGAACACTCCAGCTCCGATATTGAGGGTGTACTTTCAGCTAATCCTCTACAAACACCGGGTCCGTATCCCTGTGTTTACCGACGGGTCGAAGCAGGCTGATGGTGTCGGCTGCTCCGTGGTATTACCCCGTGAGACCAGTGGCTAGTCTAGGCGACTTGTGCAGTGTTTACACTGCTGAGTGCTACGCCATTTTGCGAGCATTGCGAACTACAAAGTGCTCCGGCGGATCACATTTCCTGATTTTTTCTGATTCTCTGAGTGCCCTCNCCTCCAAGCAATCCAGAACATGTATCCAGCTGATAAGCTGATCCAGAACATCCAGGATGTACTTTTCTCACTGCAAAGTGATGGAAAGAACATAATGTTTTGCTGGGTTCCCGGACACGTGGGTATCAGAGGAAATGAGAAAGCAGACGATTCCGCAAAGACGGCATGCCTTAAGACTCGCCTGGATATCTCCACGATTCCAAACCGAGATCTCATAAATTCTGTCAAGATAAGGATTCTGAGTGAATGGAGCAATGACTGGTTAGCTGTTGAAAGGAATAAGCTCCGACTTATCAAATCTTCTGTTAATTCATGGAGCAGTTCCTGTAGGCCAGCCCGGCGCGACGAGGTCTTGCTGACCCGCCTGCGCATAGGACATTGTCCTCTCACTCATAGGTATCTCTTACTACTTGATGATGAACCCGTTTGTGAGGAGTGTAGCTGTTCTCTGACAGTGCGTCACCTACTAACTGATTGCAGAAGATACTCAAGTATACGGAGACAAATTGGTCTGGCTGCAGATTTACCAACAATTCTCGGAAATGAAACGGTTAATGTTAATAAACTATTGAATTTTATGAGTAGATCGGGGCTCCTCCCACAAGTTCTCGGGAGGATTTAAAATTTGCATTCCCTTTTCATCTTTACTGTCTTCATTGTTTTCATCGTTCGTTTCTGTAATTCGAAAATATAATATTTAAAAATTGTTTTCCTTTTTTGTGAAATAATGTATTGGTATTCTTTTCTTTCATCTTTCTATTTAGATATTTGTTGATTTCAGGAGGGTTTTTTAGTGGGTATGTTCGAGATATTCGGCGAGTCCCACACACGGGGAAGAGTCATTACGGCTCTTCTCTATGGTGCGAAACTGCATTTTCCCCTACTTGCATGGGCTCTAATGACCTCGATGTTGACGAGCCCTAAAGCCCCAACCAAAAAAAAAAAGAAAAGATATACCAACTGTGGCGGACGGAGAGCGTCAAACGTAATCTTCGGCTGCAAGAAAGCTGTTTGAGGTTAGGTTTTACACCAGATATACTTGAATTTGTCTGAGTGCCGTCTGAAATGCTTGGAATTATGTTAGACCCCCGCAGCAAACATATGACAACGCCGCGCTTTCGCCCTATCGGTAACACCTCGTTTCTGTTCTTTCGCCGCGAGTACTATAGTTCACTGCATTTATCTACAGAAAGCTGCTCACTCTCCACTTTACATGAAACGAAGATCACCGATTTAGATTAAACGAATTGCTCACATTGAAGTTGTCAAAACTCTTTTGACACCGCGTTACTTATTAAAGGCGAATATAATTGGCAGGACTGAGACCTCACGAGAGCGCACCGGTGAATGTGTAGAGTCTTGTTTGAGAAAATATCATTTTACCTCACATTATTAAAGGGGGAAAATCTAAAATATCCAAGAAATAATAAAGATCCATAATTAAGCTAGTACAGCAATATTTCTCCCCACATTTTCCGGTAAGCAACAAGAACTTCTCATAGGGTTAACGTTACGTAATTAGAGCGAGAATGAAAGATATTGTTACAGGTGCGTGATGAAGGAGATGGGACTTTCAACGAATGGTACTATTTGTTACATAATCCATGAACGGTTCCTCACAGATCGACGAGGCTGAGGAGGTATTTCGACGTTCGTGCAGACTCCTCTAGGAGGGGCGGGGTGGTTCGCTTCCTCAGCTCAAGGCGAGTCCTCTATTTATTGTACACCGTGTTACTGATTCGCCAATTGATTGCTCATCACCAGCAGCTGGTGGCAGCGGGGTGGTTTTTGCGGCGGGTTTCTCCCCGCTACTCCCCACATCCTCAATTGTTCAGCGAAGCACCGTGAGGCAAAAGAGCCACTAAAAACCTTGCATATAAGAGTGTCTACTAACCTCATTAAAGTAAATTTCAAGACGTGACACTCCTGACCACACATTCACCATATTATTTTACATCTGCTTACAGTTAAATTTCATTACAAGATAGTATTAAACTTAATTCAACAGAAATGGAATTTCTCTAAAAAATTGTAGAATTCTGAGATACCATTAGAAGTTTTAGTTGAATTTGGGACGTGAAAGTACATATACAAACTCAATGCGATACGGTATAGTAAACAATTTCACTAACAATTAACATAAATAGAAGAATTCTTATTCACAGCTGGTGTTCTACAAAAAAAAGTGAATTTAAAGAACATTATAATTCATATTTTGGGAACTATTAGTGAAAATAACTCACATAACATTCGACAAATCGTTGTATCCTCAACGTTGAAAACCTTTTGACACGAGTCTGTAAAGTAATATTCTTGAATTAGAAACAAGTCTTTCCCACACCGAACATATCTCACAAATCATTATTTGCAATATCTTTATCAGCAGGTTGAAGTATTTTTTGTGACCCTTTCTATCTAACTTATAAATTAAACCTAATGTCTAAGTAATCGCCATGTTAAACTGACTCTCTTTTCTTTCTGCTGTCGAGGAGAGACAGAAGCCTTTCAAGATCCGATATTTGATATCATGGCCCTTTTGCGGTAATAAGGAGATAAACGTCATTAACAGGGTAAACAAGCTGATAAAAAATGAGACCAACTCGCTCCAGTCAATCGATCGGATCATATAGGTGCCGAAGAAGGCGTACGCGTTAGAAAACGTGAAAGCAAACTCTTATATCACCTCTTTACATTCAATGACGAGTCAGTGCTTCAGGAGGTATTGACAATAGCAAAGTATGTAATTTTCATTTCAGCTCGCACTGTGTGCTTCCCATTTCTTTCCTGTTTGCTGTTTGTTATTTGTTCGTCTGTATTCTCGCTTGGGCCAACTATGGACCACGATAATGCGCGCTAATGAGACCCTGTTCTAGCGAGCAGAGAATACTATAGAGACGACGAAGCAAGCATATTGCATTGGCAGTGATGATGCGCAGCCGCCATATTGATGGACAATAATGCCAGCTGATTGCAGTCATTTATGTATACTTTCTATGCCTTCTCAGCAATTACACCAAGCTTTTACAGTTATCCAATCTAAAGCCCTTAGGTCACAGTATGCTGCGTTAAGAAATATATTTCCAATAAAAAAATAAGTTATTTGCCAAAAGATGCAAGAAATAAATGAACATTGTTAGGTATCTAACACATTATTAAAATAGAATCGTAATCCTTTGCAACAAATAACATGATAATAAATGATATAATAGGAAGAACACTGAACAATTTAAATTCCTGAATTACACTTGACACCCCACGTACACATCAACTGTCATTCAATAAACTGAAGATTGATTCTTCAAATTAAATACGATGTTCAAAAAAATCTGAAAATTCATTGAAACATTTGTACTGTGAACTGTCTTTCAAACAGAGCTAAGTCATGAACGAGTTATTCATACAGAACAGAGTTTTCTTTTTACAGCTGCAATCGGAAGAGAACGCTTTCCATTTTTTTCTTTTTCATGTTCGACTCCACTGCACATTCAAAATATTTTACTGCAGAGCTAGAAAAATACATCTTTGTCTGCTATGAAAATCGAATAATTTTCCCACAAATTTCATCGCCCATCACTTGCGACTTTCCCAATGAATGAAGATGTCAGAAGATATCCCGAAAGTGCTCGACACGCAAAATTCATGATTACAGGGAAACAGCAGAAAAGCCATGAATACATGAATACGGCTAATAATTTTCTGCCGATAAATCATTTAACGCTAACAATATAATGAGTTCACTGAAGTACCCTCACATTAACAATTCAAATATTCATCAGGAGACCTGCACATGTTCCCTGTAATTATGAGAAGCAGGGATCTGACAAGACGTTCAACGCTCAATCCTTTCCGCTCAAGGTACTTTAGACTATTTGATTGCGAAGATGGTGGTGCGATGGGGGAAGTGAGAGAACTATAGTTATTCCCAAATAATAAAAATGAAATAAAATATTCAATAGTAGGGGTTATTCCGAGACGTTGCGTCGAAGGGGAAAACTGTACTCCAATGAACGCGTCGTTGACCACATCCACAACGAGTCTAATGAACTAATGATATAATGAATAAATTCACTCTTCGCCCAATTCATATAATGCACAATCATTTCTGTAAACGTGTGATTATTTTTATGTAAACTCAGTCATATTATATCAAATTTACTTTTACTTGTTGGATAACTTTTGTTTCTTGAGAAATTTGAAGTTACTTTAGAATTGAGTTCTGTACGTTTTGGAATATACCTATCGTTTCATTGCGTTATTTAACTTTAATTATCTTCGTTCATTTTTGAACATTTTCTTTTCTTATGTCATTTTTATCTTCACTTCAATCATGTGATGTAGTTTTAAGAGGGATGTTTGACCTCTTGAAAGAAAACCGATTGAGTGAAATAATGTCCAATATGCCCTAGAAATATCAGATTAATAGGAAAATTACCTTCTCAATCACCTTTATTTTACACATATGGACATTCATCTCAGTCACTTGAATCAATCTCTTGGAAAACTTGAAGTATTATGTGTCCGTAAATATTGATTTTACTCTTCCCAGAAAGGCGAATAAATATTGTGACAAGTTAACTTTCAAATTTAAACATTAATTAACTGAAATCCATTGAGCATATTATTTTAATTGTACCGAATAACGCAAACAGTCAAGTAAATCTTTTATAAAAAAGTATCGGACGCTCTGATGTATCTTGGAAAACATCACATTGAAAACAACAAAAGGGAAGAGTATCTGATAATCAACCATCTGAATACAGTGTCACTTTTCATGTCAAATATTAAAACTCTGAATCTCTTAAAATGTGAGTTCCATTCCTAACAGGAAATGTTGGATGTGATAAATCGAGCTACCATCCCTGGCTTCACCACTGCATTCAACTCATAACCATAAGGTCTCCGTGATGTGTTTTCATAAATTAAACTATCCCCAAATTTATATTCGGACTCTAAGCCATTTGTCACGGTGTAAAGTTCTCGGGTGTATATTCCTCGGTTTTTATGATCATGAATCATGAACAAAGGAGTCTTAATTAAATTACAAAGATCCTAAGCTGTTGGGGATCGTTTTTATTCGTTAATGAGATCCAACAAGGCGCGTAACTTCCATGAGCCACACAATACACATTTTATCTCCAGTGATCTCTATGATGAACCGCTTTTCTTTTCATCCACGAGAGGGTATTAATACGGTTCCCCATGAAGAGGAATACGAGTATAAAGGCTGCAGTGAGGTCCCGTTAAACTAATGTTGAAACTTGGCAGTAAACATCGCGCGGAGCATTGAGAATGTGTCACAATGTCGAATTGCTTTCCGCTTCGCATAAATATTGTGCGGTTGAACAGGAGATAGCTTGATTTTCCATTTCGCAATGTGCATTTATCACACTTAAGGTCATCGCATCAGTAGGTTTCCGATAGTCTTAGTAACGTGAGTCCAAATGACGCCTGTATTTTATATATTTCCTTATTTCTTGCGAAATAGTTCACTCTTAATAGCGTACCCACCCATACTCCAAGTCACGTAAATACGCCGAAAACTATGCAATGCGACTGCTTAACATGAATTGCCAACTTGTACGAATTCAAGTTATATCCAAATAAATATTTATAGTCACAAAAGCGACTATTTGCTGTAAAGAAATACAAGGTTATAACGCAACAATCTAAGACACGGTGATATTCGTTCCATACGCTCCATGCAGAAGGAATAGAATAGCGCCACAAGAGCGAGAGCATTGAATTGACGGTCGATATTNCTGATGTTGACGAGCCCTAAAGCCCCAAAAAAAAAAAAAAAAAAAAAAGATATTGGCGATAGACTTGTTTCCAGAAATTCGAATGCCAACCTGCCAACATAACGCGAGGTAAAAAATAACATTACTCTATAGACGATGGCAAAGTAAAAGTGTTGGCTACACTGTGCACAAGTTCGATACCAACATCAAGCCAATTAGACTGTCAATAAATAAATTATTGTCAAGAGAACTGTTACAAACTGCCTAAGACCACGTTGAGGACAACGATAGTAAAAGTCATTCAGGACGCCCAATCTTCAAATCACACACAAACGCGTTTGTTTGGGAGGAAATGCATATCGGTTGCACCAATACATTTACAAAAATTGAAGAGGAAAGTTGATATTTACTCCATAATAATCTCAACTATTTCTTATTTTATTGTTATAAAAAGTTGTAGGGTTTATTTGTGTTCAAATGTAAATAATTGATGAATTTTGCTGACCCATTTGGAGGCCCCTCACGGGTGAAGGCCCGAGGCGAACCGCCCCTTCCGCCCCCGCCCAGGTATGCTACTGTTCTTTTTGCTACAGTACGAACACTTCACCTGCGCGCATAACCTTGTAGTAGCCTTTGGGGAAAAGGGGAAGTGGGGATACTTTTCTAAAAACATTCTCTCACTATCGGAATAAAAATAATTGATATCAGAAGCTCACTTCCTACGACATATTTTGTGCATGTGCTATGACGTCTGCCGACCAGTCATGAAAGATTTGGGAAATGGCACATATTCTATTTTTCGTGCATTTTCGCACGCAAAGTTCAAGAGTCAACCAATAAAAACCTTGCGTCGCGTCTCATGACAATAATATGGCGCTCCTTTCGAATTAAGACAATCATAGAACTAATGAATACTTCTTTTCCACAAAAAAATTAAATATTATTCATTTTAAATAAATAATCTTTACCGTTAAATATTTTTCTGAAATAAATTGTGTGACTTAAAATATTAATTTAGTACAAAATTTTAAAACCGAACCCTGTGTTAAGCTATTATAAATTATTTGCTGTGAATAACTATTTTATTTTTAGTGATGCAAGCGAGTTACCTTAAAGCAATAATCATAAAAATCGTTTCATTCACGAAAAGAAGAACGAATAAATGAAAAATCTCACACAAGAAATATCAGAAATACATTTAATTTGACACTTTAGGTTACATAGGAGCTCATCAAACAACATACTTCATACTCCACTGTTTAACACGACATAATAAACACAAACGACTTTACAATCTGTGTTATTATTACGTTCAATTACTTGCATTTCTGTTTAACTTAACAAAACTGCTCTAATTGCTATAAATCTGCGACGAACAATCTCCGCAATAACCACGTCCATTTTAATGACCTACCACTATTCCCGCATTGAAGCATCAAAACTGTCGCGCTGAAATGAATTGAATGAAGCAAAAATATCAGGATGAACAACACTGCTGTCTGAACTACAGACATCTAAGGGCATTGGAAACAAAAATTATATGCAATATAGGAGTACAAAATGCATCGGAAGAAGTTACCTTTAGTCCGCAATTGTATAGAAAGGGGTCCACGTGAAAGCTAAACGTACGAAATTTAGCTTATTTGGTCCTGTCACTCCACTGAAAAGAGAGAAAAAAAAGAAGGTAAGTTGGGTAGAGAAGGTAAGTAAATGCATCCGTAAGTTAAGTAATTTTTTTAAGCGTTGTTCTCTCGATGGGTGGTGCGGTGTGGTGCGCCTCAGAGAATTGTCTTATCTCGCATAGCCGGAATGAACTATCTGTTATTGCTCAAGGCCATCCACGGTGCCCTTTCTTTCCCGTGAAAATCGGCAAAAGCTCGATATGCTTTCTCCTCGATGAATGACTAGATTCAGTATTACTCAATAACTTATTTCTGTCTGAGATTCCCACGGTATACGTCGTCGGAAGGGCGTGAAATTGGAAACAACAGTTCTTAAGGGCACATAGAAGAACATCGGAAGACAGAACGTCGGGGTAACAAGGTTTGCTCAGATAAGATGATTCGTGCCATGGTTATGGAATTACGTTCACACTAGGATCAAGAATTTCAATTTGCGAATGCTATACAAAAAGTAAAAGGATTCAGTCATTTCTCGAATTCAAAACCTACAGAATGAAAGAACCCGAATAGAAGATAGAATAACAATTATTTAGTTGACAATCTTGATGTATTCGCTTACAGTGTTTTTTTACAACGCAACTTATCTGCAGTCTTCGTACAAGAAAACATTATAGTGCCATTTAACGTTTCCGCTGCAATATATATATTTTGCAGACACAATTTATCCTTCTCAAATGTCAAATATGATATATTTATGTTCATAAAGAGAAAAATGCACCTTATGCAAGGTGATCTTGCACGGGGAACTTATTATCTTGCTACTTCAAATACAATTAACTGGAAACACAATAAATATTACTGGTTTTATTTATCTTCTCTACCCAGGTTAGCATACTTACACAATATCTATGTTATAATGAATACAGTGTTTGAATAACCATATTGTTTGACTGATATTCAATTATTTTTAAACGGTTAACTTAATCTTCCGTTAACTTTTCAACAACTATCTAACGCTGTACCAACTAACGAAGTTGACTTTTTGAGTAACGGTTAACGAAGTTAAATTTCAAATTAACTTTGTCCACCTCAGCTTATATCGTTAAAAAAACTTAGTTCTAAGGGGTCACGGTAAAGGCGCCATCTTAAAGATCACAATATCTATGGAACGAGTGCCATTGTAGAAGACTTTTTCAATCCAATTGTGCCAACATGACTCACGATTCTCTCTGTTATCTAGGTAAGAAATACTTCCTAAGAAATCTGGGTATATTTTACGAACATTTCGTTCAGTTCCAACTTTACCTAGCATTTTCGAGAAGATTCACACTTTATTTCAAAGCGTAGTCTTCAAGAAATCAAGGGATATTCTACTGTAAAGAATCATAATAAATATTCATACACTGTCATGTGCAGCTAGTGATGGTAAATTGTTTATTTAACACTGCGTGTTTTAATTTTTTTCTCCTCAATAATTATTTGAGGTCTTAGGACACTAGAAGAAATATTGAAATATTTAGAATATGCGCCACAATTTCATAACATAAAAAATGTTTTACCGGAATAAGATTCGCGTTATTAAAAGAAAGAATTTTCCTTTTGCTTTTCATTTGTACTAAGTGAAAAGTGCACTTGACTTCATGTTAAATACTCGTTCGGTTGTAGGAATTTAATAATTTTCTTTTTTGAAAACGTATAAATTACCTTCTCAAATACGATAATTAACACAGTTCGATATAAATAATGAACTTCAGGAACCGTTGAAAAAGTCGTACTTCATTACCCAGACGTGTAAGAAACGACGAATATTAGTATCAACCAAGACACCGCTACACCAGTCTAACCCCTGCTGCGTAGCAGATCGTATCTTCTAGCGAGCCACATTGCACGCTTAGCCGAGCAAGCAAATTGGCACTAATTATTTTCCTTAATGCTTCATAAAGGTTTCCGCATAATTCCTTCTGTGGACTTTCTCGGCATCTTTTCTTTTATATAAAAGAATTTCCTTTGAGACGACCACACGCGAAGTGATTCACTGGGGACTTGGATTTACACATTATTAATAATTTCGCACTCGATAAACACACAAAATGAACTATTATTTTTTTGTAGTTGCAGTTTAATTGTTTTCTTAAAATGTAAAATGTTATTTCGATATTCAGGTTTTGAGGGCATAATTTATGATTGCAGATAAATTTTTTAGTGCATACTCATCGGTTCGTGAACTCGGTTACATTCTTGGGATAGCAAGGTGTTTAAAAAGAACAAGAAAAAAAGGTATGGAATTTTCTTTTACAAAGATGGCGCTAGAGGATTCAACGGTTGAGTATCAGTGCATCATGCCATATTTCTTCATACGGTCAGTGGTGTCATGGTGCCTGGCATATTTTTGGATTTTTTTTAATTTATAAATTTACATAAGAGTTTATTTTAGGCGACGTTAAAAGGAAATGAATTTGAGAAACAATTTTAAGTTGAATACAGCCAGAGAACTGAACCACGCGTGAGAGTAGTAAGGTTGTTTTTATTTCAATGCCATTTGATTTTGTCATGTGCTCTACAATATAGTGTGAATTGTACGCTAAGTTTTCTCATTAACTACCAGCACCAAAATGTGTCAGTTTTAAGGATTCCAATATTATTTAAATACAGACACTGATTATAATTTTATTTCGACAGTCAAGACTGCCATATAAAATATAACTTGTGACGAATATTAACAATTCAAAAAAAAGTATTATGTTAGAAAAAATACTGGTCTGAACAAATTTATTTTCTTTTATGTTACGGAAATGGTGAAGTTCTAATGTCGAAAATCGTCTACAGAAGGTGTTAAATGTACAAACTGGCACATCAATTTTTAAAATTTTCCGGGTGGGGGTACGCCAGACCCTTTCGTCTGGGAAATTCAGCGTTCCGGCACTGCTAAATTCGCCAAGAATCCACTGCTTACATTGTGCTTTAGTTAGCGTATTAGATCGTTCTTTTTCTTCGTAGTTTCAAGTAGGAATTGTTTGTGCATGTTTTACTTTCTGTGAAATCAATACGTACGGACTTTACTTGATTGCTGTATGTTTCCCTTCCAGAAAAAAGAAGTCTATGATATAATGATTATTATAAAATGTACGAGTGGGATTAAATTTAAAGCTTAAACATTTTTATTAATTACTTACATTTTTTTATCTAGTAAAACATAATGGAATCTACCACGAAGACGAAACACTCCTATCCGTTATACCATTAACTAGCGGTATAGGCAAACGGAAATTGAGTTAAAACCATTCGCCTCGTTAAAGTACAAACAGATTCGTGCAGAACGTAAATAAAATAATTATTCTTACTAAGAATTGATAGAAATGGGATAAATCAAAAATAATTTTGGTATTAAAAAGGTTTCTTTTTGCTAACTGAGCGTAAAATTTGTCCCAAAAAATTTAAGAATAACTTCAGTTATATTATTTCAGTTCATTTTATTTTAAGGGCAGATATACACATTCTCTCACGCTTCAGAACAAAATACGTTCGTCTCTCTCTCTTTTAGGCGTGCGCTTATTTAGTGTCATATATTGCATCTTTAATTTATACAAATTCATGTACATAAAATCTATTATATTGCTCCGCATTCCTCAGTAGTCGTTTCTTAGCCTGGTAATGTTTGACAAACCACTGAAAAGTCTAATGATCTTTGTTTCTATTTAAATTATTTTGTATGTTAGTTTTATGAATATAGTAACTAGAAACGCTAATCTAAATTACACCAAAACAGTTATTTATGAAGAATGTAATATAAACTGAGAACTCGTTTGACTCAATAAGATGAATGTCTGCCATTAGCCTTTATGTTCAGGACGTACATGGAAAAGATAGACAGAACGATATCCGAGACCAAAACTTAAATCGCACTCCAGAATGTCCTGTAACCTCTAAAAATATATTAAAAATTATTTATGTTTCTCAGTACAGTTTAAAAAATATCTATTTAAAAGATTTGGGAAGTCTTTTCTCGTCAGAAACAATGTATTTCTTTCAAATATTAATTAGTCTGTACATTGTTATAGTGGTTGCAAGGTATAGTTGCACCTAATTATACAAATTTTAAGACATTAAAAAGACTTAATTCTCTGTCGGCAGAGCTACCTGAAGCTGTGAATGAGAAACTTGAGCTATTTCTTTATCTCCGTGTAAACGGCCGGCTCCCGTGCAGCGCAAGCGGTGTGCGTGCCATAGTCATTCGACCCTCCATTCCTTTCCGCGGAACGGCCTTCCTCGACAGCCGACGGACAGACGCTACACGACTCCGATGCCCGAAAGGCGCCCGCCGCTACGCACAAAGAGGAGAGCAGTGGACACAAAAAACGCGGGATGCAGCGGGAAGCAGATCGGTACAACCGCTGCCCCCTGACTAATGAGCGCAATCCCAGCCTGGCTAGCGGAAACGCGGAGAAAGGGTGCGAAAGACTCCACGGGGAGATTGATGAATGAATGTGTAAACGAAAGAGAGGGGATGTATAAGGTATTCTGTGAATGAAAGATTATGCACTAACAAAAGAGAAAGTTCCTCCTTCTACTCCGGCTCCGATTCATTCTTTCTTTCATGCACATGAAGTACAGATCGCAATTTCCAAAGAGTAAAATAATAAAAAGCTTCTATGAATACTTTTTTCTCGAATAAATTTTTTTAATATTTCAAAAAATACTTCAAATCGATTTTTCCTTAACAAATTCCTACAGCTCACAAATGCCTGGACTTACCAATGATACTACAATACCTGATTGTAAATTAAAGCTCATTTGTATAAAATTTTCACCAATAGTTATTTTCAAACCTCAAATAATTTTTCTACTATCGAGACATTTGGGGATCTATTTTTCCTGGATTATTTCATTTGCATTTGTTTGACTTCCAACCGGACAGAATAGTCGAATAACTTCTCCTCGTCGTCAATTCCTCTTCGCAATTTTGAGCCTTCTAAATGTTACAATCCATTGAAACTATTCATTCAAAATTGAAACTTTCGACATCATGAATTTCACAGGTCCATTGCTGCACTTGCCAAAGAGACAACTAAGAGTAGAGGACTCGCTCTATTGTTCTCTATGGTGGCCCCACCATAGACTTACATGTAAATAGACCCAGCGGTCTCACGTACTGGTTGTCCGAAGGGGAAAATGAAGTTTGGTCTCTCTTGTTTCTCTCGCACATTGACTTGGGCGGGGTAACTCGATTCCCCTCTCTGATTTTGCGCAGATATTGTATCGATAAAAAGGATATTTATGGAATCAGAAGAGCTGATGATGAAATCTGTGCAAACTGAAATGTATCTGTAATATTTCAGAAGTTATAAGGAAAAAAAGGGTGTGAAAATTACGTAGTCGTAGATCTTTGTACTTTGTTGGTTCATGCTCGGCGATACGTTCACCCCTCAAATCGGGTGTGCAAGAGAGAGGGAGACACCACACAGAATCTTCTCATGTTATCAAGGACAACCCACAGCAGAGACCGCTGGGTCTATCTATATGTAAGTCTGTGGGTCCCATTGTACACAGTATTTTGTACGGAGTAAAATTTGATTTTATCTAGGTAATTTACTTCTCATACAATCTTTTCTCCCGTCGTACATTACCAATAGCCGAAAGTATCTTACCAAAAGGAGGATCATAATCATATATTTCAACTGTCATATTCCTCTGATAATTTGCTCGTACAAGAAAAATGAAATTCGAATTTCGTCAGTTCATATGCGACCTCCCAGGTGGCGCTCAACTTATTCTCTATCGCGCGAGGACATTGGAAGAGAGAAAACATAAACAAACACCAACTCTATATTTAGAATGTTCAACACCGTTACGATGTTCTGGAGGATACAGCAATAAAATATCTCAGAAATTCTCGTAAAAGAGAATTTATTATAAATACAGACGCAGGAATAATACTTGGAAAGAAGAACGAAGAGAGATTGCAATTCAATCCGCAGATAGGTATTCAGGAAAAGGTTAAAATATTAATCATTAAAGAGGATTTTGTCAAGTATTGTAGCCAAGTCTGATGTAATTTGTTAGAAAAATTTTGTAGCAATTTCCCTTCTCCATATATAAGTACTGAAACTTTTAATTGAAGGTTGTCGAATGGAGAATCAGCCTGGGTGAATATGATGAACTGTTGTAGAAGGTGAACTGGTGGTGAAGCGGTCAACCTGCGATCAATGCAAGAAATCCCGGGTTCGATTCCCAGCTCGTTTTCATCAGGTTGTAGCTATCACATTTCCCCGTCCCTGTCCGCGTCGTGATCCCGTCCATTCCGCCGCGTCGGAGCGGGGTGCATTCCGAGCGCGTGAGGGCAGGATTAAAACATCGGCGGGGGCTATCGGCGACGCGCCATCTGCGGATGTCCGCGCGCCACACATACCTCCGCGTCGTTGCTTTTGCGACCGAAACAACGGCCGTATTTCTCCCGATGCTTGGATGCCACTCGCGCCACGTCACCCAGGGGCTCGGACCTTCCCATTCACAAAGATTCTCACGGGGTGGGTAATTCGATTGATGTCAGAGCATATTTCAAAGAATTTTCACTGCGCGGTACTACTGATGAGTCTGGTGTACTCCACAGTAAGGGACCTCCCTCTCCCCCCCCCACAAAAAATGAATTGTGGAATAACCATGGTTTCAATCTACAGAGTATTTTAGGACAAGAATACAAAAGTACCAACATTTTTTAATTGGATTAGAATCAATAAGTTTTTTAAATTGTTGGTAATGTTGCATAAATTAAAAACCACAGATTAATTGCTAAATTGAGACTTTGTAAACTTTGTCATCTAAAACGGAATGGGCTGATTTCCCTAATTTTTACTCGCCTTTCATTTTTTGCGTTGCACGTGCTACTAGGCAACTTAAATTCCCTCGCCAGGCGGTACTGGTGTCGTCTAGTTAATAGATGAAAACATGCGCTGATTGATATGCTTCGCTGTCGAGTTGGCAACTTCTGAAGAGGACTGTAGCGTTGCTTCACCCGAAACATCTGGATTTGACAATTTTAGAGAATGGGAGTTCTATTACTGCTTCGTCTTTTCTGTTGTCAACAAATACGTGAAAACAATACCAATATTGTCTCAACAATCTTGCATTTATTCAAAGAGTCAGTTTTCGACTGCGTAGCATTAATCTTCAGTACCTACAAATATAATATTGCATATTCATAAGTCTCAATGAACAAAAGACAATTCTTAGTTAAAAAGTATCACAGAAAGAGAGAAATAAAGTGAGATATAATTAGATAAATGGAGAGAAATAAATTTGACTTTAGTTTGTTTTTATCTCAAATTAAGTTCTGTAAAATGAAAATAAAATTGATAGAGATTTCTGTGGTACAAACAACATTTCAAGAGAACATTCAAAATAAACAATATTCATTGTAATTGTCAGCACGCCAACATCATGTTCCACCAGTTAGTGAATTACTATAACATTATAGTTCAACTCTTTCTGATCACAAACCTTATCACTAACATTATTATTAAAGGACGTCAAACATACAACAAAATTATCAAAAAATAATTTTAAAAATCGAGACATGAAAAGAATAAAATCCCCAGAGATTATTTTTAGAATATAAATGTTTATGAATCTCTCCCTACGGCTAGAACAACGTGTGAGAATATTGTGTTGTTGCCCAAATTTGCAGAATTTGGCTCTTCTACTACAGCAATTCTATCAAAAATGAAAACCAGATGTAGGGGAAAAGGCTGCGTTGTGCCAGATATATAAAGTTTAGCATCGGGTAATGGCAACGAACTGTTAGTAGGTTAGTTGTCCTAAATTTTACGCCGCTGAATTCCATGTCGATGTCATATAAAGGACCCAGAGTCAATAAAGGGAGAACTAATGAGGATAAGTTGCGATATTTTCACCGTCTTTGAAAAGGACCATAATTATATTATAACTCGAAATGATACTTTAACTTTCTGATGTAGTCTACATGATCCTTCACTTCCTTAAGATTTCCGAGGAAAGCGCGAAGTGCTTAGTGTCATCGTGAAATTAGTAATTACTTGATACCTACAAATTTTGGTGTTCAGTTTAAACTCTCTTTTACTTAAATTTCTATAATTTGCTCTAAGGTGCTTGGTTTCGTAACAGAGCTAAATGGAAATTGACTGAAGGTTGAACCAAAATTATGCAGAAGGTCTGATTTTGTAATTAATGAAAAAATCAAATTGGTTTAGCTGTCACTTCCATAATTACATTCCTCTTGATAAGTAAATGGATTGAAAGCATATTTGCAAACGCCCGTACTTGACGTCTCATCGTGCAAATATAATTTCAAATTAATTTATGAGGATGGTCCCGATGTCGATCTACGTGTACTGTATAATCATTTAATTAAACAACTGTTAATTGATATGAAGAGTAAAGTGATATGGAAATATAACTACTTTAATTATTAACATACGGAAATAATAACTAAAAACTTATTCTGTAAGTATGAAGGCTGACGAAATGAATTTCAACTCAATTAAAGTGATTACATTATAAGCAAGTGTTCAACGCTCTGTTTGACAAATAAAATTTGACAAGTTTTGCTATTACACGTTTTATTCTGATAACATAGTACAACTCAAAAGTGAGGTTTGGAAATGTCTGAATCTGCTCAATTCAATCTTTGTAAAAATTAATATAGTACGTGTAATAATTTTAAATGACTCAAAAAAATCCATGAAGTGCTCAACCCCACCAAATCAAAAACGTCGATGTAACACCTATAAATACAATAATATGGAACAAAAAGTTTAAACGCTGTACTTAACCACTCTACGCCAGGGATGTCAACGGGAGTGCCTATGGGTGAATGAGCATGGCCTGCTCAAGCAGAGCGCTCCGTCTGTGAAGACAGACTGCTGCCTCGGTTGGCCAGTAGGCTACCATGACTGGACGGCAGAGGTCGTACGGGAAGTTTCAGAGCGCGTGGACCTTTCTTTGACTTTCTGTGCGACGATCGCGGTGGTAGTCAAAATATATAATACGTGGGAAACATTAGATAACGAAGAATTGTAGTTTTAAACGACATTATGAAGGATTCCACGAAGAAGAATATAACAAATTTACAGAAGAATATAGGAAAAGGCTAATATTATGATTTTTTCTCTATTATGATGTTTTTGTTTCTCTTTTATTATTTTGCATTATTACACAAATATTTCGTATATAATCAAAACTAATTTTCACTTTGTAGTTCAAAGCGCAGAAGCGTGTGGAACACTTGGTCGCACAGACCAGGAAAATAATTTGTTAATCCCTTCCTGCTGCCCGATAATAGAAGCTGTTATCGCGATTTCGATAGCTAAGTACGCGGGTGAACGCAAATCTATTCGGGTACTCCATTTCTTGACACAACAGCTCTACGCGAACGCAAGGATGACGCAATCTACTGGGAGAGATGCAAAGCACATGTTTCCGAACAATCTGTGGTCAGTCGGCGAAAATCAAGATCGGGAGAAGGGTCGTGACCTAGGACTGGTCCCAGTCCCTACCAGTCAGCGAATACTCGGAAAATGTTTGCTGTCCTCGAGATTACTCGTTCCATAAATTACTATAGGTTTCTCTTTCTTTAAACGGAGCACAATTAAAAACTGTTACGAATACAAAATTCTTAGGTCTCCATATTCAAGACAACCTCAAATGGAATTGTCACGTTGACAATCATAATTCCCAATTAAGCAAATTGTGTTACGCATTCCGAAATTTAGTTAACGCAGTTAGTCCACGTATTTCCCGTTGCGTTTATTTTGCAAACGTTTACTCCCATTTACGTTACGACATTACCTTCTGGGGTAATTCCGGTCAGAGTATTCAAACTTTCAGAATTCAGAAGAGGATAGTTCGGATAATTTGTAAATCTCACCCCCGAAACTCTTGTAAACCTTTATTC
>NNCF01130567.1:206597-290123 GCA_002313205.1 Laupala kohalensis | reverse complement strand
ACTATACTCAGAATAATCTATAGTTCGATAATAACTTGTACATGTAAATTTACAAACATATTTGCGTTAAATTACAAACATATTGACATTATATATGTATTATAACTCGCAGCTAATTTTTTATCTTATCTAGGAAATTTTGCTGAAATTTTTGAATCCGCCTCTGCCTTAGGGCCCTTGATCGGAATTGATGGGATGGTCCCTTGCTTTCTTCCGGAGAGTAAATTAGTTTATTGTCCTCCACGTGGTCATACGCAGTTTGTACTGTTTTTTGAGAATAAATTTATATATACTATAGACAGTCCATATCATTCACTTTGCATTCTCTGCATAAAGAAAAGTTTCACACACAAAAAAGGATGGAAATTATATTTCAATTAACCTTTCTTGTCATCGTGTATACGTTCTGGAACTAATTTAAGCATTGACTTTTGATGGAACATTGTGAGAAGATAATTAGCGATACGTTCTTATGAGACACACTGCATACACGCGAAACACACTTGTGTATTTATTGACCATCTTAAGAATATAAAGGACATTCAACAAAAAAGATTGAAAAAGTTCCTTACTTTATGAAATGCATTTCCACCAAAAGTGAGTTAAATGACTTCGTTGCTTTGAGAATAAAATAATACTTTTACGCCAAAAAAATTCAGATATAATAAACTAATTTCACATACACCAAATAGCAGTTCCACAAATCTCTAGAATAATCAAAATTCTTCATTTTGAGTATTCTTTCACCAGGACGGTAAATGAAATAGGATCTGACAGATCATTTCTTTTTTCATACAACAGGAAAACTTTATTTACCATCATTGTCTATGACGATCCCTAAGTTAACAGATTGTGATGTGGAAATGTCTTGTTAGGTTTTATTTCTACAGTGTAGGTCTTTTACATAGTGGAAATCGCTTCTTATATTGGCAAAAATTATTCAAAAATTATCTCAGTTACCTGCTTCTTGAGAATTTACCCGTATTAAAAAAATTGAATATATTTTACAATAATCAACTGATTCATTGATACGCATCATGACTAGCGTACCTGCCTCAAATGAGACCCGGAGCGGAGGTCTTTAGGAGGCCCGCTGTATTAAAGTCTCACTCAAGCGTGTTTTCTTGTACATATAAATCGCACCAGTGTATTAAAAAAGATTGAGATATATTTTACAATAATCAATTTTTACAATAATATATTTCACAATAAATATTTTACATTTTTTTAGATTTACAATAATCTCAATTATTCTTTATTTCACAGAATTAAACATATTTAGAGTATATTGTCGTCCCAATTTCCGTTTTCTTTTACTGATTCAGTTGGAGGCCCCTCACAGGTGGCGTCCCGGGCGGACCGCCCTCCGTCCCCACCTAGGTACGCTACTGTTCCATGATGGTCCCAAATTCACGTTCAGGTAAGCTGGATATTTCACTCCTAGATGTTTATTTAAGATTATTTTCGATTTGTCTTTCGAACTTTAAATAGCTTTATATTGAAGAATGAATTATACACATTATGAAAATTTACAATTAAAAAAAAAAAGTTTTGGTGCAATAAGTCCGATCTTCAGGAACCTATTGTTATGATAAACAGAGGACGAAAATTCATTAAATCAGATTCTCCCAATAATATTTTAACGGACATTGAGTCAAACACCAGTTTCAGGACTCAGCAAAATCCATTATCGTTTTATTCAACACTAGATATCATAACATTGACATCATCTAACATTTTGACTCGGCATCCTAATGTTCACTTATGGAAAAAAAATCTCATAAGTTGATAACTGTGAGCGAAATTATACGTAGAGATCCATAGGATAGCGGAGTGAATAAAATGAATGGATGGAAGCACGAAGGATTTGGTGTAGTTTAGTCATTCCCGTCGAGATACACTTATTCAGCATGAAAATATTAAATGATGTCCAAGTACCCTCATTTCCTCCTGTCGTGAACGTAAATACAAAATGAAATACATACTCACGAAAAGATGAAAACAAAACGATTATTGTAGATCTCACCCCCAAATAAAATAACATGGTAAAATTCATAATAGCCTCTTTAAAATGCATAATAGCCTCTTGGCCATGGCACGACGACCGTACAGACAGAAATACTCACCGCATACCCTCCACCCAAGGTCACTGTTCAACACTTGCAGTGTTGCTGCCTTCACCCCAGCCTCCGTCGCCACGTGACCAACGCTCGGGGCGATCAGCAGGCGCAAAGGCCTGGTGGGGCGCAAGGAGGGGAGGGACTGACTGGCCAGTGACCGCCGCGGGCGATGCAGCCAACTTATGTAACCTGTATGTAACCCGCTCCAAGGTCGTAGCCGTCGGCGCACCGCTCCACGGTGGTCGATCGCCACAGACATCCCTGCGACACCCTCGCGTCACCTTTCGCCTCCCTCTCGCTTAATTGTTTAATCCTCTTCCCAATAATCCCTTTCCCACTTCTGGGAATCCCACACAGAGTCGGGGAGGAATTGCAACGGCTCCCTCCCGCATTTTGGTCGCAAACAATATCGTTATTCTTGTAGTCATTATTTTGATATCAATCGATATTATTCCTTTCTAGAAGGTAATTCAAGAATATTCTGTCGTTATTAAACATAAATTGTAATGAAATATTATTCTGATTCGGGTATGTAATTACTTTGTGTATACTTCCCGTTATTATCACCGAAATGTGTGACCGTTGCAACAAATAATACAGGATATTCCCGTACTGCACCCTCCCAATACAATTAGGTCCCGCAAATATTGCTTCCTGCATCTGGAGAGCATTCATCCAAGTATGTACCGCTGTAACAGGGGGATTCCTTTGAGGTTTAGATGAGCCTCAACAGTTGTTCTTGAATATGAGCTCAGAAAAAAAGTGGAATAAATACTCCGAACGAATTGACAATTTTTATAGCGAGAAATGTCCAGTCTGTCGTAATAATGACGTGCCGCAGATGGTTTGGGAAAATTTGAGGTCCACGAAACTTGTCAGAACCATATTCTCGTAAAGAGACTCAACTTAATGAAAAATATTATACTTGAGGCCAAATAATATGTCGTAATGAAGAGTCAATGGGTATAAATGACAGTAAATGAATGGTAGTTCATAATCCTCATATATCAAATCCTTCATTAACGTATATCGCAAAACAAATATTCTGAATTAATTAGATAGGGCCAATTTGGGTATGAGGAAATTCGGATATTTGGATCTGTAGTTTACGAGTTCAGGAAAAGAAAAGTAAACCAGAAAAAAAGTAACTTGATGAAATTGAGTGTGCCGGTAGTTCCGAATACAAATTTATTCTAATAATTCTAAACAGAGTGTAAATAAACCACGTACACTTGGATGTACAGGTCCATAG
The DNA here is from genome assembly GCA_002313205.1 of Laupala kohalensis. Classification (NCBI taxonomy): domain Eukaryota; kingdom Metazoa; phylum Arthropoda; class Insecta; order Orthoptera; family Trigonidiidae; genus Laupala; species Laupala kohalensis. The sequence goes on along the minus strand of NNCF01130567.1, from coordinate 286,751 downwards.
ACTAGATAAAATTAATATGATTGACTGGATGCAACAGAACGGTACTCACTCAATTTGACGTGAAACATCTCCAAGAGATTTTGAGGACTGACTTGAAGACTTCGTTGTATATCCAGATATCTTCTTCAAAATGGATTCAGATAATTGGGGTTCGGGAGAGTTCATTTGACACATTTAAATTGGCACGGATATATTCACCCCATCTCGTTCAACTCAACTTTTTAATAATCCCCATTTATTGACAGTTTATTTGAATGTGCTGCCGCACCCTCACAAGGATCTTACGGAACACTGGTTGGTAACCCACTTTTCTAAACTAAGGATTGAATGATAGTTCAATTCACATATTGAGGTTTTAACTTTTACTTTTTTCAGTGTAGGCCACAGAACTCAAAGTAGGTATTGTATAGCAGAAATATATGTATATTCTGTTCGGAAGTGTACGAAGGGGTATAAGACCTCTGAGGGGATTGACCAAGGACCATTGTCGTAAATTTGTAAGAAGCAGACGTTCCATAATGCATTGATACATTTCTATAGTGATATCAAAGGAAGTAAGACATTAATATATTTTCGTAATATTATGAAGAATATCTAAATAAGTAGCAGATACAATAAGCAACTAAGGGAAAGTCCGGGCATAGTGAATATTTTAAACAGTTTATAGCTTCACGAGAGATGGAGAATTTAACGAACATCTTATATCGTTCTTTAATTTTTGAACTATCTAAGTGAATTTACATTTTACACTAATACTTAAATATTCAACAGCTGTTAATAACAATATAATAATTGTTATAGTGTTGCCTTCTTACCTTGAACATTCTTTATCACACCATTGATAAAATACGACAACCGATTACAAATCACCTATCTTCCTTCTCAAACTCATCACATGCCACTCATCATCTTCAACACATTTCGCCACAAAATGACGTTGAATTTTTAACTTTCTTCATGGGTTTAGCTTCTTAAAAAGCTCTCCATTGTGTATGACAGTGTTACAAAGGGCAAGTGAATCGAATACGCTATCCACTTTGCCCTAATCACTTTGCGCGACGCGACGACTGGGGAGATTATCTCATCTCAAACAAAAACATAAATTCAAACCCCGTCAAAATAAGACATCATTTAAATGTGCATCAGACACGTAACCACATCCAAGAATGCCAAACTAATGTTACGATTACTGGCAAAACATTCACCTCTCTTTATCAATCCGCGCTTCGCGAAAAATAAGTTTGTGGCTTGATGGACATAAAAGCCATTCTCTGAACGTTTCCCATTCATTGAGTGAAGATGGATAAATATTGTTTGAAATACATGAGAAAAGGGGCGATTCCGGAATTGGTGTGGTGTATTCATTTTGCCCGGAACTCTCCTACATCAGATAAAAAAGAAAAAAACTTCAAATATTACTAGAGAAAATCCTATTTAAGAAACAGGACATTCACTGACCGAAATTTCGAGTAAACTGTGAACCAGTGAACCAAAATATACTTATTCCATAATGATTGTCCTCTAGAAGATCATGAAACTCATTTCATTTTAAACGCGTTAATTATAATGAAGATGCAATTATTATTATTTTCTTTACTTTAAAATGGAATTATGTAACTTTTACGCATGTCCTTAAACTACACACTACGTCGCATAGACTTTGAATCCATGGGATGATAAATAATCTTGCCTCCATTTAATGTATCAGTTACGCATAAAACCCGAATTCGGCCACTGGACGAAAAAAAACACCAAAACTAGTTTTGGCAGATGCGTTTTCAAAACGCTCAATACTAGTTCTGGAAAAAGGGAATCGTCCAAAACTAGTTTTGTCCTCTCAGCAATAATGAAACTTCTTATACTGGATGCCAATTCTTTTTTTTTAGTATTTAGTACGGATCAATGTTATTTTCGTACAAGAGGCATGAGGGAAAATGGTAATTACGCGTTTTTGAGTGTTTTTGTTTGGATCGGTATAAAAGAATTCATCCCGAGTATTACAAACTTTTATTTCACTTGCTCCGTTCGATGTATGTATGTATGTATGTAGTTTGCACGACAATAGATTATGGTACCATTTTAGGAAAATCTACCCTAAGATAGTGAAGTGGGTATATGTATGAATTTATGTTGTCCTTCCGTTTCCAAATTCGTAATTTAATTTTCGGCCACGTCCAAGTTTCCAATCGAGCTGAAATTTTACAGATATGTGTAGTTTGCATGACAATAGATGATTATGGTACTATTTTACGAAAATTTATTCATAAGCGGGTTGAAATGGTATGAATGTGGGCATCCATAACACTAGGATGCTTGGGCAATTTTAACCAATTTGGTACACAGATGACTGACTATCTGACAACTAGCAACGTGGGGATAAGACAAGTTTGGCACTTCCTGGGACGGGGTGGGAAGGGGGTAGCGTGTAAAATAATTGAAAAAAAAATATTTGATTTGAGAATATAGTTTTCGGTACCGTAGAGGTGGATAAGGAAAACCTCAATAAGTTCACCACTGATCCACAGGGGAGATAATATGCTCCTAGCTCCCATAAGGGAGGGGATGGAAAGACGGTGACAAATTAAAATAATAAAAAAAACGACTAATATTGGTGTGGAATACATCCTTGGTACCGATGAATTGCATTCACATTCTCAATATGCCCGCGGTCACTTTCCACGAGGGATATCCACCCATTGAGTAGGGGGTGAGAAGGGGTTGAAATGTAACTTATCGAAAATGGCCGCTATTAGTTTTGAGATCGTAGTTTTAGAGACCTCTGAAACAAGTAGTGATATTTCCGATGACACCAAATTCCACGATCAGCCACTCATAGTACATTTTAAGAAGGGAATGGAATGTAAAATTTTAAATACTGAGGATTTTCTCAGAAATTTTTAAGTCGTATAAGTATTTATGACAATCGACACCCTTTGATTTTTAAATTAATACATCATATTTTTAAAATATTTATGTTTATGAACCTTCTAAGCTCTTGCACTTACAACGAGTGACCAAGGAAGGATATTTTTATAGTGTTACTTTTTCATTTTCAATTTTTATTTTTGCAGCACAGTACTTTGTAAATAAAAACTTGCTTTAGAGAAAGTTATTTTACGTTTATTTTATTGAAAGATTAAATTGAATTGTATTTTATTTGATGTACCAAGTGAGAAACTTAACGGCATCCCGAGTATCATAATTCATCTCAGCAACTCCGACAACTATGGATTCGACACAAATATTGATCGTTTCCGATTCATTTTGCTCGTCACCCTCTTTCCAATCCCACTTAGAGGGGTGCCAAACATACCGTTTGGTTGGAACTTCAACATAACGGCATTGGTAGTATAATTTTTCATCTAGAAACATTGAAAATTACCGAATGAACGCAAAACAATCATTAAATAAATAGTTAAAAACTTACGACCTTTTTTGGACGAATAATATTTTTATTTAGAAGTCACTACGGTACTAATCTACTCACTACGTTAATAATGATCACTGGATTGGGAAAATACATTATTTGTGGACAAAGAAGTTAATTGTAACAAACGTTGCATATCAGAAATGACTTTTATAAAAAATACACACGGGAGTTTGAATTTATGCAGACACTGAAAAACTATCTGGTTTATACAATGCTATATTATAACATGTTAGTGTTTCTGCTCTTTTGTAAACATATTTTGTGTATATACTTATGTTTATATCATGTTCATTTGTCCTGTCTTTATGTTTGTTGTTATAATTTGTTATTACTTGATCACCGAATTCGGATTTTGTGCGTAACATATCAATCACGGATGAAATATTTCAAATGCTCTGTATGAAATATTCATCTTTATGTACAACTTGTCTCAAATGTCAATGACATTACTGGGGTTTCATCGCAAAGAGCATAAACGTATGAATAAACACAGAAAAAAACTAATATTCTGAAGTAATTTGTATTTCAATATTTTATTGAGAAAAGTACTCATTAAAAAAGAAAGAAATACATTACATGAAGAAATGTTTTGGAAAATATGAATCTTTTGTACAATTCCACAAATGTCTTATGGAATGATAATTGAGTTACTTATTAAATATGTTTTATGACATTCTTTACTTGTAGTACTCAATAAAAGTGAACTTTATTCTTTAAATCATTAATTATCACAAAAATCTAATCTACCATTTACGTGCAAGTTGCGGACATAGAGTTTTATCATTTTAAGAACACAAAAAAATGTAACGAGTCGAGGAGAATATTTTTTCATGAGATCGTAAATTAGACTTTTTCTGACTCCGTGCCACTTGCTTGTCCAATTCTCTGGCTGCGTGCCCATCCAGTTGTCGTCCTGTTTGCCAAGTTTGCTCTCAAAATAATGATTCTGTGGCCTCTGTTTACTATATAAAATGCATTACGATGAAATCGGTTCAAGATAATTGTGTTGATATGTCTGTCGAACTACTTTATTGCTTTTTAATATACAAAAACGCAATCAGCAAATCATTTTCCAACTTTATCTCACTGAATCTTTTTTTTTTCATAGATGTCACTGTCATACGGAGAATGTTGACGGAGAAACACATTTATTATGTAGCGTATTTCTATTTGCTCGGCACTACCCGCAACTAGAGAAAATACCAATTAAGATAATTAAACCGATACTCATCCACAATTACTGTTTCTTGGTTTACAGTTGATAACGAAAAATGATTCAGTTCCCGTGTCTATAGTATCACTTAGACTTGAGACAAAGAAAAGTCAAGTTTTTAATGAACCTGTATTCCAGCCTATACGCAACTGGCCCAGAAATATTTCAAAACAATGATTTGTAACTAAGACATTAGTATTAGATCACGACATATAGTAAGCGTAATTGGCATTCACTGTGCAGAGTCCGAATGCTGGATGGAAACGATTCCAGGTTGGTTTGGGTATCCCCTGAGGGCACCTGTTGAGATGGTTTTCCTCGGGTTGTTTATTTCGAGGAGGGTGATTTTGATACTTGGCATTCCCTGTCCCCTCTATGCATTCGAGGGGACAACACACCTTGGAATCCAGCCCAGAACCTTGGAAATCAATGCCCATGCAACTGAGTCGTCATGTCAGCGCAAGGAAAATGGAACTCATTGAATCACCCAGTCGCATGTAAATTCATTTGAAGGTCCAGTTAGGTACTATGAAAAATAATTTATACCTTTCCTCTTGAAATTGTGATTGGAATATCCCTCAGTTGTGGCAGAATATTGTACGAAAAGCACTGTTTAGTATTTAAGTAACTATATGTGGGGCTGCTATAACACATTCAACACATTAAGTGGTGAAATAAAATGCGCTCATATATAATAGTCTACTTCCATCCTTCCCGAAAACGTCAGCGAGATAGATTAAAACAAAACTAGGCATGTATATAAACGTAGGCTTCCGCGTCCGGAGTCAGTATGAACTTGTCTGTCCGGACAGACAAGTTCATCATAGGCATGTATAGTTGATTTTGGGGTTGTCGTATTCCCAAAACAGAGGAAACATGAAGAAACTTGTAGTAATTGGAATACTTAATTATAGAATCCAGCGACTCACAGAATTGATTGCGACTGTGTAAGATGACCGAGCGAGTAAAAAAGTCATTATTACTGAAAATGATTAATTGGATACGGGCACAGGCATGAAATATGGAGCAAGTAATCATTCCAACATATTGAAAGATACATATTTAGAGAGTTAACTTTCATGTTTCAATATGAACTCCTTGATAACTGTGCAACAACAAGACAACGTAACTACTGGTAATTGTCGATATCTCGCTGCGAAGGTTGTACAACCAGGAACTGCCGGGTTATTTTAAGTCATTTGATGTCCATAACAATCTCCTCATTGGAATTCGCACCTCGTTCCACGCGGATGGTCGAATGATAATGTGCCAGCGTTTCGATCTTGAAGAAGATCGCCTGAGGACGGTGGCGGGTGAGGAAGGTGGGGAGGAGGGCGCGGAAGCTGGGAGGGCCGTGACATTTGGATGCTCTGCAACAGTTTCCACGAGGACTCCCATCCCCCTCCAAGAAACCGCGCCGCTTCAGATAACGGTCGTTACGAGCTCACAATCTGGCAACGCCAAGCGCCTCAGCACCCGAGAGTGGATCAGAACAGAAAGAGTCTGAGGGGGAATTTGCAATATGAAGAGTGGTTCCAAGTGGCGAGAATGTAAACTTATGATAACACGCCTATCGGATCGGATCATTTCGAATTCAAGTCATGGCTTCGAGAAATCTTCGAACAGTACGAAAGGAAAGATTTAAATTTTACAGAAGATGCAATGCAATCAAACAAAAAAACCTGGCAAGAAAAAAACAGAAACTTTCACAAATATTAGCCACAAGCGATGTACACACTTACTTGTGATATTTTTAACACACGAAATCCGAGTATCTACTCGTGGAGTAGTGTTTGCATCGTCAACAGCAAGGAGAAAATTGCAACTGATCGGGAATCTAGCCCGGGACCTCCTGCTCTGGCCGCAGGTTTGCTATCCACTGCAGGTGTGCTCCCAGCACGGGAACGCCTGTGGTCACCCCCCCCCCCTGAATGGGGATGTGACCCAGGTTCACCGGAACACGCCAGTTGGAAGTTGTGTATGGACGAGGAGTCGAGGTGGGTGGTGCAGTGGATAGCACACCTACGACCAGAGCAGGAGGTCCCGGGTTCGAGTCCATCGTAATTTCACCAGGCCGTTGACGCTGCTTTACTAGTAATGTTCACACAGATTTAAATGGTCATCGTTTTCTGAGAAACGTGGGTCCACTTACACCTGTGACTATGAACCTTCGAAGTCGAAACTTATTTTTCTTAATGTTTTCACGATATGTAGCTAACTTACTGCAAAGCTATTCTCCGAGACACTCATAGTCAGGGGTCAGCTCAGAAGCCGGAAGTACCCTCCCTTAACCCCAATTCCATGACACGAAAAACAAATTGTTATTAAGGGGGAAAATGTGAAACATACTAACATATCTACAAGCAAATTTAATAATTTAACTGGCATAGACACTATATCTTATTTAGTGCATAATCTATAAGTTGTAGACTACTAACTTCCCCTTAGCTGATTTCAATTAAAAATGATCAAGACAAATGTGAGGGGAGAATAAAGTATACTAAAATATTACCGAAAACTAATATATTAAAAATTTCTGATTTGACATAATTTTCGCAATATTCCGTAAATTCCATGCTATTCTAGTAAAACAAAGTAGAATAAAATATTGAAACATATACCACAAAATATCATTTTCCTGCATCCCATGTCGTATTCAATAATAAAAAGATAAATCCGTTTCATGTACTACATTTTACACACAATTGTTGAAAAATTATGAGTTGTTAATGAATTGTTAACAATGAATTTTTGATTCATTAATTTACAGAATGATTTGTAGCAATAAATTGTAAGTACTTCTTTTTGTTAATGCATGTTTTCTCGTTTCTTTCTCTACCGATATAAGTTATCACAGCAACACATGTCCACAAATTCTCAGTAGTAATGAAAGCGTAAGTAGTAATGAATGGAATGGTAAGGAGTTGCGCTTCAAGATGGATGGGATCGATTACTCTATTGATGCAATATTGATTACTACCCTCTTCAGCCTTCAGCACCATTACCAATTCAGCTACTGGGGCAGCAATTTGCATCAAATTATCAGTTGAAACTACTTTTTGCCAAAGACTATTTGAAATATCAACGCTACCAATATTCTGCTCCATACTTCATTATTATAATAAAACGCGAATGTGAACATTAGTCGCGATTAGTCTTCAGGAACAAAATTACATGTACGTTGCAATACCCAGCAGCATGTTGATGAATATTACGCCAGTGCAAAGTATCTGCAATCCAAAAATTGTGTCCCGCGGATAAATGGTATTATCTCCGTGCACATCGTAATCATACCCTGCCCACGCGTGAAAGGTGTTCCCTCTTACACGGTCTCCACATTTTTATTTTTGAATTTACGATCTGGAAGCTAAGATACGTAGGTGCAAGGATGCAAAAATTACAGATAGAGCATCAAAAAGTAAAAACGTGGAATGTCAAGGGAATATCTCGATATGGGCTGAAGTGCCGTTACGGAGTTTCACATGATCGTGTACGATAATGCAGCACTATTACATGCTAATTAACGGACTGTTTGGCGATAAAATATATCTTAAAAGTAGAGGAGTGGAAAGTGAAAGATTAGTTCGCGGAACAAACACAGATATGAGCAGCATAGAGATCGTTGAACATAGGACAGGAGAGAACAATAAATCAAGTTGTTGGTGATTGTAATTGTTTCCATCGCACAAATAACAGATCTGAAAGAATGAAGCAATTATTAATTAATGGGAATACTCACAGATGGTTCAATAATTGTTTATAACTTGCAGTACTACAAGAAAAGTTAGTCTCACTCTCGATATCAAGCCACTAAATCTCGGTACATTAATAGAATGAATTTTATACTTTTTTCCCCCCGTTACAAACGAGAACTTCATATTTACTCTCGTAATACCTGTTTATATTGTTACCCGTAAACTTTGTAATCGAGAACTACATATTTACTTTTGTGTACTGACGACACAAGAGAAATTACGAAAAAGGTAAAACGATTTCCTTCCGTATACGCCCTTCTTTTAAAAAATTGAAGAATAATAGTGTTCCAGTGAAATATGGTCAATTTTGTTAGAATCAAATGTATTACCACACTCATTTGTGTTTTTAACAACATAGACGCATAAAAAAGAAACATTTACGTACTTTTATCAATAGATTACTTACCTGGTTACCTTACTTTAAAGTACATTGTACGTGGCAGGAAGTAAGGAGTAAGTAGTGGTGCCAGTAAGTGCGTAGCCCACGACAATAGAATTCTTTTCTTGATCGTACCAATTAAATGGATTTTCAAAGACTGTGGAAACGAACTCGTTTTGAAATTAAGAGTAGTCACTCTCACAAATATATTAAGCTTCCTATGTTTTCCTCTTTGATGACTCACTCAAGATCTAACGACATTTCGAACCTCCACAAATTCCTACTGGGACAAATTCTCCTGCTCCTCTAAACTTACTTGAATCATTTTTTTTTTCATTATCACACTTCTTACACGTAGTACGTATAATCGAATTGAAGTATGCGTTTACTCCAACATACATCATGGCCGTAAAAGGAATATTTTGAAGGAAACGTTGCTCGTCTCTTCGCTTTGTTCTTCAAGTCTACTCTAATATTATCTCAATCCTTAGAGTATTTACTCGATCAGATTCTATTATCTCATTTCAATTATAAGTACGCACAGAAAGAATTTTTTTTGATTATCCTCAATAAAATACACCTAATTCTTGTTAATGGAAGGTAATTTTCTGTAAATGTCCATAAAATGGGTAACTCGTTCTTTAAAAATTTATTCTTATACCTCGAAGATGGGATAATTATCCACATCCCCTCCTCCCCAAATTCCTGCCTTTCAAAATGTGATAGGGTGGAAGAGATGGTCCCTCGCCGTATTAAAACATTAGTCTAATTAAATGAGGAGTAATAAGCTAAATTAAGCAAGGATTCAGTTTTCCCTAATTCATTATTTTCTCGAAAAATCTTTTGAAGTGATCTGTAATATCCAAAATTCACATCTGATACACGAAGATATTAGCGACCCATTCCGAGTGTTTCACGCGAAATCGAAGAGTTCGCTAATCTGAGGTCACCACTTCTCCCGATTTCAGTGAGCTTCCTTCCTCCTAGTAATGGCAGCGTTCGTCGAAACCCATAAAGCGCAGGAAGAACAGTGGTCGTAACTCGGTAGCTTTCAAATCACCTCCGAAGCGACTGGTAGCTTCTTGCCTTTCAGTAGGAGGTAAATAACAAAAGCAGAGGAGACGCAAGCGAGATAAGAACAAGATTGGTGGGAGGAATGAAGATAAAACGAGGAAATAATATATTTGGTTTCCACGGCATGATTCCTTCACTGCAGAAGTAAAAGTTCTCACAGAAACCCGTTTAATACAGGTTTCTGTCTGGATGAAGAACTAGATTTATATTCAGGTCTATAATACCAAACTAAGGTTATACTTCATGAGTCCTCTCCGTCTACTTTTAATCGTGCATAAAAACATTGAGATTCAATTACAAAGATTATTTAAAGCATTGTTTTGAGAATGATAATTATTGGAACATCCGTACATTTTTTTTCATACACACTAACGTGTCAGAAAATATGTTAAATAATAGTGAGATATTAAAGCACGTGGAATTGAAAGAGGAATGTCATGGAAAATACCTGATGCAAATTGCTATTACAATTCAAAAATGCGTTTGTCAAGAACGTGAAAGTGAAGTCTCTATTATGTTGATTAATTATATGATACTACTAAGAAAATTATTTGATTAATTGTATGATACATTAATTTTACCTTCAATTAAACAGATTCGTCAAAAATGGCAAACTCAAATTCCGAATTCCATTGTAAAAACAACATTTCATCAAAGGAATTTATTAATATTGTATTATTAATTAATGTAAAAGAAATGAACAGTCATAATTATTAATTAAAATTAACGTATCGACGTCTAGTGAATCCGCGAGAATCGAGTTTTTTCCAACGTATTCGCCTATCCATATGACGGTGCGAGACCTGTACTGCTGTTAATGGGTAGAACTTTCAAAATCTGTAGTATGTATATACATTTTTTAATTCCCTTAATACAGTGCTTCTCACACCTTTTTGTCTCGTGTTCTTATTTTGCCTTCGTGTCATTTTATCTTTTCCTAGTGACATTTACCGAAAAGTGTTTCTAAGTGAATTAGGTTCCTATTAATGTTCTCTATTACTCTTCTAATTTTTTTCGAAGAGTTTTGAGACATTCTGTATAATTTAGTAGTCTACTTTTCTGTGTTTACACCATTACCATTCGGGCCCTCCAATTTCCCGTACTAAGGCAGTTGGTGTCAACACTTACTCGTTTTCCGACCTCTACAGCACCATTTTGAATGGATTATTGTAAATATTATTAAAATTGTTAAATACGTGAATGTTAAAATATAGAATACGAATGATGTTCCAAAGAAAATTAGCGACAGCCTGTGTCACTTAGAGTAACGAGTTTCATAATTTTCAGGAGGAGTTATTGTGCCTAACCAACACTCTAAATCTACTTTTCAGAAAAACCAAACAAGCAACTTTCACAAGAGATTCGAAACATGGAGATAAACAGGAATAAGAGAATTTAAATGGGAAATGAATAACGTTAACAAAGCGTCTGATCCGTTCCACATTGCTCTGCACGATTTCTATTCTCTGCTACAGATAACTGCCGGACCACACATTCCCGCCAGAAAGGAGACGTTGCCCCTGGGTTGTCGGAGATGGGAGAGTCGACGTTTCGGTCCAACTCCACAAGACCTTCTATACTTGTAAATTAGAATACTTCATCCAATATACAAGTATAGTTCAGGACACCGTAAAGTACTAATTCGTTTGAAGAGATTCCTCAAAACGTTATCAATGCAATTTAACAACTGTCAATAAAATTATGTAACATAATTTCGCAGCAACAATTTACATTTAAACAAACACTTCTAATCACTTCTATTATTCCCAACTACCTTAAAATATTACTTTTTTGTTTGCAATCTATATGCTTTTTATAAAATTATTTCTAATTTCGTTTAGAAACAAATATTTTTAACATAACCACTGTCTGCGAATTTCCACAGTATTTCGGATGCATAAACGGCTATCTCACAATCTTAAAAATATATGTATACATATCCCACAAACTGCATTCAATCATTACTAATTTAAAGGTAAGGCTAAAGTTTCCTCAAACTATTATAGAATTTGTATTGGCTTCACGTCTTTCAGTGTAACGAGAAACAAGGAAAGCGAAATGTTCTCAGACTCATTCAGAACAGTTAATTATATCAAGTACGATTGTTACTCGTAGGGATGCTCCAATGAGTTCAACTGACATTCATCTTAAAATTTATGGGTGTAACTCATTTCACCTGAGTTTATGCTAGTCTGACAAGGGCGTATGCCGGCTGGGGCAAGTTGGAGCAGTAGCCCCACCTTAAGAGTTGGGACAGGTACCTAATATTCCATGTGGAACGCTTAGTAAAGGAAGTAGTTGAAAAATTTGCAACTCATCTTCACATACTACTGTTTAAAAATTGATTCTTTTAAATAAATAGTGTTTTTGGTACTAGTGTGTTCTATTGCATGGCATTCAATTCTTTTTGATATAGGTTGAATTCAGAAATCTTCCCGCCTTACGTTTTGAGCTGGATACGCCGTTGTCTGACAACATATTTTTACATCGTATCTGTGTTGTCACCTGTATTCAATTAACATGGGAAAAATATTACATCGTTGATACATGTAATATTGTTCCCCATATTTTTTGTATACATCGAGTTGACTTGTGAGAAGTGGAGATGTTCTAGGTGGATGTTATGACACTTTTTTCCAATTTTCAGAAGTCGCTTCTTCTTACCCCTCTCTGCGTTCAATGAGCTGCCACGAGGAAATGTCAGGTCCCTTCCATATTAAACAATTTCTTCTTCTTTTAAAAGTGAATTAGCAATTTACTTTCTAGAGAGCAGTTTTAATCAAACAAACAAGGTGAAAATAACGTAGGGTTCATTACAAAAATCACGACTATGTGAATTTAATATGTGCCTCATTTCCCATCTGTATCTTGTCACCCTTACGTAGATGCTATAAATATACGCGTTCCCGATCGATTTCAGTCACTTCCATAAATAATTGCTTTTGGTTCTCATAGAAATCGTTATGCCGTCTCTCTGGCGCAGGTGATGCTCCTTGCCATTTGCGACGCAGAACACCGCTATGGCAGTGACCTGTTCGCACCAGAGGCGGCAGCAGGCTGATCACGAGCAGCGCTTCCGCGCCCCTCCTCAAGCTACCGTTACAGGTTGCGGCTTCCAAAAGCCCTCGACAGCGCTGATAATGAAATGTCGGCTTGACGTGAACTATGTTAAGACAGGGATCGCTTCCTGGTTCACGCTCGGTGGAGTGCGTTCAGGGGAAGCAGAAGCGATGCTTCCACAGGAGATTCACCCACACTGGAAAGAAACTCAGTCTTTGCACAATAAAATGGCAAAAATATTTCCTTTATGAAGGAAAAATTTTTCCTTACTGAAAATATGCGTTCACGAAAATTATTACACGCAAGGAATGAGAATACTTAAAACAAAGACAGGGAAGTACTAAATTTTTAACGCAATACGATTCATTTTAACCCTTTAATGCTCTACATTTTGCTTGTCAAACACCAAAAAAGGGTAAAATATATGCCTAAATACTAGGTATGAGAGATGTGAACGTCTTGACTGAATTAACATCATGAGAATCAAAAGTAAAAAAAGAACAAAACATTACAGTCACAATATGTAGCCAATTAGAAGCAGGTGCTGGATTACTGGAGTAGTATAGTGGATGCTAATTTACAATTAAGCAACGGGTGCATTGAATATACGTTTACTTTTGCCAGAGAATTGACGACCAATACAAGTCCAAAAACCAGTTTCACCTTTTCCCAGTGAATAGTGAACTTTATTTCATTATCGTCCGTAAATTTAATCCAGCGCTATTGTCTTGCTGCTTCGCTACACACAAACGTGACAATGTCCAAGGTTAATTGGACGGGTGGGCCCTGTTTTTGTGAAAGCTAGTCGCTTTTATTTGCGAAAATATTCTTTTCAATGGTAGATACAGTTTTAATAGCTGTTTCATATTTCATCGTATGTTTATGTTGTAGCCTATTCTCCCCGTCTTGGAAATATTTGTAAATAGAATTGACAGTTCGAAAGCAACTTATCTTTTAACGCCCAGGTGTTGGATCTTTTGAAATACCGTAACAATTCAGGCAATCTCCTTAAATGTAAATTAAGCGATGTCAATATTCTGTCCTCCATTCTGATTTCTTATACACCCGTACATAACACATTTCGTAATGAACAATGATCCTCCTGTGAAATAGTTCACGGACTTCGCCGAAGAAGCGCTCGTATTCCACAATTTAGACAAGAGTTTTAACGAGAGTAAATAAAGCATTATAAATATTAGTGATCTTTACTTGCTCAGAAACAAGATATTAATTTCTCGTTGACAAAGAAAAGGCCAAGTTCTGCATTATTGACGCATTTCCATTTTAAATATTACTAAAAACAATATAACACAAAGATTTATTTAATACATTCAAATTCATCGGAAAGCGAAGAAATCTAAGTTAAATAGCGGGAAAAAATTACCAGCGAATAGATAGGACAATATTTACTAAGCAAATCCACCGTTCTGATCCGGGGTTTTCTGTGGTTTTCCTTCGGTTGTAGGTTGCTTTATACGCAGACCCACAAGACACAATCTAAGACCAGAAGCATTGAAGGGCTTCATAATAATAACGATAATAATCAATTTTAAATTAATATTAATTAATTAATTTTAATTTTAAATATTTTCTGATTAAAAATGATAACGGTACGCATTTGTTAAAAATCTGAACTATTATAATATTTTGAAAATAAAATATATTAAATACTTCGTGAACACGAGATTATCGAATAATTTTTATTCTTTTCAAGGAGTGGGGTGACATGATTTTTACCTTGGAATGGAGAAGTGATAAATCCACCACGGCCTTTGGATCCTTTGATCGGAATTGATGGGATGGTCCCTTTTTGCTTCCAGAGAGTAAATTAGTTCATTGTCCTCCACGGGATCATGTGTTGTTTGTGCCTAATACATGGTAAGTAGAAATCAAAATATTCCGCGAGTGAAGCTGCAGTTACTCGGGTAGTCTTCAACATAAGATGTGTCACGGCAATATGTTCATGCACGTTTCTTCTTTTCAAGAAATGAGAGAAATTGAGGACACAGATCTGGCGTGCGCGAAAGACCAAAGCGAAGGAATCTGGCCATCCCGACCACCCCGTCGCCACTTGCTGTGCACACGCGTCGCGACGAACCCCCCCCCCTTCCCAACGCGGTGCCACCCCCTCTTCGAGGCACTAATATGATGCCCAAGGTAGAGCTGGAGCAGGATTTCAATGACACCCAGTTAAATCACACGTCCTGTTGTTTGCGTTGTGTATCCGCGTGCGCTGAGAATCCGGGATCGTGACCCCGGCCGGCGAGCACGCCTCCCGCGCCATGGGTGAGGGCGGGTGAGGACGGCGAGGGCGGGGACTAGAGCGTGGGTGGAGTGGGGCGGGGCGGTCGCGGCGACGGTTGCGGGGACGAGGCCGGGGACGGACACGCCGCGCCGGTCCGGACCGCCACCATCGGAGTCTTCGCCACACATACAAGGCGACGCATTCTCATCTGCGAGTGCATTAGATCACTGAATTACGGCACCCGCTCCTTCCAGAAATATTTCGCTTGTAGAGGAGCAATAACACAATGCAACGTCACGTTTATGATAATGATACCCTCTAAATTCAGCTCATGCCAATGGAAGGACGAAATCCAGCGCATCTCCAGAAGAGAGAGGATTTAAATTGAAATATGTCACTGAATTTCATTATCAGATCCCTAGTTAACGCAGGAACGTTAATTCCATGTAGGTGATAAATCTCATCCAGTCTGAACAGATGAGATGAGCGCAGCGGGTCCTACGATTCTTTTTTAATATATTTATCATTATTTTAGATTACTTTTATTAGATAATATTTATTTGACATAATTATAATCAACAGATTAAATCCTTCTTTGTCTTTTCTGTCATATTATATGTCAATAAAAACATCGCGGATGAGTACAAGTGACGGGACGTCTTGATTCACGTTATTCGAACTCAAAATCTCGAAATATGAAAATTCAATAAAAAAACATAAGGTATGTGTATAAGAAGTAGCATTGTTAAGGATTAAAAATATACATTTTTAATTTACGAGTTAAATCGTGAATTTAGTGGGGGTTTTTTTCAACTCTTATGATTTTTAAACACTATACTCAGAATAATCTACAGTTCGATAATAACTTGTACATGTAATTTTTTGCGTAAAATTACAAACATGTTGACATTCTATTAGTATTATAACTCGCAGCTAACTTTTTATCTTATCTAGGAACTTACGCTGAATTTTTTTGAATATGCCTCTGCCTTAGGGCCCTTGATCGGAATTGATGGGATGGTCCTTTGCTTGCTTCCGGAGAGTAAATTAGTTTATTGTCCTCCACGTGGTCATACGCAGTTTGTACTGTTTTTTGACAATAAATTTATTATTATTATTATTATTATTATTCTTAAAATATACTTTCTTTCATCAATCAATCAATAAATTAATTAATTAATTTACTCCAACATGACCACATTTGGAACAGATTGTTTCAAAACTCGCCCGAAAATTGTACCCAAGTTGGCTCACACTTATTCAATATATGTAATATTTACATCTTTGAAAAAAACTATTCGGATACTTAATAAACCATTGAAGAACATAAAAAGTATTTATAATTGAATAATCACAACATTGTTATATAGACCAGAAAAATATCAATGAACCGTTATTACAGACTCGTGTATCATTTACTGATAAACTCACAAAAATGACATGTATCTTATGAGTCCATGCAAAATGAACTCTAAAAATACGGAATTTAATGTTGTTTCGTAAGTTCTTCACTCACTTTGAGCTCGTAGCAGCAACACTTGTTACATTGTCTCATGTCTATTACACGGTCAGTTTTACACAGATAAAAGTTCCAGCTCTCTGCAGTCTTTTTCTCATTAAATTTGATCATTCCACTAGTCCCTGGTTGTGGATTATTTTTCCTTTTCCGCTTTTTTTCTAAAAGTGAACTATTTTCATTCGAAGTTTCGAACACGAAATGAAAGATAACATTTGACGCTGTGATCATTAAAGTTCTAAGATTAAGAAAGTATATACAAATATCTGACCGTAAAAATCATC
This sequence comes from Laupala kohalensis, assembly GCA_002313205.1. Lineage (NCBI taxonomy): Eukaryota > Metazoa > Arthropoda > Insecta > Orthoptera > Trigonidiidae > Laupala > Laupala kohalensis. The sequence goes on along the minus strand of NNCF01130567.1, from coordinate 269,795 downwards.
CGGTAACTCATCCATCCCAGTCGCGAGCAGCCATCTTGTCCCATGCGCCTCCACTTCCTAAACGGCCTTCTCCTCGTGCCTCCACCCATTAACTTCTCGGTGCTGGCGTCTGCTCTCCCTTTGTAGCGACCGCCTGTTCCACATCCGGCAACACCATATTTCCTTTGTGACTTCCTGATCAAATTTGCGACTTCTCCGTTCCTGACCATTTTTCATTTAAAGTCGAGCGAAGAAGGGCACGAAACGAAGATATACAAGCAGGTCGGCGATGTGTAATAGCTGAGAGGATTTCGTTGTTTGTTCTGGGGAATGAATATCACTATATTGTCGTGGAGTTTGATTTTTCACTTAGTACTCCGGATTTTTCTTCCTGGGGGCTTGGGTCTGGAAGCTTTTTTTTAGTAATATTAACGTATGCCCAGAGGTTCGTCAGGGAATTTTTGTCTGTCCGTTTAGAGTAACATATTCTGAGGTGCGTAGGAAGAGATTTCGATCTCCAGATCTGGAAGAGCGCTGAAAATATGATTGCTTACTAAATAATAACATGGGATGTTATTTGAAGTATTGCAAATTAATTGAATATTCGAATCTTAAAATGCAAAAGTACACGTAGAATGCTCGCATTTTTCATTAGAATACTAGAGAAAGTACCATAGGTTCCCCGAAAAATAAAAAAATATATCTATCCCAGGCTTTAGGACAACCCATCCCACAAAGAAGCAGATCAGAATAATTTATCTTTTGAAGTATCATATGACAAAAATAAGATTACACTGCAGAGGTGATTATATGGCATCTTTGAAACTCAGAAACCTGTTTCCCTTGCAATAAAATATGCAGCAAGAAAGGCGAATGCGATTAGCAAAATACTGTAGACCCATCATCAACACCGGACCGAGTAGCCAGGGAAATTGAAGTCACTACAAAGCACTACAAAGCAAGCGATATGATGGAGAACCCCCTCATGCACAGTGAAGCGGTGAAAGCAAATGGGGGCTGATTTTCCTCGGAGCCAGGTACGAAATACTGAACATTGTAATGTGTAAGAACCGTAGCTTGTATACGATGAACGCGTATAACAGCCACGCATACACACTGTGTATGCTGTCGCAATAATGGATTCTTTTGTTTGAATAACGTGTTCTGTCTCGACGAGGATCTGGTCTGTCAATATACTTCTCTGACAGTTTATTCGCTACGACAATTCATTACGCACATTGATTAGTCCATTCAAAATTAAGCGCGTTGGAAATTTGTTTTATAAATAGAATTATTGAAATATTGAATTATAGAAATTATTGTGGTACTTATGTGTCCTATAGAGCCTCTGAATGACTGCAGCAAATTATTTCCATATGATATTTTCCAATACCTATTTTAAATCCAGTTGCAAGCACTCTCTGTCAGCCATAAGTTAGACTACGTTTTTTGTTATCTCTGCGTAAAATGTTTCCGTGTTTATGAAGGGAATGTATACATTCTGAGATTAGTGGAAATTCAACACATTCTGAGATTAGTGGAAATCGAAAGTGTATTGTGAATCCGTGCTCTCAGTATTCTGATTGCTTCAGGGAGAATACTGATTTCAAATATGAATTCACAGTTTGATATAATCAATATTTATCTCCAGACAATATCATCACATGTTTGCATAAACAAGAATAAACTAGATACAGATGCCAATTATATTCTCAACAGATATCTCAAACGGGATGTGTGACGTGGAACGTCTATAACGTCTTCGTTCACCAGGATTCCTCCTGGAATCTGGATTTCTCAAAAGTCATGTACACACATTCTGCAATATCAGCAATTAATATCAGTAGATTCTATAAATATACATTTTATAACTCAATGCATTTTAAGAACCAACACTTTCCTAAAATGTTCCTAGTCTGTTTAAAATGTTACAAAAAATCGGTTATCTTATTTTATTTAATACTTCAAGTTCCAATAACAAAAGAATTGACTTAAGCCTTCTCTGGAGGATTTTACCGCTTGTGAAGTTGTGATGTTATTTCGTATATATTGATGCTGCTACGAATGTCTCTAATGAACCCAACTGCTATGTGCATATATGAGTGCGTGTGAGTCAAAGATCCTGTAACACATACCTGCAACTAGCATAGCAAATGCAATCCGCATTACTCATTTGAATCATAATGTGTGTCACCTAGTTTATACATTGCGGGATAATCTTCCCATGTAAAAATACAATTAAAAAAACGAACACAACAAACAATTAATTAATAACACTAGTTAAATATTAATAAATGGGGCTCTGGTATGAGATAGTACGCAAAATTTCAAGAAAATCTACTATGCTCATCAAACATTTAAGCTTACATTCTCAGAAGCTTACTGAAATGTTTACGAATTCACTGGTGTAGATGAATGCTGCAGCAAGTTTGTCTAATCCTAATGCGTGTGCTTAATACAATGCTAAAAAAGAAGTAAAAATATAAACTTTGTCAAAAATGCAGTTACAAACTGCGTATGACCACGTGGAGGGCAATAAACTAATTTACTCTCCGGAAGCAAGCAAGGGACCATCCCATCAATTCTGATCAAGGGCCCTAAGGCAGAGGGGGATTTAACTTTTCAGCATACTCCTAACGATAAAAAAAAGTTCGACAAGTGTTATAGTATTAACAAATACCAACAAATATTGTATTTAATAAAACACAGAAAAGTCATTTCACAAGTACGTATTATTATCAAGCTATAAATCGTTCGGAAAGTATTGTTGATAATTCGTAACTATTAAATAACAACACTAAATTCACTAATAATTATTTCAATTGATGCCGTGTCTAGGCAAGATCCTAGCGAATCTTTACACAAAATCCGCCTCAACCCCAAGGAAAACCGAAGAAAAACCGGGGCCAGGATGGGGCTACAGAATTAATGTACACAACCGTTCCAGGGTTGAGTACATATACAACTAAATTTATATGAATAATAAGACTAGCATACAGGAAAATAGTTTTAAAATTGTTGTCAGATATTTTGAAAGTACTACTACAATGGCGTGATAAAGTACAAGACGGCTTTACTCTCTTTTTTCTACAAACTGCAAGTATTCTGCAATCTAAATATCTTCCACCATCAAGGGACTTTTACTAATGAAGTATTTAAAAGGGAAGTGTTATTTCATGGAATAACAGAACACGTTTGGAAAACTTAATAAACTTTTGATAATTTGGGTACCGTAAAGCTTTCCTTATCCTTAAGTGACTTTTACCGCTGCAACTGGCACGAAGTACTTAAGTCGTAGGTTTTACGGTTAAAATGAAATCAAGAAAAACAATATGAGGAAAAGTAATTATCATTGAAAATTACGTACAAAGAGGTATTGCGTATAAAAATTAATTATAATACTTTAAAATAGCTTCTATTTCATTGGCAAATTTAAGGATAAAACATAATTAATCAGAAAAATGCCGACGAGGTTTCATCTTTGTGAAGTTAAAATAGTGCCTTCAGTCTATTACAATAGCCATAGAGCTATTGTGTACTAGTGTAAGAAACATTCTTGGTCACAATGTAAAAGTATCTGCTTATTCCTACAGCGAGTTACGGAATGGAATAAGCGTGGAGTCGTCGGTGCAGGGCGCGTACCGAGCAACAGGTTCCGATGCAAGTTCCGAACCCTCGCGATACACACCTGGCGGAAGCCACTTCTCACAAGCCATCCGTCATCTGGACGACAGTCTTCTTCACTACGTCTAATTGTCCTGAGCCGAATAAGAGTAATATTTATTTAATTTTTATGATAGGCAGTTAAGAAAATACTGAAATCATTGAGAGACCGAACAGTAGTCTTTCTGCCTTTCTAATTACTTGGCCTTTTAGGTCCAATGTGAAAATTTCACACCAGGCGGCTAAAATCTACGGGTGAAACGAGTAATAGAAACTCCCTAGCGACCGAAGCGGGTCCTAAACTATGTAAGCCCCAATGTGTAATTCACTGACTCACCAATCGACTGACTGATGTGTACAAATTTTAACCTACTTCCAAAAGTCATAGAAACAGGAAATTTAAAATATATCTCGCTTTAGAAATATAATGAACGAGTAAATTCTAAAAGACATTTTTTATAATTTAATCTTAAAGTACCTTTCGCGAGGAGACTAATTTTCCTGACTAGAAAGAAATAAGTTGCAACGATGCGTTTAAAAACCGAGGAAGCATCTACGTAACTTACAGTTCGGACGCGCGCGCGAGCCAGTAGCTACTAGTGTATTAAAGACATTTTCGTGTTTTTTGCGTCCTTACCAGTCAGTCTAGTTAAAATTTAACTGAATTTTGTACATATTACTTTCATGTGGACCACATCCGGTGCAAATGTGGACTAAGATATCTGTTATTTTGTTCCCATTGTGGGTCAATGTTTTTAGAAAAGTACCTCCGCTTCCCCTCTCATCCAAACGGTACAACTCGTCCACACTTTCCGTTGGGCTCTTCAATACTGAGCGCGACTTTTATTACTCCGAGCGACATCGAATGTTTCACGCTGATCGACGCTTGACGTATATCCTGTTTCACGACAGATTTCAGACTCAAGTTACCTGGAAGATACACACTGCTTCCACTTTACAACCGCCGGGAAACTGACGGGGATGACTGGAGTGAAGTCCCCCCTACGAGATTGCAGGAGCAAAGAGAGTACCAAAACAAAATTTGAAAAAATAATTTAATAATTTGATATATTTATTTTTCAATTATTATTAATTGTTTTATACAAATTTTGAACATTTAGTCAAGTAATATTGACGATAAATTTACCCAACGTGGATTTGTTCCACATTCCCGAAGAATATTCAAAATTCCTTCCACGAAAGTAAACCGAAGAAACGGATCCTTTAATTCTATGTTCATATAAGTCTTACATCGTAAACGTAGTTTAAAACGAACAATATAAATATAACGATGTGAAAATCTCTTGGAGTTTTTACATGACTTATAGCTACATTAGAAACTATCAAGTCCGTTGGGGTGCTCGCGGCTTAATCGCAGGGACGTAATTTGAACACCACAAAGTTATAAGACTGCCTGTCGCTGGCGTCAGATAACTAAATCGAAATTCATCGGGCACTTAAAGAATTATGCATGGGTCGGCGAAGGCAGATACGCCCTCCACTAAAACGGAGGAGGTCAAGAGGGCAGCATGTGGCATTGAAAGGAAAGAAGGTAAAACTGGATGTAGTGCATCACGGGTTTTCTTTTTTACATCCAAGATGTTGTCAAAGTGTCAGTTCGGTTTCATTGAGCTTCTTTTACACATACTATTCTTTTTTCATTTTAAAGCACACGATTAATCACTTCTTCTAGTAGGAGAAATTAGCGTAATTTTAAAGAAAAAAAATAGACAAAATTGACCGACTGAACTAGTGTAGCAGAAAATTGAACTCACACGATCAATGTGGACTGTATTGAGTGGATGTGTTCAGTGCCAACGGCAAAGTGGGATACCAAAATTAATAAACGAATCAACATGCTCTTTACACTACTTTAACCCTGCAAGGGAATTATGTTTAAAGCAGAGTAATGCAGAAATATCAGGCATTGGGTTAAATGAACTTAGTGCAATTGATAGGATAAGTTGAATTAATTTGATTTATATCGGAATACTGAACTGCTTTCATAATTCCAGCGATGTATAAAGTAATAATGTATAAAGTAACAGAAAAAATGTAATAATGATCCCCCGATATGATATACTTGTATAATAGTTTGAAAACAACATAATTATCAATCTTTCTGTAAACAATTGTATCTTATGGGTTACAGCCTCTCTAAACCTTTCGCCACAATGCAACAATAATGAATTATAGCAAAAACTAGCAATACTTTGAGGTCACGCTTCTCTAGTTTTTCTTGTGTCACTCTTGCGAATATATAAACATGGAACAAAGGAGAAGATGGAGAAAGGAATGCAGGGTCAGATAAAAGACGAAGGAAATCAACCAGTCTCCTAAATCAAGTTAGTTACGGCACGGATATTACAACCTTCGATGAAACGCCGAGTCATCTCATCTCTGGTTACAACAGACAACGTGCGAAAACATGGACATGTCTTTACTTCAAGTTAGAAAGCCGTAATCCGTCCGCTGCGTGACCGCAACGCGTGGGGTGCTACACCGTGCATATCACTACCTCGCTTTGGCTCTCGACTCCATTGAACATTGTCTACTTCTCGCCATACATTACATTGTAACACGATAGTAAAAGCCCATTACCAGTAATATTTTATGTAGAAGGATAACACATTTCCCAGTTGTGCCAGTATTATCAGTTTATCTGGAATTGGAGCTAGACACGAAGTATGGCTACTGGCTGTTCGCAAAGCTAGCGAACTTGCATTTCAGGATTATGATAAAAATAAGTTATTAACGAAATTTTAAAAACTGAACACCTCTCCGCGTTCATTTATCCTTCGTGCAATGAAAAGGATTCAGTTTCTCTTTTAATGATAGACTTTTCCAGAACATGTAGAACGAATGTGACATGAAGTTACGTGTAAAGAGAGCTGAACATACGAAGTCAACACATACATTTACTCATTGTACCCTGAATAAATCACTATTATACATCACTATCAAAAGCTTCAACTGTCCACAACCGCTACTTCTATATTCAGTTTGTAAAGACAATAATATCGACAGAGTGATGAAGCCTGTCACGAAACAGCCTCACCTCTTGTTTTCTCGGGTTGAAAAAAATTAGAACACACACATTTGAATGAGTATTATAATTATTGGTTATATAGCCCAGATTCTTTCAAATAAAAAGCTGCGTTTGTCGTTTGACGACAAATAATAAACAGAGTGATTTACGAAGAATAAATACCTGAAATATCTCCTCAACGCATAAAGATAACCCAATGTGGTTTTCAGCAATAAAAGTTGAGACAATCGTTTGACGTATTCAAATGATTTATAGCTTATTTAGCCGCAGAAACACTTTTATTGCTTTTACAACGGAATCATGTGTTTTTCAGCTCTATATCAAAGTCCAAGAAAAGACAAGTACACATATAAATCATGTATTGAATTTGAACAGCAGCAGCGTATCAGCACCGCGAATTTTTAAACATCTCCGATTATAATGAATGGAAAGAGGCCGGCCTTGCCTCGCGTCGGGGCGAGGTCTCGCATTGCATCGATAATATAATCAGTTTCGATAGTTTTCCCAATTGTCTAAATATTCACGGTGCTGTTACTCGGCAGTTGTTCGTTCAAATTCAATTACGGTGTATAATTGTACACGTTCCGGGTTTTACAGAAGCGCTAAAATACAAAGTTGCATAACCCCTTCCGTACTTCACTTCTTTAATTTCTCTATAGGAAAGGATGTAAATTATGAAAACTAATAGCAACTAAGGTTCATTTCTTTTAAGACAAAAATTACCAGTACGGTTGATTTTCACAAATGATATTTTATTACTCACGAAACAAAATAGAAAATTACTAAAATTTTAAAATTAAACTTAATTATCGCTGGAGCACTTTTCACCCGTTAGATTCTAAGGGACATAGAAAGTTCGCGAACTGTTATAAGAATTGAATATGAGATGGAAATCATTCATTTTTGAGAACCTTTACTCAAAGTCATGTAATAAAGTAATGTGGCTGCCTGAAACGAATTGCCAACTTTTACATAACAAACAGAATTAATATTAATATTAAGTCACAAAAGCGAGTATTTACTGCAAAAGATAAAAGTTACTAACACAACAAACTAAGACATAAGATAATACTCGTTCCACACACTCAATGCAGAAAGAACAGAATAGCGCTACAAGAACAACTGAATTGAATTGATGACCGAGATTGGCGATAGATTTTAGTTTAACGAAATTCGAAAGTAGTGCCAACAAACGCGAGTTCTACTGATCTTTACCTTTATGGACGATGGTGAAATGAAAGCGTTGACTACACAAACCTTTTACCAACATCAAACCTGGCAATAATTATATTAATAAATAAATAATTTATTGTAAGAAAACAGTTACAAACTGTCTGTGACCACGTGGAGGACAATAAACTAATTTACTGCTACTTCTTTATAATAAACTAATAAACACAGTGTATTGCCATTATGTTTCTCATTTTTTCTGAGTAAAGTTGCATGACTTCCAATAAACGTTATAGTATATATCAAATGAATAATAAACTATTTGATCGCTTGGCCACGAGTTAGCTTCTCCGCCACATCAAAACGCTTCTTACATCATGTGTTTCACGTATATTAAAGTGAATTTTCAAGATTTATAGTGTACCAATTTGTTTATTTCAAATTGAAGATTTCAAGAAAATACTTTATTCTGGTTGGTGGTTTTGATATTGATGACTGGGAATTATAGAAAGAATTATAGAAGGGATACTTGAAGAATTTGCGATATTTAAAGAGAAAATGAAGAATATATTGGTTTCTTCAAAACGATTGACAGAAGGTAAAGAAGGTCAGTAAATTTGTTGGACCATAGATAGAAGAGCGTATTTTTATTGTACTTTCGAACGCATTGCTTTCATAATTTTAGACATAATTCACTGTAACTACAGATGCGTAACAATCTCCCTGACGAACCGAAAAATTCCACATACATAACATATATCCCACATTATCTCCAACAAGGAACTAAAGCTGGTGATCATTCGTGAAACATTTCATTATACGTTTCGATGGACTGAATAAGACATTCAGGTGAGAAATAAATTTTTACGATCAGAGAATGCCATCAGGCAGTGAAAGTATCACCATCGTTTAATTTTATTTTTTTTAAATATAGACGAAAAACAACCAGGATAATCAAATGTTGGTTATGGTAAACATTACGAACTCTTCCAGGTCTGGCATTCCTGTACGACACTGCTTGCTTCAATAAAAATGGAGGGCTCTAATGACCTCGATGTTGACGAGCCCTAAAGCCCCCCCCCCCAAAAAAAAAAAAACACAATAAAAATGGTAACGGATTTTGGACTTTGGTTGGTAGAACGCCAACGCCTTGCGTTCTAAACGATTGTTGGTAGGAAGCAACCTGTCCATTGATGTGTGGATGTCGCGGCTCGTCACAGAAACACGCGGGAGCGCAGGTTGGCTGAGCAGCTGAGCTGGCGGCCCCGGCGCGCGGCAGCGCCCAGCGCCTGTCTCTGCGACTGAACGTGCGCGGCGATGCTTATCTGGTTGCTGTGGCCGGAAGGCAATCGGCAAATCGTGCCTCAGCGGGTCCAGCGAAGGCTGAGCGCCCGCGGGGAGGCCGCTCGGCGTCCGAGCCAGCCCCCACCCACAACAAATAAACAAAAACATCTCCATCCTTGCCAACGTTTTTCGTGCGAAGAGCTTTCTTTCATTAATTCTTCAATGGACACAATACCGTGGACTACTTTATTACGATAACATGAGTTTATCCAGTAGAGAGGTGAATGTAGAGAACACAATTGATATACATGTTTTAGAAGACAATTAGACGTCCATCTCATGTTTTGTTCGCATTGTGTTTCAATTTTTCTTATTTCTTATTCAATTATCTTATTCTTAGCGGATCCTCCTCATATGTTCATTGTATGAAAATAACATAAAATGTTATCACAGTACTCAAAATCATACAACATATTCAATAGAAACTGATGTTAAACATTTAATCAACATGAAAGCTAAAATTATATCCGTGCAAGGCACGCTCTCTCATTCCAATACAAAAGTCCATATATAACATTCACTTTAATAGGTTTTACTTCAATTACTTTTTACTGATACAATTTAACGTTTGATTAATTTTTCTTCTTTTGAATCTAACTTCGTAAGTATCTTTCCTTCTGTGTAACGAGTATCGAGCAAATATCTTGATGGTTCCGATTTCACAGAACATAAAGATACTAGCTGAAATTATCCAGAGTCGTCCGGAAGTGAATTGGACTCTTCTCAGCTGTTAATTGAATAAGAGAAACGCCAGAAATCTCACAGAATTAACCATAAAAATGAGACAATTGATACAGACTAAAATGTAATTTTCAGGGGTTTATGAAAATTCTCGATTTTTAAGTCGAGTTTAATTATTATTTTTATTTATTTTGTCTTATGACGAGGTTCAGGCAATGACACCTGCTCTTCCACCAAACTGCGTCTAGGGTGAGGAAATTTGGAAGGATAGATGTTGGGTTGTCAGGGAATTTTTGGTACCGAACCGACGTTTGCATGGAGTAGGTGAGGGAAATCCCAACTGAAAACCATACCTTGTTCGGCCTAGCTGGGTTTGAAGCCACACTCTATCGCTCAGAGATATCGTTGAGACCAAGACGCTACCACTAGACCTCCGCAGTCAATTATTTTATTCCAATGCACCCAGAAACATCCTCCCTCTCGAGACTCCCTTGGCGATAGCTCTCGTCAATGTACAGCTAGTACATGCTCATGGTTTTCACGAAAAACGCATGAATATCCGTTAGCGTTATGAATTCCAAATAGCGTACGGACTCATCTACGCCGTCTCCCACAAGTTTGATGAAAATCCATTAAATGATAAAGATTTCTCCAGTGGATCATCATTCAAACTTACGTATAGAAACATTGAGAGTCACCGTGGCTCAGTGGGTAGAGCGCTGAGTTGCTGGTTGGGTGGCCTGGCTCGATCCCCTGTGGGGTGAGGATTTTTCATCACAACTCAACCAGACTGACTCCCTACCCAACCTGCTGTAAGATGAGTACTGGGTCTATCCTAGGGTCAAGCCAGCCGGAGCGAAATGCTACCCTCCGCGAACCCCTCGAGGACTGCGGTCGGACACTTCGACTTTGTAAAGAAATATTCATCTTTATATTTGAGAACGTTGTGACAAGTTCTCTTTGCACCGTACTTTTTACCATGGAAACACACCTTTTACTTTTCCGTACTCGTAATGTCCAATAGGCATTGTCATCGTGAAGTCTTACGATCGAGAAAATTTGATGCATGTATCAATTTTTAGAACCTGTAATGTGGAGAAAATTATTTCGAGAATTCCATTAGTCCGTCTTCGCGCAGCAACTAAACAAAGAAGTCAGATTCATTCTCTTTTGGTTCTTTGAACGGTATTTACTCGTTGACAATGCAGATGCTCAAAAATTTCCGTTGCTTTCATCTACTGGGTACTTCATTTGAAGATCGAAAAAGATTTTAATAATTTCTGTACATCAGTTTCAACTTTACTCTTGGAAATTTTGTTCACAGAAAGTTTCATTAATAGGTCTAATGCATTACATCCACATAAGTTGTATTTCACTTTAAAGTTCGGAAGTAAAAATCACTCCGCAACTGCACCACTTCATTTTTGGAAACTATTTATTAATCTAAAAGTACCAATCGCAGGGAGAATACAGTTTAGAAAGTAAAAGCAACTGAAGATGTGATAATTAGAACGCAAATAGGAGAATAGAATACAGAAACTAGAACTAAATTTCATCCAAATAACGCAGTGATATTTATGAGGCGGATATCACAAAACGTATTCGTTATCTTCTGCAATGGTCTCTAAAATTAGCACATTTACAAAGAAAAAATTCAACCATCACCTAATTGTACATAAACAATATCTTAACATTCTAGCAGTGCAATAATCCCCTTCAACATCCCCTTCAACGCAATTTGAATGGTCTCCCTCTTCCTCTTCAAACTGGATACTTACAAATGCAACGATAAATTTTTTATATGAAAATACTTCAGCAAGGATAGATTGTGCCATATCTACATTTTTATGATGAATAATTTCATATAAAAAATTTATTTCACGATTCTATTTTCACACAAAACATACAAAAGTTTTCTCGCGTAAGTGTAAAACGCTCACAGTTATCCAAATTCTGTACATACAAGGGAGCTCCCAAACAAACAATATACGGATTTTAATGAAATTAAAATACATTATTGTGGTTATTGATGTCCTAAGTACTCATAAGTATATGAGAAATCATGTGCAATGGTTCTGAACCAGTAGTTTGCCATGCTTCAGACAATTGACAAATAAAAGAGATCATGACTACCGTGAATTTGAAAGGATTTGACCTGATGTTTGACTTGAAAAGATATTTTATTATTTATTTATTTATTTATTTCATGTCATATTTTACGATGTGGTGGGGTTCAGGCCATCAGCCCTGCTCCGTACCGAACCATCCGGTTTGGGTAAAGTGATTGGGAAGGAGAGATGTACATATCGAGAAACGCAGCAGAGCAATTAGAGTACTGAAAGAAAATTTGTGTCATTTTTAATTGTTACATATTTAATAAGTTTTCATAAAAATTGTCATCGGCTATGTTCTTATACTACATATTTTACTATTAGTCATTTTTTGACAATATAAGTAAATAAGTACTAAGGGGGAGACAAGTTTGTGATCGAGTTACCAATTTATGTAATAAAGTGTGTTAAAACCAATTCATGTAGTAATTTACGTAATTAATACCAATTTATGTAATAATTTAGCACAATATTTTCAAAGCCTTCTTGACAATTTAGAACATACTCTACCATGGCTGATATAACTAACAGTATTTATCATATTAAGCGTGGTTCAAATTAATATTTTTTACTTCACTAAATACTACGTCACTGTATTAATTACACAATAAGACGCCTTCAGGAAGCCAACATGTTTCCCCTCTCTTCCTATCAAGTCGAGCTTGTTCCTTCTTGTACCTCCTACTCGACCTCTCGTATTAGCCATTCACTCCACCATGCTGCAAACGTCGTATACGAGTTGCCATGACTCCCACCAATCTCTTTGCACGCTTCCTCCATGCCGCACCGTTACTATTGCCTGCTGTACTTGGATCATCGTTTTTTCTCTCCCATCACACTTCGTTCAGTGCATGTCTGTCCCTACAAAGGCTAACTCTCTAACCCGTGTTCCTATCTCTGCTCTCTCCCTCCCGTCACTGTTCTCCAGCCATCATCTATTATGTTCATTGAACATCCTGTCTCCTCTTTCTCGTTTTTTTGCCTGCTGTTTTTTTGTGAGCCGTCTTTCTGCGTCGTGGTTTTTGTAAGACTGTCTCTTCAGTCTCGCAAACGACTCGTGCCAGTATCGGACACATGTTCCCTTCCGTCACACACCGCGTTCAGTCAATGTCGCTCTCGACAACGGGGAAGTTGCGACAAGCCAGCTTCAATTCACAGTTGCGATTTCTTCCCGATAGAGGCTTCGATAAGGAAGTGGTTTCGCTCTACTTCACTCGAAACCAAAGTGCGTTTGTTAGTGTGTGTGTGTGACGAAACAGAAGAAAATCGACGCTTTTCACCTGCGTTCTTACTATAGCTTACTCTTAACTCTAACATAAATGTGTAGTCAAATATGATGAAGACGTAAATGATAAATATTCGTCTTAAGTATTTTTGCAGTTTCTTTGATGTAATATAACTTTAAGTTTAATAAAGAACGTGTGGTTTTTCTCGTTATCCTGCTCAGTTACGTACGTATTAGTAGTATTCCGTTATAAATAGCCGTTTATTATTAAAAATTGCTTAATGTAGGAAACATTACACTAATATTGAAAATACTTATTTGTGGTTCAATTACTCCGAAAATTATCGAGGAAGATAATAAAAAGCTCGTTTTGTTGAAAATTGCATTTTGGATGTTTCATCATCAAAGGCGTTGGGTAGAGTCATGATTATGTTAATTATAAGCTACAAAATTTAGCGTGATCATTAAATTCATAAAGGTGCTAAGAAATCAGTATTAATACCTCTTCAATTCACAAATGTCAATCCACCTTGATACTGCAACCAGTTCAACGTGTATCCAGATTAAGCAACTAGAATCATACTGCACTTTCGAGGCCAATTGCTCCCTATATTTTAATGTCTCCGAGTTTTGCAATGGATATAGTTTTCAATAGCTTCATTACAACGAACAGGAGAGCTTGTGGTTCTGGTGAAAGTCCCTCGCTGGCAATGACAATGCCGCGCCATGATCTTCGACTGATGAAGTTGTTACATTTTCCACAGCTAAACGTGTTGACGGACAAGTTTCATATCCCCTACCCATGTGGCGAGACGAATTTCCCTGGAGGCCGCAGGGATTACGATCGGCGAAGGTGGGAAGTTGGAAGTGGGAGGTGCGTCCGTGATCGCTAACCTCTCCGATGACTCCTTCGTACAACAGCGGATACTCCAACCATCACGACACGCCTATCCGTTCCCACACAACTCTTTCTCGACCAACCACTCACCCAAGTACCATTTAACTGACGTAGATGACCAACCCCTCATGCTCTACAGTCCAATTTCTATACTGGACACCTAGTTTACGAGTTATCCCTTCAGCCACATTTCTTTGCTTCTTTGCTCAACTGTTCCTTCAGCGCAATCGTTCCTTCCCCCGACGGCGCAAAGCTGTGCGATCTCGTGGCGATTGGTCTCGGGCCGCGACTCGACGTCATCGCGCGCTTCGCCAAAACCCATTGAGCGGATCAAGGCATGAAGCAGCATTGCGCTAAAGCGACGCTCGGAAGAAGTCTGGACGCTGGAGGCGCCATACAGAGCTCGCACGGTGAAATGCGCTTGCACAGCGGTCACCAAGCAGAAAAATGTGGGCATTCGTTGCAATTTTTAATCTTTTGTTCAAGAAACTAGTTTGCTACAGCATAAATATCACTTTGACAAATTTCTTCCAATCATATTTCAGACACAAGAAACAAATAGTAAAAATACAATCCAATTATGTTCATAATTATCCACATAAAATTTTATCACACATCGAAGAAGTGGGCGCGAAATTAACACAATTAGGGGGAAATGTTTTAAACGGGCATGTTTAACGGTGAAGAGTGCATTTCAACCTAAATAAAGCATCCAATTATGAATTACGCCTCATACACACAGACTTTTCTCTAACAAGTCAAAATTGAAAGTTGACATCTTCCAAAGCAACAGTTTGTGGTTAACGAGAACTGGTTGCGCAACGAAACGCTTCGAGATAATTTGAGATTGTCGTACAGTTACGAAAAAAATTACGAGCGAAATACTTTCAAAATTACGTTCCATTAAGAAATACATGTTTAAACTTATATTTACACAGACATCACAGCAAAGAAAAATTTGGCCTTTCACAGAAAGGTATAAATTAACATGAGCTCATACTGAAAGTGATGGGTGTGACAACATTTTTAAATTTCACTTCGTTAAAATGTTCAATGATAAGATAAATAAACATCCATAAATTTGGGAGATAAACATCCAACGATTGCGATGAAATACATCAAATTCACTGCATCGAATTCAAGGTTTTTTATATAGTTTTCACCGAAAGAGAAGAAAAAGAAACTATTAGCCCAGTCAACAAAGGTTTTGACTGGGAAAAAATTGGCGTAAAGCGAGAATATTTCCCCACTGATGGACCATTTCCCCAGGGTCATTTTCACAAAAGCCTCTAAGAATCCCCCTCGAGATTAATCCCCCAGCCCCTCTCTGAAAGTTATAAAATGTAAACATTTACGGAAAATTCAAAATCTCTGTTACTAAAGATCAGATCGAGTTCAAATATTTTTTTAAATTTATTATTACATCTGCTACAATGTTAATTATCTTCATATTTGCGGTAAAACGAATAGTTTTCCATCAATTATAGAAAATATGTGAAAAAATCGGGTTTTCCACATTGAAATTTTTTGTTTTGTGATGTATATTTTATATGCGAAATTACATGCAAAAAATCTTCACGTGAAAGTTATAGCTCAAGGCTTTTTGAATATATTGATACCAATTTTTATGTATCTATATGAGATACAAATGCCGGGGAGAGGGATGTAAGCAAGAAGATGTAGCATGCGTCATGACCGTCTAGTCACCATGTACGCAGTCACTATGACAGCGTGCAGCAACTGAAAATATGTTGCATATTGTGATACAAGTTTTTCTTTGGTACAATTAGTCTTTGGACAAATTTAAGCGATTTGACCCGCAGGAAACTCGAAATTCTTTATTTGATCACCCCCTTAGGGGTGGTTTTCCAAAAAATTTCCTAATAATACTTTTCAAGCTACAAGGGAGGTCTTCGAGTCGTTTCCGCATGATTTTGGTACGCCAAGAACGAATCAGAAGTCAGAATTATATTTGAATATGAACTTGAACACTTTTTTAACAGTTTTGTTCTACTTTAAGTAAATCTGAATTTATCACCCGCTATTGTGGAAAGGACAATATTTGGAAACCAAGGAAATCGGTAAATATCAATATCAAAACGCGCTTGAGTGAGCAAAACCCTTAAACGTATTCCATTGAACAGACGTCAACAATTTAGAACACAGATTTGGACTACGAAACATGTCATGTACGTAATAGTTTCCGTATTATCTAAGGTCCCAAAATACCAAAAGGCATAAATTAATAGCCAAAATTGAGATATATTTTATGCAACAACAATGTAAAATATTATTCATCAATGAGTTATAGTTTTTCATGTCTCCTTACAAATTTTATATTTCAACATTTGTCATCCTCCGAGGCCAACTGTGGATATGTGAAAGGAAATAAAAGCAGATACTAAGCGTTTTACCATTAATTTTTCTTGACTTGAATTGAAATTCAAGTTCTTTTTCCTTGTATATGTTGCACCTAAGTACGCTCTCTTCATGGGTGCAATTTCCGTGGCAGCTGGTCCAACCAGGGAAACAGGGCACTCCAGTCTTGCGGCACAAACATATCATTGTATCGCACGGTGTTCTGAAGCTTCATTTGGTGTCTTTCTCGCGTCCATCTTCCCAGATACGCGACAAATCCATCGAGTCTGGAGACCACGATCCGTCTGGAGTTTTCCTCCAACCTGCATGTGTGGAGGGGGCACTTTGGAGTCAAAAGTGCCATATTTGAACTGCCTCGTACGATCCCCGTAATTTTTGTTCACGAAATACAGTCTCAGTAGGTGGAATGAGTTCATGTTCCTGTTCAAATGTTAATAAACTGCTTAGTGACAACAGGGTCTGCGACTTATTCCCTATCCACAGCGTAGTCTTGTGGTAGCGTCTTCGCTTCCACGATCCCGCAGAGCGGTACAGAGTGAGTTCAAACCCTGCTCGGCCGAACTATGTGAGGTTTTCAGTTGGAGTTTCCCTCACCTACTCCAGACACCTGTCGGTTCGGAACCATAAGTTGCTGGCAACCCAACATCTCTCCTTCCTAATTCCCTTACCCCAGTCCAACGGTTAGGTGGAAGAGCAGGCCTCATTGCCTGAACCTCGCAAAAAGGCATAAAATAAATAAATAAATATCCACAAGGTATATAAATTTCAAGTAAGCCTTTTTCTTTTAAGGTGAAATGATGGGAAGTGCCAATAGCTTAATACATAAAATCTGCCTGCCAGACACCTTGAAGGCCATCGAGGAACGAGTTGGACGAATTGTACGATATGTCTCTTCGCATTCCATCGCCACGCACCCGATGATGAAAAAGCTGTAGAGATTTGTGAGCCCGACTGATTGTTTCCAAGCAACTTAGCGACAGGTAAAGAAACCCAGTACCCATAGAAAAAAACTCCAACTTAAATTTGAACAGCAGCATAAGCTGCACCTCCTTCCACCTAATGAGGCTGTACTTCGTAAATATAAACTGGGGGCAGCGCACGAGGCAGGCAGCGTACGTAGGGCACCATGGGCAACACTTTTGCCTCCAATGTGCCCTCTCCACACAATTTTGATGGAAGAAAACGCCAGAAGGATCCTGGTTTTCAGGCTGGAAAGATTAGTTGTGTATCTGGGAAAATTGGCGGGAAATGGACACTAAATGTGGCTGCAGATAATCCAGCAATACATTGTGATGTTTGTGCCGCAGGGCTGAACTGCTATGTTTCCCTGGTCGGACTGTCTGCCTTTAAAAATACATACTTCGACTCCAAGACCTCCCCTGTAGCTTCAAAAGTATTATTAGGAAAAATTTTGGAAAACCACCCCTAAGGGGGTGATCAAATAAAGAATTTCGAGTTTCCTGCGGGTCAAATCGCTTAAATTTGTCCAAAGACTAATTGTACCAAAGAAAAACTTGTATCACAATATGCAACATATTTTCAGTTGCTGCACGCTGTCATAGTGACTGCGTACATGGTGACTAGACGGTCATGACGCATGCTACATCTTCTTGCTTACATCCCTCTCCCCGGCATTTGTATCTCATATAGATACATAAAAATTGGTATCAATATATTCAAAAAGCCTTGAGCTATAACTTTCACGTGAAGATTTTTTGCATGTAATTTCGCATATAAAATATACATCACAAAACAAAAAATTTCAATGTGGAAAACCCGATTTTTTCACATATTTTCTATAATTGATGGAAAACTATTCGTTTTACCGCAAATATGAAGATAATTAACATTGTAGCAGATGTAATAATAAATAAAACAAAAAATATTTGAACTCGATCTGATCTTTAGTAACAGAGATTTTGAATTTTCCGTAAATGTTTACATTTTATAACTTTCAGAGAGGGTTTGGGGGATTAAGCTCGAGGGAGATTCTTAGAGGCTTTTGTGAAAATGACCCTGGGGAAGTGGTCTATCAGTGGGAAAAAATCATCTTTACGCCAATTTTTTCCCAAAATTGATGTTTTTAGACCATTGACTGGGTTATATATGTCTCGCGAGCAATGCGAAAATGAGATGCCTTGGCACCAAATGCCCGTGACGCGCACTTAGGCTGAGAGGCGGAGGAATGTTCGAAAATTTCCAGCATTTGTTCAATATATTTTTTCTTCTATTTGGAAAACTTTTGTAGATAAACTCTTTATTTTTATCACATGGTAGACTTCCATTACGAAAGAGTAGGGCGTCAGAAATTCTTGTATTAGGTATCAACGAAATTTTAGTTAGATTTATATATATATAAAATATGATAGAACGTCCCGCTACCTTGAAATTCGATGGAATGGGAAAAGTGATTCTCGCCAAACAATTTGCTTTATTGCAAATATTCTTACGTATATCAGGAAGTGGATATAATAGCTTGAGAAAATTTTTGTTACTACTTCCCATGTGTTATGAACTCTAGATTTTTAGCTTGAGATAAACAAAATTCATAACACCTTAAGCGAATTCTTTTACTAGGTTTTGAAAAATCATATCTCCAACACGACCGAGCATTAACCTCAACGAAAATTGTAGTCTCCTCAAATCAACAATTGAATAGATCACGGAACTTACAAATGTGGAGACATGTTTACAACGAGTCAGAGGTAAATTTATTTACTTTTTGGTCGATAGGTATTTCAAGATTCTTTTTCGTGAACTGTTTTTCCATAGGTATTTCAAAATCGTTGAAAGAATGAAACATAATTATTGTTAATCACATTTCAATACAACTTGAAAATTCGAATGTTTGCTTAATATAAACTACTACAGACAAACGTTCTAAGTATACGACATTTACGACTGTGATATGCTAATTATTGACATCATTTTCCACAAAACATCCAGATATATTGGAAACTAATATACGAATGTGAATTAACGCAAAAAATTAATCCAATTACATATTCTACATTTTTCACTTTTTGTTATATTATTAAAAATACAACGCAAAGTATTCACAAGAGGTTATTTTAATATTAAATAGTTAAGTCTTTATATAATAGTATAGCAAATGTAACAGTATGTAATGGACTTGCACTTTAATGTATAAACTATTTACCAACTTAAATAATAATTGTGTACAAATACATAAAATTAAAATATGATTTGAAAAATTGATCTGTGAGGAGGAGAGAGGAATTATTCTATTGTCCTCAAACACGGGAAAAGAATTAATTATATTTTACAGGTTCTTAAATTTATATAACACATTCTATCTATTCAGTGGAAAAGCCAAACTCAGGTAATAGTAATATAATCTATCCTTTCTTTAATAGTTGTCTGATAGAACTGAGATACAAATTGGTATATTGGTAAAATTAGAGCAATTTCCAAGGAGTTCGTTTTTTGTGTAAAATACTGATTAATGTATTTTCCATTAATGAAGTAGGCGCATCGCTGAACGCATAGTAATTGATATGCTTGCTACGACGGTTAGCGGACAGTCTCTAAACTTTGGCTGCACGGAAGCTGCCTCGAATTAGACGAACGCGATCTTTTCCCGTGAAAAAGCTATTATGATAATTCTGTCTCGTTGCAAACATTTGGGAAAACGATTTAAGAAAAACGAATACGTAGCTACGAATGCAAACTTCATTCCCCTACCTTTCCTGAAATCCTACTTCACATACGATTCATGTGGAGCAACGAGACGGCAAAAAAATTGTTCTTAACAGAAAATGCGACGTTTTAACACAATTTTCCAACATACTTTAACAATAAAGAACAAAAATTATCACTTCCTGCTCTTGCGATGCATTTAATATAAATTGCTGGGATATGTAGGGCATGTGGACGCGCACTTGATAGCTCCACTTCCATCCGTTCTTTGCGATGAGAGAACGTTGATTCTATTTATTCTAGCTAAAATAGAAATGTATCTGCGAATTAGTCAGAACATAATTGGAGACACGGGTAGATGTTTTCAAGACCAGGAAAGCGCTTAAGAACTTTATTTAGAAAACAGAACATAAAAGCGATAATAAGTATAGTATTTAATAGGAAGAAGTGCTCAACAACATGAAAGAAATTCACGATCGTGGTGTAACATTTTTAGTCTCGTAACAACCTTCACAACTCGGAGAAGGTTGAACATCAATAAAAACGCAACGATTAAAAAACACTCACTTCTCCACATCGGTAAGGTGTTATCCCAACTTTTATTGAGGCGGGAAAAACTAATATAATGGACTTGGCAGGTTGTGCGATGTGATACTTTAAATCTAAACTTCCAGATATAATTTTTAATTCCACGTTTAACGATCGTTAATAACAAATTCAATTAAGACGCACATTTCAACAAATAGGTTGCATTGTTTTGCTAGTTGCATGCTTATTGAATTCAATTAAAAACATTAAAAACGAGAAACATCCACCGTATTAAAGTAATTCTTAATCAAACCACCAACAGCATCACCATAGGATGAACATTTAAAAAATAATTTTATGAAATTATTATCTTTCAAACTCTATAAGCAACTCATGATTATTTCCGTAAATGTGAGACCATTCTTCGAAAAGTAGTTACTTAAGCAGTTACAATTAAGGAAAAAAACAGACAAATTCCAAAATCGAGCTACTGGATAAAACCATGTAGAATATCATAAAAAGTTTAACGTCCCGTTCAGAAAATCGTGAAGAGAACATTTTCCACTAGACGATTACATCCACAATCGTATCACCTCCACAGGAAATAAGAGATTTGTTTAATTCTTATTTCTCAGAAGAAGGAGAAATATCGAATTCAGTATCTGAAAATAAATGTCCACCCAATATATCCATCCACCCGAGTGCCGCATTCTACACACACTACAAAAACTAACACTACAGTAGTGACGAGAATCATCGGCCGATTAAAAGACAAATATTGAGCGCAGATAGATAACACACCCCAATTTAGAGTTACATCTTCCTCTCGCGTTATATTAAATCCACTCATATTTTCAATATTTCTCTATCAGAAGGTGCGTTTCGTGACAAATTTAAGGAAGATTAAGTGAAGCTGTTTCACAAGAAACGAAATAAACACAATGTTGAAAACTATCATTCCTTGTGCCCACGTTCTCGAAAAACCTAGAGAAACTTTTCTATTAGCGTCTTTTGGACTGTTAGTCGCACAATAACGTTCCCTGTAACGACCAGCGCGGTTTCAGAATATCCCTATCAACTAACAACGCCATAGTTTCTTTCTTAAATGATATAACCATATCTCTTGACCGTGGAGATGATCCTTGCTTTAGAAGAAATTTTTAAGTTAGTTCATGAACACAACATTAGTCAAGTCAAAACATAAGTCAAACTATCCTACAACAGGTCTCAACGGTGCCCATGGGGTTTATGGAGAGTAGAGCTCCGCAATTACTAGGTCTCGGCACTAGGGGGGAAGATGTGGCCAGTATCTCGTTCCGACAGGTTGACCCCAGAATTAACCCGGTACTCTTTTTACAGCAGGTTGAGAAGAATTGGGAGTCAGTCCGGATGACGAAGTATGAAGAAAAATCATACATCACAGCCGGAATCGAACCCCTTACATCCAGCCAGCAGCTCAACGCTCTAGCCACTGAGCCAAGCTGACTTCTACACAACACAATTGTTAATATTCATCGTCCTAGCTAGACAATCGTCCTTGCCAAAAAGAACCGTATGATTCAGGAACTATTTCATATAATTTCTTTCCCTCAAATACAAAAGATATTATTAAATTGAATCTCTTCAAATTCGCGGTTCAAAGTTTCCTTCTCAGCCATTGCTGTCATAATTCTAAAGAATTCATTGATTTTAATAAAAGTAATTAATAAATGTCTCAGTATCCCAATAAATATCTTTTATATTATTGAATTTAATGTGATGTTAATTCTTCCTATACTTTATCACGCCATTGTTATACTATTAATACTGATTAAATTACGATTTTTATGCACGATATTATTGTTACTCATTATTCATAATAGTTTATTTCTACCTGTACGCAACCTTGGCGTGATTGTTTACATCGTCTCCGCAGCCCCACCCTGGTCCGAATTTTTCTCCGGTTTTTCTTCGGGCAGATGCTGATTTATATATACGCAGTATTGCCATTAATACTTAATAATTACTAATCTCGATTTTTCACTTATTTTAATAGCTATGATTTATTTGGAAAATAATAAATAAATAACAGCACATATTTGTGAAACTATTTTTTAAATATTAAATCCACCATTTCTGTTCCTTGATAGAATTTGGTAGCATAGTCCTTTGCTTAGTTCCAGATAGCAAGTAAGTTTATTACCCAAGTGGCTAAACGTCGTTTGTAAAGCTTTCTTATGATAAATTATTTATAATCAAGTAATATGAACTTGTTTGTCCGGGACAAACAAGTTCATACTGACTGCGGTTGCGGAAGTCTACGTTTAAACAGGTAATAGATCACAAGAAACATTTCACTCACAATAGTTTTCCCACAATCTTTTCGAGAAATTATATAATTATAATATTTTGATACACAACTTATGAACTCGATAAGTATTACCACAAATAAGTCATATAATCTTACGAAAGTGGGACATGAAAAGGCAAAAAAAGACTTGGACTATTAAGAAATTTAATACAGCCTTCAGAATTTAAAACATCGAATAATACTGACAAAACGTTAAAAAATAAACTCAAGCAATGGTTACCAAGTAATTATGTTATTTTAAGATATTTAATTGCAGTTAGTAGTATTTTTAGTCTTTAGTAGTTTTATTTATTGCTATTGTTTTTTTTTGTGTTCGACAGCTGCACACAGGTACCTCTTAGTACTTTCCCAGTACCTCACTAGAAATACCCCGTAACATTTCTCCTATATTGTATTAGCTATTATGTAACTAGGTTAATAAATGTATGATTGAATGAATTGAATCTAAATATTAACAACCCACCAAAACACCTACCTGAAAAGACAATGGAAACTTCTTGGGCAATGGACGCTTCTTGAAAAACTTAAATTGGACAATGAAAGCTTCTTGAAAAACTTCTTTTCTGGAAGAAACCTAGAAAAAAAACGAAATAGTCTCCACCCTTATTCGTTATTTTATCTGTACAAGAGAAAACAAATTTTTTAAGGACGGTCATACGCATGAGAGATATTCATTTACTCCAGAATACTTCCCACTGAAATAAAATACCGCATTTCTATGCATTCTCCTTCCATCTCGTAGTCGCTCAGTTGCATATTCATAATCTCTAAGATGTGAAATCAATGAGAGAGTATAGGTATCATTACATTCCTTCATAAGGTTTATATGCATCGTGAATGGAGTGGATGGCGGGCGTCACCTCGAAGCAGAAACCGCAAATCCTTTCGCGCACTGTACGCCATAAGGCTTTCACTCGTTCGCAGAAGCAAAAGGTCTGCGATGCTGTGAGGGGATGACTCAATGGTTTCGTGATCCCAAAATACTACAAGAGCTATCTTGACCGCAGAATGCAAAGAAATAACTTTTACCTTCGAATAGTTTATCTGAGTTTGTTCATTTACGCAGGTAAGTCAATAAGTGAGTCACAAAATTGGATAGAGGCAATAATAATCAAAGTAGCTTCCTGACATTTATTTTAGTTTTCGACATAATATCCTATACATTCAGACACTTATCCCATCTCTTTACAAGTCATTGAAAGACGGTGGCAAAGAAGTCTCGGTTGCCGTCGCAGCGAAAACGTCTTGAATTACGGCACCCATCGTGCACAAACATTACGAAAGTGCAACTGCTCATGCACGATGTTCCATACGGTTCCAAGAGAATTGCCTACAGCACACGCTACGTCATCGATCGTCACACGCTGGTCATTACGAATTATTTGTTCCACACGTTGCACTGTGACTGCAGTTGACACCTCCGCAGGACGACCACGCGCTCCCCATCTTCGATACTTTTCCTTCTCTTGTTAAATTTCTGGATCCAATTGAACACAGCTTTCTGGGAGAAACACTTGTCACCATAAACGGGATGCATTTCGCGATGCGCTTCTTCTGCGGACAGTCTTTTGGCCCACAAAAAACGCACAACTGCACACTGTTCTTCTGGTGTAAATGCAACACATCCGCCATCTTGCACTGGCTGCCTCTGACAGACTGCGTACCTACGAGATGTCACGCAGCCTACACGGCAAGCATACATATGCTGCCCTCTGCTGGCAAAAAATGCGCTCCTAATTTAAAACGGTATAAGGGAAACTGACGTTTGCTACTTATATACTGACTAGTTCTCGTACTATTTGAGCAGAGACGACGTATATAGAGTGATTCAAACTAAACTGGAGGTGTCAAGTTATCTCCAGTGCGAACACCGGCGGCATACTGACAGTCAAAATTTCACACTCATACTTTCTTGAGAATGCGATTTTAACTTATGATGAAAAAAAGAAAAATAGTTCACCCTTCNTATATATGTATCTGTATTCGTTTTATTTCGGGCTTGAAGAAGACATGCAAAATACTAAAATTCTAGTTTAAAAAATAAATAAAAGTGACCATATCTCTTCAACTGAAAAAGTAAAATTTATTTAAATACGTCTAGACTTACCTCAGTATAAACCAAACCGAGATATTTTTAACAGTGTAAGAGATATTAGAGGTGAAAGCTGTATTTTCTGTATAAGCACATCAGCGCCATTTTCCCCCTCCAATTTCCGGTATCGGCCGAAGTATGAACATGTAACATAAATGTCAGAATTTAAAACCGCATATTTAAGAAAGTGCGTAAAATTTGTCTGTGATCCTATCACTTGTATTTACACAGGAGGTGTCTAAATTCCCCGGTGATTAATTTGAATCACTTAGTACATCATAATTGGTATTCGGAACTGCAGGATTCAGAAATCGTGTCAATGAAGCTTATTATTCACGAGTAAACATAAAATTGCTGCCCGAGAGTTGTATCTCGTTAGTATTGTGAAATTATTCTTTAAATTTCTTCTCTAAATGTTAGTTAATGAGCAAAAAGACTTCAGTAAATCTAAACAATGAAATCTCAAGCATAATACTGAAAAACACAATGCAATAATTATAAATCAAAAAGGTATCAGTATACAAAAATGTTTTCAAACTCTCGTTTGTATACAAAAATTTACAAACCTCCAAACACATGCAGTACAATCAAAGTATGCCTATTGTCCTTTTTGAGTTCTTACGAATGATGGAATGAAATTTTGCAGAATATGAATGAATTGTTGCTGTGCGAGTTGGAGAATAGTGATAATGCGAATGTATACATTTTTATTGGTTTCTGGAAATAACTACAGTACCATAATTGGAAAACTAAACACTTGCTATTCGAAATCGACCACTAACAAAGGCTTTATGTTCACTCGGGATTTTTCGCATAATTGCTTCATTTAACGAACCAGTGTGTCTTGTCCACCTCGGCAGAATTACGGCGACAATATACCAATGTTTCAAAGTCATCCTCGCCTTCCTTAGCACTCCTTCACAGCGTCATACAAATCTCTTCTTGTGAACAATCCTGTCTCCAGGATAATTAAGAGCAAACATCAAGAAGCGGTTTTATTATCCGCAAAGAGGAGAGAAGACCCAACTCCTAAAGGAGAGAGGCAATTTTCTTGTTATTCGTGTCAATTCTTCACGAAGTACGCGTACACTTATAATTCTAAGGAAGTAGTAGTCCTACTTTTCGAGTCCAGTTAGTATTTCTTTTAAAGGGCAGATCACTGTTTGTATAACATACTTTGAAACATTCGAAGACAAGTAGCATAAAGAGATTTTCTGGGAAGCATGGCTGAATAAAAGAAGAAAATATTTGCTTCGAATGAAAATGAACACTCTCCCTAATTACAGATTCTTAATCATTCGATTGACATAACATCGTAATATTTGAAATAGAATATACCATCACCTGATTAAAACTCGCAAAATTTTCCAACCAATTTCGTTTTTATTTTTAAGAATTAAACATTAATCCTTGTGTAAATTAATAATTTATTTCTGTCTAGTCTGATTTTACAAATTAAAAGCATATATTTTCACGTAAGTCTCCACTGCAGGGTTCTTGGAAAGATCTTGTACATAACGTTTATAAAAGGACAAAGTATTCATTAGAGGGCTCGTTAGAGCTTGCTCATTTTAAGTATTTTAAACGCAGAATCAATTACTCGATGTAGCTATTGATGTCTGTTCAGCACCTTTTTCATGTGTACTATCACCGAGGGCTCATTTGTGACAGAAAAGCTGGTCACTCAACCCATAAAAAATGTAAACGTAAATTAAGGTATTGCGTATAGATTCCTCAAATTCCGTGACATATTTTTCCCCACCAAACTGCTTTCAGGAATCATAGTTGCAATTTTCCATTTCGGGTTTGAGCGGCAATATTGCACCACCAAGGGTACTTTTTCCCACCTTTTTCTCCTAGTCTAGGATCCTGAGAACATTTTTTGTTTGTCTCTTTGTCACGAATGTGTTATAGATTTTATCGTTGCTTTATAGCTGAAGATCTCCATCGGGGGACTACGTAGGATGGAGAACGCGTAGGCGGTGGACCACCCAAAACTCGAATAAAATATACGAATTATAACTAATAAAGAGTCAAGATTAATTATTTCTGTAGTTATGATTAATTGATATGTAATTGATTCTTAGGTTATATGTAATTTACAACAACTCCCAGACAAAAATGTCTCGAGTTCTTGAAAATATCGTATTATGTTATTTACTGTAACTCCAGAAAAAAATGTAGTAAGTCACTATATATTTTTATAATCATATTGAGGGTACACATTCTACCGCCAAGCCACCAGATCGAAGAAGAGTTGGGTGATCTTTGACTACAATGCAACAACTCTAAGTATCAAACTTTCTCGTCAAAATGAGTCACTGGCCCTTAGACTATCCCGCGAGGGGTCTCTACTGTCTTGTTCTGCCAGCACCATCACCCGCTCATTACGGAGCGGCGTCGGAATGCTCCTCTTTCTTCCCAGCCCGAAACACGAGTAAAGAGACGCAAATAAATTAACGCGTGCACAAAGACCCTTCCACCCACACGCACTTAGGGATCCGTCATTTTGAAGGTAATTTAATTAAATTGCTTTTAATAGCTTATTAGTAAAACGCCCCTTCGAGTGACGAAGTCAGATACTGTGCCCCCTCGTCCCCGATTTCACCCGGCCCGCCTCCGACCTCTGCATTAACACACTGCTAATTAAATGGTTCATCAAGAGCTAATGAATAATGAGCGCGTTTTTTTCCTCTCTTTTTATGGGCAGCGCCGACGTGGTTGTCAGGAAACTGGCCGAATTCTGGGGGAAGCCAAGATGGATGGCGGTGTCAATGTCGGCGATCGCCCCTCTCGAACACGCCTCCGCCTCAGCTTCGCCTCCGCTTCCGCCTCTCCGCCCATCCTCTCACGCTTTGTATAGCCCCTCATTTATTCGTGTCTTCCTCCCGTTCGAATGCCCTTCCCTCCAACGCTTACATCTCAATAATAGATACTGTTGAGCGTCGCCAGCATTTTTCATCCCGTGTCGTGTTCTGTTAGTAATGAAGCACACGATGACATTAACAGAGTCAACTAATTTCTCATTGAAAGAATTCACTTTTGGAAATGAGCGTGGATGATTTATCTTTACCTGGATGCAAAATAATCTAATTAACTATTATTAGCTTGATCATTGTCATATCTGCTTCCAGGCATCTGTTTTTAATGCAAAACTATTCCCTAGAAACAAGAACTGATGTTACAATATTAACACGAATATAGCAGCAACTTTCCAAACAGTTTGTAACTATATTATGTACACGGTTTATTCACTAACAAGGAAGTCGTGTAATAAGAGAAGAGCAGGAGATGTTAGTCGTCGATTTCGACAAGTTCCCTGATACGTCGTTGGCAGATATCATCGTGAAAAGTAAAAACCTCAAAGAAACTATCCTCCACCAACGGAGCATTTTTGAGATATTGGACACAATGTCATCCACGTCCCAAGGCAAATTGCATGTTTGAATACTATAGTATACGAAAAAATGCGCAAGGATGGAGAAGGTAGTTTTATTTCACCGTATTTACAGAACATCAAGAAATATTTGTACTTTTACCGCGATTAAAGAGTTCAGGAAACTTTCACTCAATATAATCTTTCCTGAAATTCTTGTTCATGTGATCATGGGTATTCAAGTCAGATGAGAATAAGAATAACAGAGATACACGTCCAAATTGTCTATGACTAAACGGGAAAATATTTTGTGAAACATCCTTTTTCACACAAACGTAAAGAAGTTCACATATAAAAATAATATTTTAGTGTAGAAATACTTACAAAGATCAAGCATTTTTTCAGACCTATAGAAAAGGCTCGTGTCAATGCCTCGTGGATGGAAAGTAGATATAATGATTTTCCTGAAACAAAAATCCGATAACAAATTATTGCAAGAAGGACAATACAGAAACATTTTATGAACGTAAAAATATTATGAAGAAAAATAGTTTATGAAAGTCAAGGGTAGGATTCCAGTCGACGATTATAATGTTTGAAGGATACGATAAAAATTATTTACACATCTAATTTCTAGATGCTGTCAGTCCCAGGAGGGTAGTAAATAATTTTGCAAAAAAATCAGTGAACTGGTGTTTTCTTGAAGTATTGTATTCCAATGAAGTCTCATGATAAAGAGAAAATCCCGAAGTATGTTTTGGTGAATATGCGGATTTACTATTTTGTTAAGTCAACTGCTAAAAGAAAAGATTACTAATTAATTCATGTAATGGAGAAAAAACTTGATATTTGGAATGAATTTTGAAAAGATCTAAGAAAATCATTTAAGTTGAGTAATTATTGTCAGTTAGTACGTATTTGTTACTGTTTTTATAATTGCAAATTATTGCAATTTTTGTGTTACTTGTTTAAACAACTCACTAATTATTGCAAATTACAAGTAATGAAAGATAGTAATTACTGCAAATTAGAGAAGAATTAATCTTCTTCACTTCACCAGAAGTTACTTATTGTTTGGAATAAACTTTCCCTCAGCATGTAAGAAGATCAAAAACTGAGGGGAAGAAGCTGAATATAAATCCTCGTCTCTTCCTAATTTTTTTTCACTGACCCAACTCCGAACACGAATGTCTATGCTAATTAACGGTACTACGGATTTCACTAAAATAAGATTATCAAGATTAATGTCTCCGCATGATCTGCCCTATTATCTTATCACTAATCACTATCATTGAGAACTGTTACCCTTTCAAAAAAAAATTATTTTTTTACACAGTTGATGTCCTCCTCGGCCGCGTTTAACTCCTACGCTTTCAAGTCTTTGGTTGGTGATGATGTGGATAATGTTTACTCTATTGAGGTTCATTAAATAGGTTTTACAAAAATAATGTTTACTACAGTACAGTCTCCTTCATCCATTGCAATTTTTTGAGTTTCTTATTTGGGATTTCCCAAGATTTATATGTGAGAGATTATAATAATAATAGTAATAAATTTATTGCCAAAAAAAGAGTACAAACTGCGTATGACCACGTGGAGGACAATAATCTAATTAAGTAACTAATAAACTATTATAGGCAAATACGTTTTAGATCTAATTTTTTCTACTGAAAAGAGTATTTACAACTAGCTTACTTTGCTTTTCAGAAAAATCTAACTATTATTTACTTTCGTAATTGATTCCTCATTTCCACTGTCCATTCACATTGATACTAGAACGCAGAATAGGTATTTTATTTATTATTTTTCACATGATTTACCCCTGCACCCAACATTTCAAGGGTTGGTCCTTTTTCGTTCCTTCTCTTTGCTTTCTTCGTCTCCTTCTTCGTTGTTAATATAACATAAGATAACGAAACAATTTTTTAATAAAAATAAAAATTGGTGTCTATTACACAGAAAACGAGGATGCTTTGACCTACAACGGGATGTCGCACCGATGAAGACGTACTTTTTTTCTGAATCATATACGTGACCATTCCATTGAGATGAGGTGGTTGCTAATCCAATTTTTGCTACAAAATATTTATTAAGCTGTAAATTTTATTACAAAACATTTCAAACATATGATATTTCTTTCTTCTCTGAAGAAATGTCTTGTTTCTTTGATTTAAAATATAGCATATTCATTCGGGAATTTTCTCCTCTCCTGACCATATAAATGACATGCCCAAAAAATATGATTGGAAGATTAATCATTCTCGCGCCAAAACGTATATATGCGTTAAAATTTCCATGTCCAGAGACTATTTCCAAAACACTTTTGCAGAATAGGTAGCGGAGATGATTTAAATTTTGATTTCTGTTGGAGCGAACACCAGAATTCCATAATGCGGCTCAGCAGAACACGTGCTTTAAGTTAGCGTTGGTCATATTACGCGAGGAAATTTCATCGCACTAGTTCCGCTTCCTCTTCCGCCAGAGTTGCCATGCGCGTGTCGGTTCCGTAGCCCACACAGTGGGACAAACTTTTCTCTCAAAAACCAAATCTATCCTCGACAATGTTTGAGACTTTTCTTGCCTTGGTTTAATTACTAGTATTAGAGGTTATTTCTTGGAATCCTTCCTTATTATGTTCTCGAAAATAGGTTTATCATGTGTAACCACAACAAAAAAAGTAATCCTCTCAAGCAGTTTCTAGTCTTACCTTCTTTTGTTTTGGTAAAAGTATGTCATTATTTCATCAGTTAGATATACTACAACAACAAAAGATATCATTCAAAACTGAACATTATTGAACGTTAACAAATATCAAAGAATTCATAAAGCAGAAACAAAAAATGTACTTTCCGTATACCGCATCATTGAATATTTCAACTACTTTTCGATAGATAGTGAATTTTGTGTGAGAATAATTTTAAAATAATTAATTACAACTTTTTTTTTGCAAATACAAGCACAGAAAAGAGCAACTGTGCCAATTACACGCAATTATATTCAGTAATTTAAACTTATTTTTATTTCGATACAAAAAATGGTCCAAATGAATCAAATGTCCCATATTCTACAATTGAGAATAAATTTTTCATTTATTTTGATCATTAACTAAGCCCGTCCCTGCTTTGGGGATGCAAGCGCATTAACTTCCATCATTTTACAACACTTCTATCTAGTGACCACATTTCGAATGAAAAGGGAGGAAACCTCGGGGAAAAACAATTCCACACATTGTCAATAATAATTCTCAAAATTAAGTATTTATTACAATTAATATGCCCACATTTTCATGGAATGTATGCACGTCATTGTAATACAACACTCTAGAAATCTTTATTCTAAAAATGATGAATTAAAACATGTTAGATAATTTTATAATAAGTCAATATACATAGTGTATTTAGTATACCAGAAACTTCAAAAATTTTCCCTCTACATTTTCTTCAATTCGAACAGTACTGGTGACAATTGCTCCAAGAAAAAGAAAATGAATAACTCGTTTAGTCCAACCGAAGAGCATTCGATGCTCCCTCGCACGCTTGTCTTCCGCGCTGGGTGCGCGCGTTCACGTTCGCCCAGCAGCGGTCTCCATTCAAAGAAAGTAGTTCTATTACTCATCACGTTCTTGTACCGAAGACAGGTAAATTTTTACGNGGGGGGGGGGGGGGGGAGCCGAGAGAAAGCAATCTCAGCCGTCGCGATTTGCTTGTTTCAAGAATATGGTAGCTCTCTTTCCTCTTAAAGAGGTTTGCGTGCTGTCGGAGAGATACGAACTGCAAGGGGGAAGTTAAAATGGATTACAACTTCGCAGTTAATCTTTTTACTTCTATCTCTGGGTCAATCAAAACGAAGACGTGGGGAGTGAATATGCCAAGGACTGAAGATTCGAGTTGAGGGGTGAAAGGGCCGCTGCAAAATTTTTCCCATCAGCGTCTAATGCTGGAACTTCATTTGGCGTTGCGGTATTTGTGTAGCGTATACGCTGTATTTGGCTAAATATTTGACATACAAATATCACAAACATTCCATCTTTACATGGTCCAAACATGCAAATAACAATAATGTCGCATATGTTTTCTTATACCAATGATGGACGGGATGAATTTGTTATAATTCAAGAAATATTTATACCGTTTCGTTTTCCCAGTCCATATAAATGATCCAGTCCATATAAATGTTTTAGTCCATATTAAAGAAATTGTAGAATAAGAAATGTCAAAAGAAGGTTAAAGAACAAGAATATCAACAAATCTCGATCACGCGCGCTCAATTGAGCGAAGCACGGAAAACCAAGTGCGGACGCTTCACGTAAATATTTGTCTTATTTGAGTCCTTTGATGTGCGATTAAAAACTGACAAGAGGGCGGATACGGGAGTTTGCGTATTTGTCACTGTATAACAAATACATCGAATACAGACAAATAGCTCATCTACACTTGGCCATGTTGGCAAATACACAAATATGCAACGCCAAGTGAATTGCCGGCATAAGGGATATCTCCTAAAATATTTGGACCCTAAAAAATGAATCAAATGAGACAACGTGCCATATTCCTCGTTTATGACTTCGGTGCTTCTCACCGACACGTTTCAATTCATACAATGCTGTAAGCACTTAAATACCGGTTTCACACGTTCCTACGTGTTAAGGTTCGTCATGCATTTAAGTGCACACACCATTGTGTGCCGCCTGATTCACTGATCTCCTGTCTGGGGATGTGTCTCAGGTCATCCGGGGTTTAGGTCTGGGTGGAAATGGTATACACTAGTGGAAAGCGAACGGGTGGTGTAGTGGTTAACACACCTGCGATAAAAGCATTAGTCTCGGGTTCGATTCACAAATTATCACATATCTTCTCCACGTGTAGAGTACACGAAAGAAATATATGTGTTGCAAGTATTAAGGATAATGGATTTTTGCATGACGTTTAGAGTCGGTTTTTAAACTCAGGGTCGAGCTTTGAAAATGAGGGTCGAGTATGAAAATAATTCAGGTGAACAAAAATTCAGAAAATTATTTGGTGTGGTATACTGATGCCTGCAGGTATGCAAAAGCATCCGCAAAATCTGCCCTGAAAATATATCTGTGGCTAGGTGGGATAGAATTGCAAAAATCTTATCTTAAACTCCGCGGAGATTATAAGTACACAGTTAAGGAAAGTGAACCAGCCTGGCAACAAATGGAAGCTGAACGTCTCGGAGAAATACTATCAAAAAAATGTAGCCGCGACCTATGGGGTACAATTCGTAAATTACGACGAAATAAAACTATATCAAATAAATAGATTCAATGGGATGGGAAATGCACTTTAAAAATATTCTAGCAGGAAATGATAACCTATCCCGAAGTAGTAACGAAATAGAAATAATATTTACAACCGATATAGTGCCTGAACTAGATGCGTGTATTACATCACATGAAATATCTTCTGCCACTCGCAATTTGAAAAAAACAATAAAGCGCCTGGAGTGGTTGGTGTTCCTTCCGAATTTATTAAGGAAGTAACTAATGATACTGTGCCATTTTTAACCGACTTTTTTAATTACATCTACGATAAAGGTGTTTCTCCAGACTCATGGACTACGGCTGTAATAAAACCTATATATATAAACAAAGGAAATATAAACGGCCCAAATAGTTATAGGGGAATCTCACTACTTAATGCTATTGGAAAAATTTATTGCAAAATTCTGCACTGGAGATTACAACTCTGGACCGAGAAAGAAAATAAACTCCCGACATTACAGGCTAGTTTTACAAGCAACAACAGCACAATAGATAATCTATTTAGCCGAGAGAGAAACTCGAAAGAAACGCGGAAAGCTGTACAGCGTGTTCGTAGATTTTGAGAAAGCTTTAGACACGTAAACAGAGACATCCTCTGGTGTGTATTAGCGGACAAGGGAGTGTCAAAAAATTCCTACGTACTTTGCAAGCCTTATATTGCTCTGACAATGCGTGCGTAAAAACAAATACTACTACTCTAACTACTACTTTCAAGTAACTCAGGGAGTGAAGCAGGGATGTGTTCTCTCTCCGTTGTGATTTTTTATTATTTATTAACGACATAATAGAAAACTTATGTGAGGCGTCCACAGATGTCCCAACAATAGGTGCTCCTCCTGAACAGAATCAGTTGCTATTTGCGGACGATCTTGTTCTATTCTCCACAACACCGTTGGGACTTCAGATAGGTCTAGATACGTTGGAGCTGTTCTGTGATAAATCCGTTTGAATACCATGACTTTGGTTTTATGTATGTTTATATGTAAACATACATAAAACCAAAGTCATGGTATTCAAACGGATTGATGTTTAGTAAAAATTAAATTTGGAATTACAAACATCAACCTCTCGAGAAAGTTAAAGATTACACTTATCTAGGTGTCAAAGTAAGCATGAACGTAACCTGGTGAAGACATATACAAAAATCAAAACAAAAAGGCATGTATATTCTAAATGAAACCCAAAGAAGTACTGGTACCATCCCTGACATCGATCCTAGGATTGTAGTAACAATGTTCACGTCACTATTCCCACCTGCAGTAGCGTATATGGGCAGAAATATAGGGTGTTGGGGATTGCGCATCACTTAATTCGCTTCAAAATAAATTCTTGAAAAATTCTCTTGGCGTACCTCCGAGTACAGAACTGTGGTACTCTTTGGGAATTCGGAGTTTTACCGTTAGAAGTAAAAATTAAGACGAGGGCCATTAAATATTGGGTTTCAATAAGAAATGGGAAAAGGAACAACAATACATACGATTGCTACGAGTTAACGTGTAACGATGGGTGGGGTCAAAAATTAGAACTATAATCAAAACTGACGGTCTAGGACACTTGTGGCAGACAGCTCCGGCGAGATCTGATTATAAATGAATTATTCAGAGACTTGAAGACATAGAGAAACAAAACATAACGGTTGAGAGACAGGAAAAGAGGTCACTAATCGTGCAGAATATTGTGGCAGGAGACTGGGGGCGAAAACCGTATATAGACAAATTAAACAAGGTAGCAAGAGCAGGTAACACTTGCTTTCGAGTTGAGGGATGGAAATTAAGGTAACTGAGGAGGGATCGAGATTCGCAATGCCCTTTATGCACGGAACAAGAAGATTGGGTCCACATTCTGTTAAATTGCGTTGCCACTGAAATAGGTAGAAAAAAGTGGCTTCTTGAGGGGGGATACAATCGTAAACCAAGAAATTACACTCTACTTTAGTCCTTGGCAAGTTTCTGAGTATGGTTAGAAAAAAGAGGGAGGCGGAACTGATGAAGGAGATTGACCAGAATAAACACATTTAATTTAAATGTTTAAATTATTATTATTATTATTATTATTATTATTATTGTAAGTGATAGTTGTAGTTATATTAGTATTATATTTTAGTCTGTTTTCAATGATTTAAAAATGTATACATGTGCGGATATGGTTCCATGTACATGTACGTATATATAGGTAAATATGTAAACAAGATTTATTTGGGAATGTTGGTATGTATGCATATGTTATTTGCCCTGAAGATAAGTATGTATTCTTTCTACGAATTTATTTGACTCTGCCGCCGATTTTTTTTTGTTCTGTTACAGGTTTCCAGATACCAACCAGATTCTTCTTATTATGCTTAGTGCGCTTGCCCTAACCGTTGGTTTTCCGTGGTTCCCAACGGTGCTCAGTGAACGAAACAGTCATTTAAGTATAAATAACAATAGCTGAGATTAAAAATTAAAATTAAAAAAATAGCCAAGACAGTAAAAAAATTCTTATTACCATTTATTAATTTCTTTTTCCGCTACTGATATCATTTACCTACCAAATAATCGAAATATTTTAATACCTGTATTTTTAGTTACTGTTTCAGTTCATTGAGAGTGAATACTAGGGTATAGTATGCACAGTCCACGGTACATTTAAGCCTTTTTGAATTTGAATCTGAAACTCAGATTTTGTCTAAGTTTGTGTACGATTCACGTACTTGAAATGATTATAGGAAGAATTTGTGTGAGAGTTTTCCACAGCTGTTGAATTTGGAAAGCTAGGTCGTTGTATTTCCTGATTTTCTCTGCATAGGTCTTTTGAATGTTGATGTTATGGCGGGGATGATACATCAATGATGAAGGTTTATTATTATTATTATAATAATATTATAAAATTATTATAATATTATTATTATATTATTATTATATTATTATAATATTATTATTATATTATTATTATATTATTATTATTGTTATTATATTTTTAGAAGATCACTCATGTTAGTATTTTTATAAATGAAGGTATTCGAGAAAGCTATTATCCGAGGTTTACATGAGCTTCGAGAATTTTACAATTTTTCGTTGCGGCCAAATTGTCGTAGATGAAATATGAAATTATTATTACACGTTTCTGGGATGGTTATGTATGAAACAACGCACAAATAGAGACGTATGCCGAGTTTTGTGCACCCAAGGGGTTTTAAAATAGTACGCCACCTCCATGGCGGCAAGTCACGGTCCATAATCTGTTATACTAAATCCATATTTTTATTGTTATTATTTGTTTTCTAATTCTATAATTACGGTTGGAGAAAAAAGAACGTATTGATATATTGACTTTGCAGTTATTACTATTTACTCAAAAACTGATACACACTTAAGCTTCAAATAAAATAATGTCGAACGATTACACGCCTGAATTAACTAAAACATTCAAGAAACTCGTTTCACAACAAGCATTAGATAAAAAAAATTATTCAAAAAGTTAAAGAGCCACAACTATGTTTGTAAACTTTCGTGATTCTTGAAAAAGTACGCTCCTCCTTCTTTAACGAAAACAGTACATTGACGTAAGGTAAGAGGAATGGCGACATCTTTGAGTCAGCGTCCACGAGTCAGAGATCACCCTTCGAGTCTAGGGTTCTGGGTTCCAATCACGGGTAAAGTGTTATATCATCACTCCGAGTGATCCAGTGCTATGTGGGATTGTAATATTATCATCATCTATTAACCTCATTAAATTGTTGAAAAATAATATTTGACATTATGTTTTCATTTGAAAACAGAGGTACGAATTAATTAATTTATAATAAACGAATATAATAGTTAATACGAATATTTCAAGAAAAAATTAACCCGAGCAGTAAGAAGAAAACATTCAGCTCTCCGATTCTGGAACACTTAATTTTCTGACTCATAAATTAGTATTGTGTTTGAATAATAGTAATTTACGTCATAAGCTTGCAAGTAGGAACGCGAAAGAGAAACTGCTCGTAGCAAGAGAATTAGGAAGGCAAGTACTGTGGCGCTGAAGTAAAAACGTTCGTTTGCATTAGTTGGCGTCCAATATTTCTCTCCCGAGCGGAAGAAGTACCATAAAGTGAAAACAATGTTGCGGGACACCAGCATACTCTCGCTGACTGTCAATCGTAAATAACACATCGGACGTAGATGTATGAAAATAAAGAAGCCTAGGAGCCACTGAGATGACACGACAACATGCTCTAGAGAACAATAGGAAATAAACGTGTCTCGCAGAGCACGACCGTAAACAAGGTCCAGGTAGATTTCCCTGCTCTATTACGAGACGCTTACACGAATGATATGGACACAGGTGCACTGAGAGAAAGGTTGCCGGTATTTTTATAAAACGAGGGCGTAACTGTCCGCGCCGCGCGGGGTTCTGCTCGCAGAGGTCGTGAGGACAGAGGTCGAGGATAGCCATTCCAGCGCCTTGCACAACTTGAGCTCGGCTTCAGAGACTAGAAGAGTCGAGCAATAAAGCACACCAAGATGATTCCTATGTTCATTACATAGGAAGTGGAACTATGTCTCAATAGTAAAGACTCAAAATTAATAATGGAAGGAGGATTAGAAACTACGTTGAGCTGAAAAATAAATTATGCTACGGTGAAATCTTCACCAATGTTATAAAGTAGAAATATTATTCTATTGGAAGTTAAAGAATCATATAAAATAGAAGATAATTATAATATTATTGCCATAAAATTGTCACACTACGGTGTGGATCACCATGTTCTGTAAGGAGCTAATAAATTTTTCAGTAAAGCTCTGCCCCCAAGGATAGCTTAGAATAAAATCAAACGTCAGTATGTATTTCATTATTTGAATAAAACACCAAGTCGACTAGAATAAGTTTTGTAATTTAACGGCGATATTTATCCGCTCGCCGATAACCGAAATCGCGTATCATCCGCAAAAAACACGCTACATCACTGCCTGTTCAAAAATTGTGCTTCTAAACATGCAAGATGTTATCGTTTGCGATAGCAAATTTACTTGCAAATAGGGACGAGTCTGCCACTGACTTCGATGAAAAAGTAGCAGGAAAGCAAACATTATTGTTACCTTGAGATACTTTTTTTAATTCAGACCAATAAAGTCCTAACTTTATTAAATAAATATTACACTATGAGGATACTACACGCTACTTCTATAATTGCATTCAATTTTATTTATAGTTCAACATTTTTTTAAATTGAAAGTAACGTCTGATGTATTAAAGAGAGAAGTGTTCAAAGAAATATTTGTATATGTATGTACAATCCGCTCCGCTGGTAACACTTTCCGTAATAAAATTTTTGAAATGTGGGAAAGAGATATGTATTTCTGCTCAATGCTAAGTATTTTCGGATCTAACGTTTTGTACAACCATTCTTTCAGCAGATCAAGAGAGCTCAGTAGGTGGACACTTAGTAATTAGTATTCAGTAGTCGTGGAGTGGGTGAGGGAAACCCCAGCTGAAAACCTCACTGAGTTTCTACATTTCCAATGAGTTATTGGAAAAAATGGCATGGCTTAGGAGTTGGATTTCTCGCTCACTTCCTCATCTCGTGATCTCAACCTCTGAAAGGGACCGTTTGCTTGTGTATCGTGCTCTAATTCCAAAATCTACCAGAGTATCTTCCGTCGTGGCGCTATCACCGAATGTCTAGTCTTCGCGGAGAAAGTTTTATTACACTCCGAAATTCTAAATATCTTGCAACCAGCGTTTACGATTATGAGAACTGCTTCCAGAAGGGCCTCCGATGTAGAAGTTCACCTGTTTTAACCCCCGAAGTCCATCCCACCGACGAGCTGATATCGAATGCGCTGAGGTTCTTGGCTCAATAAAACTGTCATCTGATAGTTATCCTTCGAGTTTCCATCTCAACCGAGAGGGTATTTATTTGCATCACACGATTCCACTAAAAAATGTCGATGATAAAAGTCAATGGACCGTGCCCTGAGCCGTGAATCATTAAATGGAAATCGTTTTTAACATAAAAATAACAAGACGAGGCTTCGCCTTCAGGCGTCGGGACTAATCGTGAGGGAAGACATCGGGAATTTCGAAAGCGGTCTTGCAAATCGCGCGCCCAAGGAACTTCGTTAAAGGCATTTTTATTCCTGGCCGTCACTCCACTTTCGATGGCTCTGTCCTCCGCACTCCCTTCCTCGGCATTTGCAATCACCTCTCCTTCCCCAGAGCGGTTCCTCGCTGCACCGGGCGCTCGTTTCAGTCGCTGCATCGCCACACGTTTCCCATGAGCATCCCAAGCGCTTCACGCTCCCATTGGTAGGCGATCGCTCGTGGGGTGTTCCTTCTGTTCCTTCACTTCATCTCGCCTTCATCCCATTCAGTGCACCCTACCTCCAGCCCATTCTCCTTCTCCTCCAACCTCCATGCCCTCATTCTCCTCCTGCCTCCGCCTTCACGGATGGTTGAGCGAAGAAGTGGTGCACAGGTTTCGCGTCAACGCGTCGAGCGCTCGTTTGGCGGCGAAAAACGGCGACCGGCTCCTGCAATGTTACGAGAGGAATTAGGAATTCAACCACAGGGAAATTCTCATCTACTCTTCATAAATTTAGGACAAGCTGTTTGAGGTTTGCGGAATAAAGTCATGATTAGTAGGTCTCGAAATCGATTCATCAAGTTCTCCTCGCATCAAGGATTTGATTAACTGGTACGAAATGAAATTTGTACGCTTGCCACAAATCATCACGGATTCTCAAAACATCGTACACGAATTATCAGATATTCAGACAATTCATAAATAAATAGTGTGGGAAAAAGTTATTCTACGCTATTAATGATGTGAGGATAAAAGTCTTTAAACTTATAGAAATTTAAAAGAAAGAAAATTTAAATTATAACCGCACGTGCATAAATTATATATAAATTCACAAAGATGTTCTGTTATATCTATATCTTTCATTAGTAACTATAATAAATATGCAGAATTGTTCAAATGTACGTAATTAACTTGCCATAATAATGAGACACACTTTTCAGATAATTAATTAATTCAAGTTGAAACCACAAATGACAACATTTGAGATAGGTGAACATTATATTTTATTTAGACTTTATCCACTAC
Source organism: Laupala kohalensis (assembly GCA_002313205.1). NCBI lineage: Eukaryota > Metazoa > Arthropoda > Insecta > Orthoptera > Trigonidiidae > Laupala > Laupala kohalensis. The sequence goes on along the minus strand of NNCF01130567.1, from coordinate 228,934 downwards.
TTATTAATTTAATTTAATTTTCGAATACATACTTCTCAAGCGACGTGTTTGCCTTTAAATACACCTACAAAATTGGAAGAAATCACCGGATCAAATTTTAATAAATTTTTACAAAGGTTCTTAGATGAACATATGATGGTTGGAAAACAATGACCCAAATAAGAAAGAAAAACTACTCTCAATTTAAATTCAAAATAACACAATTCCAAATCAGCAAAACCATTGTGAAACAAAAACAAAAAAACAAATTCATTTTCAAGTCCACTCAACTGTGGGAGGAAAATAGATACGAACATTTCTGTGTTGTCTTATAGATCTGAGCCAGACCACAGAACGATTCTTTAGGTTACGACAATTTTCTACGGAATCAGAATATTTCCCATATGAGCGTAGAGAATCAAGTTTCCAGTATGTTTACTTGAGCAATATGTGATTATTTTTTTGTGGATTCTCTAACAACAAACTACTTTCTTCGTGAATCGCAATATATTTATTTGAGCATTACAAAAATATGTTTAATATCATTGCAGTGGCCAAATGAGACAATTGTATCGAGTCCCAGCATTTGGCTTGGAGAGCGCTCTTCAGCCAGCGGAGCTCGAACTAAAAGAAGGCTCCAGGTCTTCACACATGCGAGACCACCCAACACGATGTCACCCGCCACAACTTCACTCACCTCAAGTTTATTCACTCTGTATCCACTAACAACGTGTCCTCGCTTTAGATTTAACCACCCGTTCCTGTTCAAGCAGAGTCCTCGGAGAATTTAAGCTTTCTTGTATAAATGAGGGGGAAAGCTAGTGTTATTTAGTATTTACGAACATCCGAAATTGTATTTCACTCTCTTTGAATTCACAACTTGAGGGAATCCCTTCCTTCATCCGCTCCAGAATGAGGTGGCGTAGGAAATGATACCGCGAGTAGGCAGACGATGAACATGGCTCAGAGCCCGCTAGAACGCGGGGTCAAAGGGTGTAGCACCCGTCAGCGATGCGACAACAAAATGTCGCTGCACTTGGCGTTCGAGTGTGGGCGGCTCTGATGCGGTGAGGGGGAGGTGCACGAGGTCGAATAGGTCGTCGCCGCCGGCAGCACCGGTGCCGACTTTGATCGATGCCGTCCGATTATCTCTACATGTCCATTACGGTCTCCCGTCTGTCTTTGTCCGGTCGAGCGGTTGCGCCAATCTTTGCCTGTCGGTGCCGATCCACAGCGAGCGTCGGTTGGCGTCCAGCGCGCTCGGGTCGACCTGTCACTGGGGCACCGCGCGCGAGAGAGAGATTGGCCGATATTCACATATATCCGCCTCAGCTTCATTTACAATATGCAACGTTTGTTACTGAACGTCGTAATTCATTGTAAATTTCTCTCCCTGCAACGAGGACATCTAGGACTCGGGGGTTCGATTGCAATAAAGTAGACGTTGAAGCATTGTAGTGTAGTCGATTTATCCTTATCTCTGAATATTACAATACTAATCTGTTAAGTTTCTAATGTGAGACACTACACTTCTGAGTCTATTCGTTTTTCTTTTTCCCAACAACGGGTGTGATCCCTGTTTGATTTTTTATTGTATATTTAAAAATCACTCAGCGAGATTTCCACGGAAATATCCGTTTTGTCGATCCCTGATTCTGAAAATGGTTTTTGCCATAACGTCCGTCCGTCCGTGCGCAGTGATTCTGAGTAAATGGATGAATCAATTTAATCCGCATTCCGTATTTACAGTAGAATTTACTTGTTGTCGATGCACGTGCTCTAATTATTTTTTTACTTTGAAACAAAGGGTACTTCACATGAAGGTCAAAGTACTCTTTCGAATATTTCTCAAAAACGGCTCCAACGATTTTGCTTAAATTTTCTATACGTAAAGCACAACTAGTATACATTACCGATATTTCGCTTAAAAATTTAGTATAGACGCAAGAAATAATTTTCTGTCTACTACACTTACACATTAGTTCACTGCTTCAAGAAGCTTGAATAATATTTAGCAGTGTAAGTAGACTAAGCAGACGTAGAATACACGTTTCGTAAACTGAAATGAAAGATATGATACTGATAAAATACACAGCAGAACAGAAAAAGCACTGTAGGTAAGAAAATACATCAATTTCTGTCTATAACAAAATTACATTTACATAACACTTTTACGATAAATATACGACTGTAGCTATATGTTTTGAAATAATATTCTGAATATTTATTTTACTTTCAAATTAAATGACAGTAATGAACTTATTACTTACTTTGAGCATGAATACAGCACTGGAAGACGACCAAAATATAGAGGACCAAGCCAGAAATGACCCTTTCACTACAGAATTTTTTCTCACTCTACGTTGAAGACGGAGAAACGTATGTGAGAAAGTATGTGCTATGGTTTTGCACCACTAGTTTACAATTTTTTCTATAATTAGTCGTAATGCCAGACAAAATTATGGTTTATAAGATGTCGCACCTATACTCTTTTGGGAGCTACCCGTGATATTTGGAGCGATGTTTGAAAATCAAAAGTGGTATTTCGGATATTTTCCATCTTTTAACTATTTGGCACTTGACCAGAGTTTCAACAGAACACTTGTCTTTATTTTAATTATTTGGTACTTTCAAACTCCTACAATTTTGATACATTTTTTAAAAAGTAGCGTTACTTGCAACATAAAACAAGTTATCTATGATTAGTTTTCCGTAATTGTTCATAATGAAAAATGGCAATTCATAATTAATTATCAAAATAAGTTTTTTGTGTATCCTGTAAAAACACGTTTTTCGCACTTCGTTCTTCATTTACATGCCTCAATCTTTAAATTTATAGTCACATTCATTTTTCTTTGGACAAGAGATGATAGATTAGGTATTCTTATATGTCGAGAAGCTGGCCTTACTGAATAATGTTTTTTTTACTTTCAAATTATTCAAGTGTTATTTAAAGAAATTCTACTACTTGTCACCAAGAATATTGTCGAGGTCGTCAGTTCTCTACAAAGTAGGCACAGAAGACACTATTCTCAATATTTTTACGATGATGCCCGAGGTCATGTGTGTATGAACGACTTTCTCCCTTCAATAATTCACCAAGAAAACAATAGTTCTAAAGATGAAACCCTCAGAACTGAATTTATAGTTTCTTTTATAAAAGAGGTCTTTATGTGAACAGCGCATTCCAACAACTTTTTGTCCGGCAAGACTCTTCCAATATTTAAAAACTCAAAACTTAAAATATTGTCGGTTTTTCCATAATTATTTCCGAATATGAACCTATCAGAAAACAAGAAACAGTTTAGGGAGAGACTGAAAGGTCCCCGTTCTCATGATATTAAACATATTTTTTGTCAAAAAATTAAACCACTAATTTTTTAGTAAATCATTCATGTTGAGTCGAACTTCTAAGTTAATTTAAAAGATGTAAAAGGTCTCGTAATCAAAGAACTGAAAATAAAGATACGTCATTAAACCTGGAATGCTGTTTCATCTTTTTAAGCTTAGTCAGAATTAGGATGAACTTTTTTCATCTTTCAAACATTTGCAATGATTACGTTCTTAGACATTTAACATACTTCTTTGATAAAAGAATAAACCAAGGATTTGTTACTAAGTCTACAATTATGCGTCTTAATTTTATTTGTAGTTTAACATAAAAGTAATGGATATAACACGGTCTTTTGATCAAAGAACTGAAAGGAAAGATGTAAATATTCAAGTTTGATTATTTTTACTTATTTTAGTATTGTTTGCTCCTGTTACACACAAAATGCTTTTTAATTATCTCGGACCTTTTACCCCATCGCCGGTCCTGTTTACCATGCTTATTCGACCCGACCCTCTAATATCGATAGTATAATAACGCACACTCACCATTCCGCATTGTAACTACTTATATATGAAGGACTTATCTGTCCAAAAATCTTTATTAAGTTTTCTCCAAAAACCTGACAAGTGCATCTTTACGAGTGCAGAGCAAGTAAGAGCAGCGTAAATAAAACGGACCGTTCAGCTCCGCTCTATCCTACAACTGGGAAGTTGAGTGGCACTCAGTCCAGATTATTTTTCTGGTTCAAACGATATGGTTCATAAATTACCTCAGTACATATGAAATTCCTCAAACATCACTTGTTGAAATCAACTAATTAAGAAACAAAGATAGCGTTATAAATTAATTCTCGAGAGCTGTCGATGATTAGAATTAAGATGACTCAATGTTCAATTTTAAGGCGACATATCTTTATGTCACTTTTTTATAATAAGATGATTTTAACGAACGATAAAATTTTATCTTCTCAGGCATGTCCAGTTTTCCGGATACAGAAAACTTAGTTACCACAAGAGATATATTGCTCATTTGCCTTCGACAGCACAGAAATATCGCAATCGAGCACTCTGCATATTGATAAATTGAACTTTTCCTATCAGATACACAAATCATGTAGATTTATGATCGGTAGATCGCCTGACTTCCTGAACTGTTCTTTGTTGCATGAACATAGACGTTCATTTCTATGAATTTTTCCTATCAGACCAATCATTACAGGGCAAGACTCCTCATTAGGGTGCTTACAGCTAATAGAAGAAAGCCATAATTCTTCGACTAATTCTCTGCTTCTGCGGCACTTCAATGCTAACGAGAATGACAAATATAGTTAAACATCACATTTCTTGTTTGGAAACTACCTTCAATGTTATGCAGCGTCCTATGGAAATATATTTGAGGTCATAAGTTTTTCACAGCTTCTTTATTGCTTCTAAACTAAAGATGTAGAGAATCAACAGTTTTACTTTTGTCCGTAAGTTACGAATGCATGTTTATTAAGCATGGATTGAGAGGACAAAATAATTAAACGAAGCAAAAGTTGCCGTGTCAAGTACTGAGTCATTTGTCTACCACTGACAAATGACTATGAAAGCTGTAATTAATCCGGAGGTATAACAACGTGAGTTTTCCTTCCACTGTGGAGTCTGCGAAGGAGTTGATGGCATATTTTCTTGCTCTATTCCGAATAGTAAATTTGTGTATTGTTCTCCACGTGGTATAACTAGTTTGCAACTCCTTCCTTAACAATATTTATTTATGTATTTAAACTCCATGGTTTGACATTAGTGGCGTCAGCCAATATCTTGTACAATTCTTTCTATACTACAGCGAGAAAAGGAAGAAATTTTCTTCCACATTGTTTTTTCATACACGAGAGTATCACTATAGAAACGTCTCCGAGCGACATGGAGACAAACAGAGTTAACATTGCCTGTCGCAGAGATACATTTTCAATATTGTCATGTAGAAAGTTTAAGAGGTTAGCTACAGATCAGACTTACCCATCTGACTAAAGATACTAACAGAGATAAAAAGTGCGTCCTTTTGATATAACTTGAAATATCCGTCGAGATTTTTTCAATTAGGTCCAGAGTAGCTACGTTAATTTCTTGGAAATGAAAAGATATGATGTGCATCACTACAACCTAGCGTTTCTTTACCCCAGAACTTGTTGAAAATAATAGAAAAAATATTGAAGACCGGATTGAATCGATGTCTTAGCAGAAGAAAATGAAACGAAAATATATATTACGAGCTTATTAGTTGCATCCTAATGAACTTCCATAGAAAGATCATTAACGAGGATTTGTGATTTTTCATATGAAATTAATTCTAGAGTCAGTGACATTTTTTGTCTTCTTTATAACAACTTGTCCGTATGCGCGTTTGTTTGAAATTAAACGGACATTTCAATTCTAATGCATGAACCGTTATTGAAGCTTCTATATTCCAGCATCTCAATCATGCTTGATTATAATTAGTGCACATTGTAATGTAGAGGTTTCATTATCTTTCAATATATGTCTCTGAAGATGTAACATGTCTTTCTCATTATGGTTAATCACTCACTTCCTACGGAGTTAAATAGTTCATTATGAGCGATTAGAAACCCCAAATTTCTTCCTCAAACCAAGTTTTGTCCAAATATAGGAATAGAGGAAATGTCCCGAACGAACTACATTGAATGGTGATTGCTTCTCTGTTAATAATAAGTATTTTAAGTCTCAGATATGCTGCTTCTCGAATAATGTGGATTCACCAATTACGCGCATCTTTGGGTAATCTTGCACTTACCTGACAACTATGGTGAATCACTAACAAATTTACTTGCGCATTAAGCTGGTCACGCAATCTCGGCCAAACACTTTATTCAGCACCCCCTTTCGCATTAATGTCACAAGTATTCGCGGAAAGTGATTACTGGCAGATCCTGGATCAGAAAACCAGATGACCTCGAAACCGAAAAAAATCACTTTCGTTGGAACGTCGGCGTTTTATTATTCTCCAAGCCTATTCAAGCAACCAGGAACTGAGAAACTAGGTTTCAACGATCCCCTGTTGAAATGAACGCATCAAAATTCATTGCAAATGAATGCACTTATCATTTCTCACGCGTAAATCCAGAATTTATTTGCTTCCATTAGTAAACACGATGATCATTTCAACTTGTTTTCGAAAAAAAAGTATTCCTGTTGCAAAATCATAAAACTGATGTAACTCCCGTTCGTGTTAACTAGTAAATAAATTTCGATAAGTGGTATATTATTAAATTATCATGTGTTTCATATTACTCGATTTCAGATTCTCTCGCAATCTTATATACGGGGGCTCATAAGAGGGTGTAGATATTATTTAGAGCAAGTATGAGGAAAGTCTTGTCTAATTTGAAATGAGGGACTGGATTCCTCCGCCAGTTTCCGACTTCTGAAGAAGGAGTTGCAACACGAGCCTGTGAACAAACTTTTCCTCATTCTTGGACATATTACGTATGAATGTCATAATAAATTTGTGTTGTTTCTGATTCATACCTGTAAAATTATGTTATTTTTATTTAATTTATACTTACTATAGTCAGAATGAACAATTATGTAATATTGTACTATCTTTGACAAAAGTTTGATTTGTAAAAATTTTATAAAAGCTTTGAACGATATTATTAAGTCTAATCACTTGTATTTAGTGCATATATTATTTGAAACAAATAATAAAATATTGATGAATTAATATTTATACATCGTATTCTCTCTTTCGGTTAGCGCTCCACGTCCCTCCGCGGTACACCATCACATGTTCTGGAATCCAAAATTCGAATATTCAGTCACTAATTCCTACCGATTTTTGAAATTTGGGGCGATTTATACTTCAATTTGGATGTTTGGTGTGCATAATGTTTTTTTGTGAAATGATTAAGTAACTTCTTTGTAAAACGGTATATACTAATGAAAAATATTTTTAAAACAATATTAAATTATGTAGTACATTAATAGGATCCTTGGTTTCACCAAAATTAATAAAAATCTTTTTGTGAAAGAAAATTGCTTATCTAGGCATATTATACATTTTATTTTATCAGTTTTCTCCTCAAAGAAGGTATCTGTCCTCCTGCATATATAAACAAGGCGTGAAAAATTCTGAGAACTACATCTAATTGAGCTCTTTGCACCGTTATGTCCTGTTCAAATCCATTGCGGCGCAATATATCACACTTTTCTTTTTTTCATTCCTAGATCAGTTATCTAGCAAGCCGATTGCTATCAATCCTGTGATGGCGGGTCGACTGTGGAACTCTTCAGTCTCCTTCTATATCGCCTAGACGATAAGTTAATTAGCGCACATTAAGAGATCTGCGTCGTTAATTTGAACGTTAGGAGCACTTGTGATACGTATAGTAGCAAAACTACTGCGTTAAGTGACGGAGAAAGTGGGTTGCAGAGTGATGTTAGCCACTGCAGTTAAATGGCATCACGTTCCATGGTGCGAGGAGGTGGTAGAGCTATTAATATGTAATACTCGTAAGATAATTCAGGTAGAAGATGGAAGTCGATATTTTCGCTGCATTACCAGCCTTAATGATTTTAATTGAGAATCGAACCGGTGGCATATAAATACCTTGATAAATGAATTTGAAATCTAAACTTATAAACACTCTGCGCAAATTACAAAGACCAAAATGGGTTTAATAATGATGTATTGATCCGTAGTATCGTTTAGGAAATGTCATTATATCTTAACCTGTAATATTGGAAAATATGCATATGTATCCTCCGGTCACTTACCCCTGCTGAAAAATATCCTGCAGATCTACAAAAGCTTCAGGGCACGACACACGTGAGAAAGATACGAACATATCACTCATCTTTACAGCGGATGTCACGCATGACGAGGAGCCCGCTGTGTGCCCACTCCTTGCCACACACATCAACACACCCCAAGCGCAGCAAAAAGAAACACATACACATGTACCTCGCGATAATCAGCTCACATTCATACGACAGGAAAGCCCCGTTCTCGAAACAGAGGTCTGCCACCTACACTGAAGTTCACACGTGATGTCTGACACCTGGCATCTACAGCTTCACAGTTGTCCACTCAGAAGTGCGGGGGTCAAAATTTATTGAAGAACATGGATGCACTGATGGCGAGTGAATCAACATCATTGGACAACTATAAAGGTGATTTTATTGAAAATAAAGTTATGTTTGACACTTTCCATCCATAGCAGATGATAAAATAAGGGTAATGCGAATATCACTGGACATATAAGTAAAAAAAATTAACTAAGTTAATCTATTACAAACAATAAGGTAAACTTAATATTTCATCTTCTCAAACCATATTGAAATAAAAATGAAAAAGAAGAAATGTGGTTCCATATAAGAACCTACTCCTCAGTACTTCCGAACTATCAAAAAAGTAGTCGAAATATCAGGAATTGATCAATGATTTTTCTTCTTTAGAGTAGTAATTCTACACCATTCATTCGAATTTTAAGCATTTTCAAATACATTTAATCAGATGTGATACCTTACCAGAATATGTCTGAAATGAGAAACTGGAACTTCTTTTTTAAAAATACAGCTGATTTTCAAAAGTAGAATCGCATAAAAGGAAATGTCGAAAAATGACAAAAGTGGATTTAATTTCCTTGAAATATATTCAAATTACTTATTAAATAAAATTCACAGTCATTTATACGAAAATATTCTTAAAATGTGGCAGGGGTTTGGGGTCATACGCCTCCTTGCAACCATACGCATTCTGTATTCTTGTAGTCACTCTCTACGAACAACACAGGAGACAGTATCACAAAAGGAACACGATGGTTCTCATTTCTTTTTGTTAATAGAGAAAAGAATATTATGCAACGTCGAGAATATTATACGAACAGTTAATTTCAAAGGAACATTTAATAGGTCGAAGCAAGAACACAGTAAGACGTTACGGAGTATTCTGTAAATTGCAATTTATGTCAACGGTTTTTAATAAAAAATAAATGACTTGTTTCATTAAAATAGTAGCAAAGCGCGTGTTTTGTTCGCAGGGATGAGAGGCAAAACAGGTGGAAGACCACCCGGATGCGGGCAGTGAGGACAAGGTGCTGCTGGCTGTGGACCACCGCGACGCCTCGCCTCACATCGCCCTTTGCGGCAATGCCTCTTCTCTACGCAATGGCGGGCAGGGGCGATCTGCCAAGCGATAAGGGACCCAATTAATTTTTACAAATATAAATACCGCGTATCGGTCGATCTTCAAAAGCATTATGCTTACGAGATGTTCATGATTCTCCGCTAATTCGCGGCGCAAGGACGTCGGTCAGTCACGTGACGGCCGAGCGAAGCGGCCCCATGGGATGGCAGGGACCCTTATGAGATCCAAAGCTATCAGAAGGCGAAGAGTTATCCTAAGGATACATGTACCCCGAAATGCTGCAGTTTTCTGCAAACTATTTGTAGAAAATTTGGTGTTTTATATTGACGTGTAGTTTTTACTATATGAATTGTATAGCATTTCAAATTTTTACCTAATGATGTCCATAGAAGTTGTCCATAACGTCAATAAAATTTTACTGATGCGGATACCTCCGCAGGTCTACCAATATATATCAGGCTACATATTTTGTAATGACCTCGAAATAAGCTACTTGAAACAGTTTCTATCAACGAACGCTCGTGAAAACAACAAATGGAATCATGATGCAAACATCGCTCTCGGTAGTTAGGATTTCAAGGTCCTGTTTCTGCTCCCATGATCTCTAACCGTTAAATTCCTGGGTTATTGTTCGACAGTATTTTAGTTCAGAGAAGATGGCAAGGAAAAAAATTAAACAAAAAGAAAAGAACGCGGTAAGATAGAGTGGCAAGAATAATCAACCTAAAGGAGAATCATAAATTTAAAAGTATAAGTTTGTGATGAAAAACTTAACTATGAGGAAGCAGTGAATAGCCAAATTAACAAGAAATTATGTCATTTAAATGTGATATTATTTATTTGGTTTAGTTCCAACGATTCTCAAGTCCGCAAAATAACTCCACATTTTCTATGGCAGAACAATAACTTAAGAAATAAAAGAGTGCGGTAGCGTTTTTTCTTTTTATATTTTAAATATAACACATGTTTAAATATAATTAAATACATGTTTAAATACAAAAAAAATCAACGTAGCTTCGGATGCCAAGAAACTTCCTTTTGAGACAAATTCAAAAACCGAGAATAGGTATTTAAAATCAATTTTAATTGCGTACACGTGTTTTGCCATCTTTCCAGTTTTATTTATTAATTTTGACAAACCCCTTTCTAGTCAAATTTTGCACCGAAGTGTAATTATATCTGTACGCGAAACCATTACATGAAAAAGAATTAAAAACTAATTTTTAATACGAGAAGAGAAAAGAATAGCTGCAAAACGTTTTAAGCAGGGAATTGTAATAGCATGAAGCAAGTAAAGAAGGATCTTTTTTTTTTCTCCATGATACGAAATCAGTTTAAATGGTTTAAAGTAATTGCGACTTTCGTTAAGTTTTGCGAAGTTCAAATGCGTTGTATATTTACTATTGGGAAGCAAAATAGTAACTTTCGATACCGAAAAAACAAATCTCATAGCTGAATGAAAATGTGAATTTCCCATAGCACGAATCGAAAATCTTGAAAATGAAGAAAGAAATAAACAAAAATCATTCACCCAAGATAAAGTTCATAATTTTTTCTTCAATGATTCTAATTTATATGTAAATCTCGAATGCAAACTAATAATTTTTCTACAGACCCAGCAGTAGAAAATATCTGTGCAATCTGAATCTAGTTTTGTAGACAATAGCGTATGAAATGTAATTTCAAAATGGATAGACTTTCTATTAGGATTTAGTATTTATAACAAAATTATGTAATTTTGCCACCGTTTCGACTATTTATTTTAGTCATCATCAAGGCTATATAACATAATATATAATTTTTCTTCTTCTTTATTGAGGTATGTAACTGGTTTGCTGATGTTGAAATTATGATATATAATGTATGCTCATTGTATGTATCCATGTTTTGTTAAATAGCCCTGATGACGACTAAAATAAATAGTCGAAACGTTGGCGAAATGACATAATTTTGATATTTATTTGTTGGCCTAAATGCAAGAATGTCAATCGCCAGTAATTAATATAACATTTCAAGTATGTTTTGTATTTATTTGCAATGTACGCAGTCTCTATACATTTCAGAAGTATTTTACTTCCATTCCGTTATAAAAATCCAAAGGTTATTTGCTGTAATGAGACGGCGAGAATACGAAATTTCTCATCTCAAATTTAAAACACTACTCAAAATATGACCGCGAGTCGAGACATATGTGTCTCGTTCCAACGCCTTCACGTCCATAAAATATTCCGACGCAAAACGCAGTAACCTCATGCCCTAATACCGCGAACAGAAACTGTAACAGGACAGATAAAATGGCAATAAATAAACAATCTGAAGGAGAAAAACGGGAACAGAGCACGAGTCAGAGCAGAAGGGTCGCTCCCCCCACCTGACCCCCCGCGGTGTGTGCGGAGGCGGAGGCAAAGGGTACCTCTCCCACGGCAGTCGAAGCCGGTGGCTGCTGCAGCTGACCATTGTTTCGCTGTGCACGTGCGGCTTATGCAATGCAAATTCAAGGGGGGGGGGAGAAATGGGGAGTACGCGAGTTCCGGAGCGACATGTGAGTGGGAGGAGGGGGCGAGGCTCATTCACGATGGGACTGATTGCGAACACTGGCACTCTGCCTTTGTTGTCGTCGCACCACAGGGAGAATGTGTCTCCTAGGAGGAGCAAATAACTGATTATCTCCCGAGTTGTATTTTTTCCTATCTCTCACGTGGACAACAATGGAACGAGATTTAATTTTGACTCGTCCTGTGGAAGTGGTGAGGTTTTGATGAAACAATTTGAAGAGAATTAAGAATTAAATAAATTACAACTTACGACCTTTTCGTGAACGATTAAGATATACTTTTATGTGTTATCAACGTTTCTGCTTTTTTGAAAATATATTGAATTAATATTTACGTTTATATCCTGTTCAATTGCTCTGTTGCTATGTTAATTAGAGTCGTTAAAATTTGGTTACATCTGACGGTGAGTCAAACCTCGAGTCGAAACCTTGTGTATTGATAATACACAAAAACATCGTAATCGTTCGTAAAAAGTCGTAAGCTGTAATTTATTTACAGATCTTGATTATAGAATGGACGTAAATGGTAGAATTAAGAGTTTCACACGTTTCTCTAAACATTTTTTACAACGAAGAAGCTCTCAAAGTACCTTTTCTCAGTTAAATGAATTATTTACCTCTATGAAATATTTTCCCCATCCTGGCCCGGGTTTTTCTCCGGTTTTCCTCCGGGTAGCGGCGGATTTACCATAGATGGGAATGTCATTTATTACTTTTATTACTATTAACCTCGAATTTGGACTGCACATTATATCTACGATTCATTTTGGAATAATAAATAGATAAAAGTACGTATTTTATAACAATATTTTATAAGTATTAAATCGGTCACTGCCCTTGATCGGAATTGATGGGATGGTCCCTTACTTGTTTCCGGAGAGTAACACAGTTAATTATCCCCCACGTGGTCATACGCAGTTTGCAACTGCTTTTTTGACGAAGTTTATTTATTCATTTATTTATAATTATCTTACAACGTATTCAATATGTTTGACCCTGTTTAGACAACTTATCAATGTAATAGGAATAAAACCCTATAACATGTATATAAACACTCTAAGACGACCTAAATTCTGGCTGAAAAGTTGTCTACTAAAAAACTGTATCGATAAGTTGTCGAAAAGAACGCAATTGGTTGAATGGACAAAATGAAGGATTCAATAACTCCTAAACACACTCACTTCTTAATGCCACCGTGCAGATGAAGAACAGCCTCAGATGCCATGCCTTCACAGAGCTTACTATTATAGAAACGAAATCAAAATTGACCAATTTCACCGCCACCAATCAATTATGACTAATCAAATGGAAAGAACTGTGTCCAAACAGACAAATTGTGGACACCTTAAGAAAGAGAAAAGGTAAAATTTAATGAACTTAAGGCAATTTGATAATTACACCTACATGCTCCTTACAATATTCAAGCATCCCAAATAAGAATATATGAACTCCGACTTATCAGATAACATTGTCTGAACCATTGGATAAGAGTTTTGCTCAAATGATTTGGAAATAATATTCCTGTAGAAAATTATGTACAGAAGTGAGAATAATTCGTTAATGGTTAAATGTTAACGGTGTAGTGACAATGCTCACCATAATGTACATGTGATAACATTTTACGAACATAAAATCGATCGAGAGGAGCTTATAATGAACATACCCAGTTGGCCCTTTTCTGAATTTCAAAGAATTTTTCAGTGTCAATACATTATCCACAGAAGAAGTAAACCAGTGTCACTAAATATACCACATTTATCGGGACGCGTGTTCTCAAAGCGGAAAAGTGAAAAATCGAAATTGGCCACCAGCTGGCCATGTGATACAGTGTTGAAGTCGCCAGTACTGTTTGCATTACAAAGTTAATTACATTCTTTTCCTACGGAAATTTCTGTAGGAAATGAATTTCTATGCTCAGAAAACCCGAATACGTTATACGTGTCTAATTGTCCATGTTCTCTTCTTTCACCAGCAAATACACTTTCTAAAAATTTCAAGATATCCACACTGTTTGGTTTCTCCCTAACCATGAGTTACACTCTCGTCTTCCTTTTAAAAAAAGTGCAGTAAATTGATGAAATAGATATGTTATGAACATAAATAAATATCGTGTCAAATTACCTAAACAAAGAGCTACCCTGTAATATTCATGATGCATGTTGTATGATGTGATGAGGCACAGAAAGAGTTAAATATAACTCGAATAGGGATATTGTAAAATTAAAATATTGAAAGAGTTAAGGAATGAACACTAGAAACAATTCAGTTCCGAAAACGAATAAAACGAATTTTTGAAAATAGTTTACGTACGATTTTGCATAGGATTAAATATTTGGAAGAAAGAAGGACACTGTTCAGTTTACGTTTTAAAACGCGTATAGATCTGATATAGTTTTTTTTCCGATTTGTGTTTGGTACATCAATTTGATTATATGCCTTTATGTATCTTGCTCTTTCCGGACCATACTTGGGACAATCCCAGCACATGTTCAGGTGTTTCCTCTTCTACACTTTTTCTATATCCTTGCCAAAACGTCGTAAATAATTTTTGAACACTCCATATCCAGTTAGAAATTCTTGCATAATTTTTGGTGGGTTGGACCATTTATTCCTTTGTACGGTGTATTTAACCATTGGTATGTATTGATATGTCAGTCTTCCCATTGTACTTAGCTCCCAACGTTTATGCCATGCCTGTATTAATATTTTTGTTATTTCTTTCTTTGATGTCTTATCTTCTTTCTTATATACCTTCTCATTAATTTTAGATCTGGTATAGGTATGCATTTGAACTGAAACCAGGTGTCTAAGGAACAGAACTTCGGAACGCAAAAGAACAAACAATTTTTTATAAGTATTAAATCCGCCACTGCCCAGACACCCTCCATCGGAATTGATGGGATGGTCCCTTGCTTGTTTCAGGAAAGTAACTTAGTTTATTATCCCCCACGTGGTCATACGCAGTTTGTAACTGCTTTTTACAATAAAGTTTATTTATTATATTCAAACGTGAAATTTCAGTTACTACATTATCTTGCCGTTTCTTTTAGCTACATAAATTCATTTCTTAATAATTTATACTCAATCTTCTAGATTCAGATACATTATTTTTAAGTTACCAAGGTGGTATTCAGAAATCGTCTTTTCAAGTCACGTGATAACAATTCGTCATTTTCTCGCACGCACTTACATGACCAAAAACATCAATTGCAAATAACAACTATCGGAAACATTTCTAAAATTTGCTTTTATTCGTGTGAATATTAGCCACTGAGTAATCAATTCATACCTGAAATAAGACCAATATAAGAAATTTGGATCACGATAATTCCATGCAAAACGCTACGCGTTCTGACTTCCATGAGTGTCTTAACCCCAAGTTCATTCAGACATTCCTGCATACTCCAAGTCGATTAAGAAGCTTGCTTACGAGACAGACAGGTGTTGCATAATGTTTTACCATTAAACGGTGTATATTACGCCAATATTTTGGGAGCAGCCCTGCAGTTACTATTTTCATGTGAGTGAGGCGAACATGAATACAACATGAGTATTATACGTCTTCTTACAGCACTTGTGAGCTTTTACACTATTCCTACGTACTGAACATCCTCTTGAGCATGTGTTCTTTGACGGCGAACATTACTATAACCACTCTTCCTTTGATTTGAAACACTTCATTTTCAAAATAAGGAAACAATTTTCTGTGACTGACCATTGATCAGGAATGATACATTTTGGATCATTCAGAGAATGTTCTAGTCATTTTTAAATTACTAATTACAAGCAATTCAGGGAACTAGTTAAATTGCCATATGTAAACGAAGTTTTGTCGGCTGCGTTTGTTTGAAGACTCAGAATGTCCGCTTCAAAAGACGATTTCGGTTTAATATATCAATTTCTTAAGAGACTGGGATGTGACCTCAAACTCAGATTTCATCTTACTCTTCAAACTCTTTGTGTCTTGCACAAAACTCGTTTGTAGTCATGCGTTCTAAAAAACTGAAGAAACAAAATTGGTGTATAAAACGTAATTTATCTGACACCATTGTGTACGTTTTTCTTTCGCGTTACGCATATCTTGGCCCTACTCTGAATTCCGTAGGTCAATTCAACCTTATCATCTCATCCAACCACAGCAAATCGTCAATGGTCTTGATGTTTTTAAAATGATTTAATTGCATTTAATTCTCCACATTTTCGTTTGTTAATTTCTTACCGCCATTTACGATTTCGTAAATACATATCATCCGATTTTTTGAATAAATTATTTCTTCTCTGAATAAACAGAGTGGTTTGTTGAAAAACTGTCATTACTATTTGAACATTTAGGGTTAATTGATAGCAACGGTATTTTTGTGAGAGCAAGGTTTATTTTCTATTTCCGTTTTTTAAGCAGTATAAATCTTTCTATGGAAATCCAGGAAATCTGTAATAACGTGGGTCTATTGACATACCTTTCAGTACAGAACTAGATCTGTTAAACGAATCAATATTCCGTTAATGTTATTCAGAAACGATAACTGATAGCATCATTTATTGGTAGTCATTTGAATTGTAATGTAGAAAACAGTTTCCGACACCTCTTTACGTTCGAACGATTAGAGGGGGGAAGATTCTGCTTTCAAAGTTTCGATTTGAAGTCAGCTTCTGCTTCAGTGGATGACCGAAACATTTCCCACCATTATCTATGTTAGAATTCTTGAAGGAAAACAAAATGTGAATTGTCGGTCCTGGACTTCATATTATTCTGATATATTTTCTACAGTTTCCTGGGTCTTAAAATAATCTGAATTTTGAAAATAAAATATTCATACGGGAGAATGCTTTCGTGTATATTTTTTATTATGCCTCACCACTTTTTGTTCATTGTATTTGTAAATGGGAAATGTAGCGTGCTATTGGAACTTATATACGGGGAGCGATAGGAGGTGGTAGGGTTATTGTTAGTAGGTGGGCCGATTAGTTGGATTTACCAGCAACTTAGGTCCACGTGGAGGGGTTAGGAGGAATGGTGAGTAGTACTCGTAGTTAGAGTTATTGATACTAAGAGCAGTAGGAGGTGAATAGAAGGAGAGTTTGCTTTCGAACGGGACATTAATGTGAAAAGCTAGAAATTTTTTCTGGCCCCATTGGGAATTGAACCCCGGATGACTCTGACCCCTTAGCCACTGGAGTCTCACAGCTTTTTAGTTATATGCTAAGTTCGAAGAAGAATCAATCATCACAAGAGTATCAACATTTTACCAACGATTAACGACGTTTGTTACTCTACAATTTCCTCACAGATTTTCAATGACTCATTTTCAATGAGTTTTATTGAAAAGATTATGATAGTTATGTCTGCAATGAAAACAGCTCAAGTTATTCGAGAACATTTTTCTACTTCACGTTCGATCTGAATCAGACAACAAAAACGTTCTTTCTGGTACTTTCAAATCATGCTAAGGAAAAACTCTCTCAGCGACGCCCCCTCCTTGGTCACTTCCACAGGGGAAAATCGTGTGAATTTTGTTCAACAGATACAATTTCATTTTCTTCTCAGAATTACTATCAGAGAAATGAATCATTTAATATTAAATTTTAATTGATTCATTAGTTTCAATTATCATTATTCTAATACTTCTCGGTCAATAAGTAACAAAAGTAAATGTGTACTCAATTTTTTCCAAAATAATTATGTTTAAAATATTGATGATTATTTAATATTAAATTCTAATTTATTCATTAGTTTCAATTATTATTATAATTGGTGTTTTTAACAAACAATAGAAAGTGTGTTACGTATTTAGGTCATTTTTATCCAGAATTATAAAATATATAATTTTAATGTATTTTATACAGAGTAAAACTAATAAAATCATTGTATGTAGTCATTCTTACTATTTATTGGCCAGTATGTAATATTCCTAAGACATTTTGAACGTATTGTTTCACTGATTTCAAGAATAGCAAAGTTTTGCCACTATTGGGAGATGGAAAATACTTTTTTTTAGTGGACGGTTAATCAGATGGCTTGCACACACTACCGATCTCGACCACATAGAACCTCACTAACAAGCTGTTCAGGAAAATCACAAGAAAACAGTCAATTCCATATTGGCTTAAAGAAGGATGATCTTGAACAAAAATTTCATCAAATCGACGTTATTTATCCTGTGGTAGTCAGCGTGTGGTCTCTGGCCCACTAGCTTCCTCTGCTCCTAACATTACGTAGGAGCAGAGGAAGCTAGTGGGCCAGAGACCACACGCTGACTACCACAGGATAAATAACGTCGATTTGATAAAATTTTTGTTCAAGATCATCCTTCTTTAAGCCAATATGGAATTGACTGTTTTCTTGTGATTTTCCTGAACAGCTTGTTAGTGAGGTTCTATGCAAAAGAAGGAGCAGTGATATTACAAATAATATTGAAGAGAATTTTTTGACAAGGTTTTTTGTGTGTGATAAGTTAGTTACACAATCGGATGAGATCACATACTTAACTAAAAAACAATCATTCGTACTTTTTGTTCGAGAAAATCAGCTATAATGTAAGGAGAAAAAAGATCAATATAAGATTTAATGAAGAAACGGCATTTTCTAGAGTGAGAAAAAGTATTTTTGTCTCCAGATGAAGCATAATCCATGTCTGGCTACAAATGCGGCAGCCTATGCTACATTAATTAACTGCTTTAGACTTATTTTTATTTAACGACTGCGACGTGGCGTAGGTTTGGCTTGGTTTCCTTGTATCTATAATGGCAATAATGAATACATTTTATTCCCCTCGTTCAACTTCAACTTCCCCCGACCTCAAGCCCCTAAAAATCAGAATTTAGGGGACCTCAGTCATTATGTCTTTACGACGAGAAGGCCCTCCAAAAAATGTGGTTGGGAACCACTGGTCTACAGCGCCGAAAATCCTCCTCGAAGTTGACCCGATATCATTTTCTTTGTGTTAAACCATTCGACCACTACAAATTGCGCCTTTAACGTGTTTTCTCTTCGCTTCTAGCTTTGTTTCATCTTCAATGCCTCAAGCCTTCGCACCGGACGCTACATTCTGCTAATCTGTACCTCCACCCTCTAGTTTTTTCTGCCCTCGCCATTCTCGTCTCCAGTTAATTAATGCGGATATTAGAGCACTGGCTAATATCTCGGCTGTCGGGGCCTCCCAAGTCGTCGTGTTCGTGTTGTGCTTCATAACTATTAAGCAAAGCATGCCGCACGCGTCGATCTCAAGATTTCGGCCACAAGGCAGGGAAACTCACAAAAGGTACTCAATTTGGAGCACGTCGAACTAAAAACCACCGTCGATAAGCAAATTACAGTTGTTAGGGCAACTTCTCACATTTTAATTGGATTAATCACATAACACGAGTAAAATACGACCTCCATATCTGAACTAGATTTCATTTCTAAGCATACGAGTATATATCAGGTTCATTAGAAAGAAGAAAAAAAATTAAGAGTTCTCGTTTTGAGAAGTACAAACATACATTCCTTGGCAACAAAAAAAATTTCAAGAATATTGTATCTTACATTTATTACACTTTTGATACGGCGTTTATAACGCATTTGACGAGCGAGGAAAGTGTACTTGTAAGTTTTGCTTCGTAGAGTAAATGTGCTTTATTCACACAATTTCTTGCTTTTTATCCTCCTTTAGTGACATGTTTATTGCTTTGCAACTTCCACAAGTCGTTGTTTCAGTTTGAGAGAGCCAGAAAAAGCTATCAATTCCTAATGTAGCTTCACAGAACATTTTCTAATCAGAGCGTGGGATATCGACGTGTTCACACACTTCCTCGCATCTGCATTCGCCTCCAGGGATCCTCCCAGGCAGCACTTGTGTTCTTGTCTGCGAAGTACAATGAGACCACCGTTTGTGTAGTTTTCCAAGAAGTCATTAAAATCCGTTTAGCTTCTTTTACGCTCTTTCTAAAGCTAATATATCAAGAGGACGTCATCGAGAATGAAATTTCATTCAAGCATTACGATGCAAAATCTGCGTGACATTTATTGTCCGAAATTACAGTGCGAGGAGAAGCGAGCCTCTGAAGTAGCTAATGCATTCCACGTACGCGAGCTCATGTTTTGTTGTCGGAGCCCCAGATGGCTTCCGGTTCTTGCGACATCACGCAGCCTTAAGTAGCAAGCTGGCGATCACACGCCACTCAACGCATCACGTTGGGTCTTCTTGTGCACACAACGGCTTCACAAAGGGGCTTACAACTGCTTGAACGTAATCAATCAATTATCGATCTTAGATATGGCACGATTTTTTCGTCAACGGAGAAAAACAAGGAAAACCTTCGTGAACTAATTACTGGAGGATTATAAAATGATTGCTCCAGTTTTCCGAGTTACATCGTTTTTTCCTGTATAGTGATTCGTTCTAATTCATTATTCTCTTTGTCCAACATCTTATTTCTTTAAGGTGTGTTCTAGAAATAGGAACAAGATGTTCAATTTAAAATAGTTCTTAAGTTAGGACCAAAAAGCTAAATGGAGTATTATAGAAATGTTTGTTGTATTCGGCGTAATAACACACAACATACTGAATCCCGTCAAACAATGGAACCACGCGAGCATGTGTGAAACTGAACAAGATGTTGTGTGCCGAGAAGATGAACTACACCGAAGAAACAGGGATCAGCAGTACGTGAGAGATACAGCAGTTAAAGAAGCAGAAGAAGAAGTTTACGTGTGCAAAAATAATATGAATGACCCGTTTCAAAATCCTATTTACGCAGCAAGACCGAAGCTACTTTAGAGATAAATTTGGGAACAGTCTTCGTCATTTTTTTCAAATTCTAATAAAACTTCTTTTACCTTCAGCCAGTTCTCAGTCTCCGGTTTCTTTAAGCCAAACGCTCGTTTGGCTGAAGTTATTCGAGAACTGGACACTTACACTAAAAAACTCACAGAGCGGGACACAGTAATCATCATAGGTGGGCAGAACGATATTAACTTGGGTGGTCATTTCAACGCGTCTGAACATCTAAAAAGTAAAAATGGTCTCCTTGCACACGAACATAGTGCTCTCTAGCCTGCCTCCATGCTTCAACGTTCCACAAATAAACCACGAAATTAACCTGAAACATCTCCCTAAAACATCACCTGGAAAACACAAAAATCACATTTTTTGATTTGCAACCACACTTGACTCCCAAGGACTTTACCCAGCACGGTTTACACCTGAGACCGTCTGGGAAACAGCACTTCGGTTCTCTTCTAGCTTCACATCTGACCTCACATCATCCACCTGCCCCACTACCCACTCCTACACCTCCTCCTGCACCTACCTCATTTCCTCCTCCTCCTACCTCATCTCCTCCTTCTGCTCCTACCTCATCACCATCTCCTCTTCCTACTTCATCACCATCTCCTCTTCCTATCTCGACACCAATTTCTTCTCTTTTCCCCGTTCTTTCACCAACTGCTTCCTCATCTCGCACGTCCTCATCTATTCCTCCTGCCGCCCCCATACACAGTTACAACTTGCGCTCAGCAGTACGATGTGGTACTCAAAGGTGACAATCGCGTTCAGGTGCAGTGTGCGGGCTTGACCCGGAACTAGAAGCTGTACCAATTTCAAATTCGTATCCACAATCTAACGTCGATTTCATTTCTCGTGAGTCACAAACTTTTTGCGAAAACAAAATTATTATATTTCATCATAATGTCCAATCCCTTCAAACAAATTAACAGACATTGAAATTCTGGTACACGAAAGTCGATTCGATTTGCTATGCCTCACAGAGCATTGGCTTTCAACTAAGAACATCAACGATACTGCTATTTCTAATTATTATTTAGCAAGTTCTTACTGTCGGCAAAATTTTAAAGGCAAAAATCCCCACGGAGGTACGTGTATCTACGTTCGTAATGATATTTTATCTTCTCCACTGACAGGCTACGAGAACTTCTGCGTAGATAGTGTGTTCGAAATTTCTGCAGTTGAACTGACCGACACCGGTATTGTTGTTTTGTGTATTTATAGACCTCCTCAATCAGATCTTGACATATTTTTTCGGAACTTCGAAAATGTTTTAGAACATATCGCACATAAATCTACTAAATCTATCGTTATATGTGGTGATTTCAACATCGATTTCCTGAGTACATCCGACTCTGCACATTCACCAGTCAATCGATTCAAGAATCTTATCGACTCCTTCAACCTTATTATACGATAAACGACCCCGCTCGCCTCTCCGCCTCATCTCTAACATTGCTAGATCAGATTATCATCAACAATGGAATCTCGTATCTCTCTGAAGTGTTTATCGCCGGACACAGTGATCACCTTGCTCAAGTATTGAGTATTAATAATA